>OZ005742.1:31621015-31988442 GCA_963930735.1 Dioctria linearis
GTGAAAGTATCGTTCTGAAAGGAACTTGATCAAGAGACATAAAAAGAAAATACAACCGCCACAGACTTTTGCAACCACATTAAAATACCTTCACCATAGGTCATAGTACGGATATCAATTCGATTCAATTCAAGGAGCTATCAATTAACAATCAAACACAAAAGCTATTCATTCCCAGCAGACCATGATCTATCAGATTTTATCCCAGAAACCTTGAAACAGATTTATTTTTGTTGGGATGATGGTGTCCATGGCGTGCTGAGTAAGGGACACGAAAAATGTAAAACAGTACATATATATATATAACAGTTTCACTATATATAGGATGACATACATATCCCGAAATTTCAACAAGTTTCGGTCTCTTTGACCACCTACCATGCAGATTTATCCTGAATATGTACATACAGGTGAGTGACCACCACATCAGGTATACCTTCAAACGAACCGTTGCGTTGTCTATCCTATAGTCGTACATATAACGTTACGCATCCTTGCGCTGACACTTTATTCCTTCTGAAATGAAAATGTTATTATGGAAATTAATGATTTTGCCTAAATTTTACACGAGAAAAAACCATTAAAAACCACGCGCGATCTGATAATCTCCAGAGATTCGGAATTAAGTTTCATTTGTCAGATCCAATCAGAGATTCTCTAGCTGTTATGGATTCCGGAATGTGTGTATGTGTGTGTACCTCTTTGTACGTGTATAATTTATTTATAAAAAAAAATAAAAAACCTGGAAATAATTCCATTCTGGTGCACGTATGCACATGTTTCCAATTTTCTCTTTCGTCCCGGGAGGCTCCCGGACTGAATCACAGCAGCGCCCCAGAACTGTTGCAGTCCATATAGTAGAAGTCCTACACTTATGTTGTTTCTGTAAGTAGTATCGAACCTCAATTATTTATGTTTCAAATGCATACATAAAATGCATATCCGTGCCATGCACAGGGTGTACGCACACCTCAGTTTGCAACTTACGACTAGCTATATGTGGTCCCGATTCATATAGGTAACTAGGTAGGTAGGTAGATATAAGATACAATGTACATATATGATAGGAGCCTGTCGAAACCGCCTGACAAAGTGCACAAACATTCACATATTAAGGGCCGCCTTATGCATTTTAATGAGGCGCGCATTTACATGATTTTTCCATAAATTATCGTTCTTTATCTGGCGAACCCCCTGCTGTCATGGAGTTGCAAGTCGAGAGGGGTTGGTGTTTGTTTTTAGTTTTAATGATATCAGGTAAAGTCAAGTCCAAAAAACTATACAAACTAGCACAAGACGACTATGGGATTTACTTAATTGATTTTGACCTACACTTTTTACAAATACATTTTATATTCTCCCTAGGATTTCTTGGATTTCAGGACTCTTTTATTTTCCTGTTTTGTATTTTAATTACTGCATCTTATAAAACGGGGCAATATAAATTCATTCGGCATTCAACATAAATTCCCCTCTACATATCCTGCTGATTTATTTACAACTTAAGATTTAATTATCGATGTTACTCCATAAATTTTTTTTGGAATTTTTTCCATCACCTCCTAGAAGTAATTTGATTATAATTAATTCATTTTATTACTCTGGGTATAAGTAATAATCGTTTCGTTTCAGCGATAAATTTCATTTCAGGATCGTAAAGTATGTGGAACAGAAAATTTCGGACAGGTAAATTATTTTGTATTCTATTTATCAAGTAGAATTACTAATATATTTATAAATGGTACAGTTCCCAGCATGTGTTGGTCTTGCATTCCTCAGTCGTGTTCAGTTGGAATGTGTACAAAATATTCGCAAATGTGTTTTTATGTGGTTGGAGCTGAATGCAATACAACTGTTGTTTATGAATTTTAAGATTAATTAAACAAAAATTAAATAAAAAATATATAAGTTTGAAGAAAGTTGAAAATATAATAATTTTTTTAAATTTCATAGCTAATAGCGGTGATACACAAGTCTGACTTATTGGAAGTAACTTGCGAGAGTACAATAGCGTAACAGGTACCTTCACAAGATTCCAAAAGCTGAAAAACAAAAAAGTATCCTAACGCGAATTAAAAATCCAACAAGATTCCTTATAGCAAACATGATAAAAAATTATTTAATAAGATTAAAACGCTTAAGTAAATAAAAAACAAATTGAAATGAATACTGAATAATTGAGGCAATACAAGCAAAACTCGCCATGCTCAATCTGAGCATTGTTGAATAAAAGCTCCTAAACCAGTAACAAGAGAATTTCACTTGTGTTGCACATGGAAGGGTTTTGAAAATGGCTTAAGATCCCTAACTAATTTCAAACTTTAGGATCGAATCATTTCTGAGATTTCTCATCAAACACATGTGTAAGAGCACTGACATATATAAAATGGACTGCTGATACTACTGAAAGTGCTTACATTATTTGACATCATTATGGGATCACTTTTCTATAGTAGTCTCTTTTTGTTTAACTACTTTATTCCGCGGAACTACAAATAATAAGTTCTATACAAAATACAACTTAGTCCAGTTACAGTTCAGTGGTTTTCCAAATGAATATATAGAATAGAAATATATGGCAATACAATATTGAGTCCAATGTCCTATCTTTGTCCAATATTTATAGTAAAAATATTGGACCGATGTACTTTCTTTGTCCGATTATTTTGAATAATGGAATTTTTCTATATTGGAACCAAGTTTTTTTTTCCGAAATAGATGAGACATACATTGGATTCTTCTTAACTTTGTCCACACTTTGTCCTCTAAAAGTCCTAAGTTGAGATAAACATTGGATAAAATTCAGATTTGTACTAACTTTTTACAACTTTTATCAACATTGCAAGACACGCTTGCTTAGTAAGCAGACAAATGGTCATGAAGCTTCATGCGAATAAGTCATGCATTTAAATCGGTGTGTATTTTGTTAGTTAGTAAACAATTAGAATTTTTATTGGTATTCCTAGTATTTCCAGTGTTTGTTTAACTCTATTTGTTTGGTGGGTATAATTAATGTTTTATTAAATAAAAAATTTGTTGATCTTTATCTATATGTTTCAATGTCTGGGTCTGATTAAACGAATTATTGCCAACTTAGAATATATAGCAAAGGAATGGTGATTTTTATTTTGATTTTGCGTACTAAATTCCGCTAAATATCGCTTGTTTCGAATTTATTAAGATATAATGCAGATTCGTCTCAGTCTTGTCCAACCTTAGTCCTATAAAAGTCCAAACTTGAGCTTGATGGGACAAATATTGGATATAATGCAGATTCTTCTCAACTATGTCCACACTTTGTCCTCTAAAAATCCTAAGTTGAGATAAACATTGGATAAAACTCGGATTTCTATAAATTTTTATCGCAAGGAATGCTTGCTCAGTTTATGGATCACTGAAAAATGAGGTTAGTCTGGTAAATATATTTTTATTTGTGTTTAACTTAAAATTCCATGTTTTTTATAGTTTATACTATATTGTTGCCTTCGACGATGAAGAAGCATATGAATTAATTCCGGAAAATTGGTTGCATTCGGATAGAATTCATTGTTTTTGGCCCCTAAGCAAAAATGTAAGGAAGCTGCAAAAAGAGAGAGCTACACCTGAATCAAAATGGCACATTTGTCCTTGCAGATTACTATCTAGTACAGGTAAAACCTTCCAGTTTCAAAATGTTTAGATAATCCTACCTCTCTTTGCTATAGGAACATTCGAAGAGGCATACAAAAAGTGCGACAAGTATCAGTGGCAGTCTTCTACAGTAGATGAGGAGTACAGAATATGTGCTAAAAAATTAAAACCGTGTGAAAAAGAAGTTACTTATGAATATCGAACCAACTCGGCAACTGTTTGGGGGGGGGGGGGGAACTAGAGGAATCTTCACTAGCTATAAACGTCATTAGTGACTTCGGGGATGATCTTATTGCACTTGTCCAACTAACGGAAAGAGACAATGGAGCAGAGCATGTGACAGGTACTTTAAAAGCGAGTTATAGTCAAATCTTATTATTAATCTTACCTTAAATAATTCCAGAAAGTAATTTGAAGGAAATATAAAAAAAATATAATTGGATACATAGGTAAAAAGATGAACGAACTCACAGATAAAGTTGAAAAATCGATTAACGATCTTCAACAAAATCTGTCAAAGTGCATCGAAAGTATGGCAGTTAAATTACTAGAAGCTTCTTCGTCCGTCCAAGCCTTTCAGTCGGGAAATCAAAATGGAATATTTATCGCAAATTCGAACGATTTTCACAAGTTAGATGAAAATTTGAGGAACAACGTCAATGAAATGGTAAGAACCTTGCATTGCATTATTATTTGATTTTTAAATAATAAACGGCTTTCGTATAATCTATTTTGGCAAGTCAGAGCGCTCGATGTTAGCGACTTTTTCAGAAAGTGTGTGTTAAATTCATTTTCAAAAGACGAAGTAAGTCAACTAACGTGGAATACAGTCGAGAGCAAACACAAAATTGCTTTGAAGAAGACTAAATTTATGCAGCATTTGGAAGGTATTATGCTCAGTGCTAATTTGTTAAAATTACATTTAAAGAAAAACTTTGTATAGGTATACATATATATATATATAGTATAGGTTTAATAAATAATTGAAGGCAGCCATATTTCTATTTTATTTAACTCCTTATTGAAAACAATTTTGAAATCGTAATCCCTGGTTATCCGAATTTAATCCTGGCAAAATATCGTCTCGATATCCACAATATTTCCTGTGGTTATTTCCACATTTATTCTTTAGAAAATGTCGTCGTGATATCCACGGGATTTCTTTTGGTTATCTGATTTTATTTCTTTGGAATGCATAGATATAATATCTCTAGAATTTCCTATGAATTTATCTGAATTTAATCCTTGGTAAATATCGTCTTGATATCCACAGAATTTCCTCAGTTTATTTCCGAATTTTTTCCGCCGAAAATATCCTCGTGATATTCACAGAATATTCTGTGATTTTGTCCCAGTATATTCCTTGGACAGCATTGCATTTCCCATAGGACTTTCCATTAAAAGTCTGATCTTTATCCTCAGACAATTCCAAGGTATAATAAGTCTGAACGGGACAATTTCTTTGTAATTTCCTTGGAAATGGTTACTAGGGCATACCTACTTTTAGGGGCAGGTAGACAAAAAGTTTAAAAATGTTTGATATTCTAGGAGGTAAGCTTCCAAGATTAGAAATAATTTCGAGTGCTTCTGTAATTTGTTGAACTTTTAATATGAGTATTAAAGCAAAAGTAAAAACTTGAAATTAAGATAATCGTCACACCCTGCCAAAAAATGTTGACCCATATGAAATAGAAAATCAGGTAGTCCATGTTATATATGTCAGTGGTTAAGAGACGATTACGTGAATTAATTCCAATGCTAACTCAATTTTGACAGAAATATGGACATAGCGAGTTTTGTTTCAATACACCTAAATTTAAAAACGAGAAATTTATGAGAAATTGTTGATCTACCTGAGGGAACTCAAATAAATAACAAAATAATTAATTCGATGAAACAAGTTAAGCTTTTTATGTGGACCATAGCGCTCCAAATATCGTACAATTAAAAGTGCAACAATCAAATAGAGGAAACAGTTAAAAAAGCTGTATCCGCAGGTCAAAGAAAAAAACGAGACTGGAGCACAGTGATGCCAGACCGGCATTTTTTGTGGCATTTTATCACATTTCTCGCACGGTTATTTAATTATAAGTGGCAAAATTTTAGAAAGTTTTCTTACTCATGATGTTTTTGTATCTATCCCATTAAGGGGACTAGGCAATCATAGATCAAGTGAAAAGGAAATATTTACAAACGTTTACTTTACAAATACATTTATTAGCAACAAATGAAGGTGCGTCCTTTTAACTAATGTTAAATAGTATCAAAAGGCTTAAAAGAAATTTATAAAGACATATACATACTATATATGTAAATAGACTACATATATTCATCAATTTTGAATGGAATTTTTTCGATAATTTAAACCGGAATAAATGAAAACAATTATTTCTTTTGCGGCGTTGCCTTCAGTAGACTTTCACTTTCTCGCAGAATCAATAAAAAAAATAATGGAAACAAAATTATTAAATATACGATGAATTTTTAAATATAACACACAAAACAGGGAGATTGTTGATTTTTTTTGGAAAAATATTAATTTTTAGAACTTGAACTGATGAATCTTTTACAATTTTAAAATTAGGTTTCAAGTTGATCTGAACATCCGTTATAAAAGTATGAAGGTAACACCAACAACAGAAAATAAAAAATTGAGAAAAACGCGTTTGAAGTTGTTAGAACTGATTCATTAGAAAGGTCTTTATAAATGGGCAATACGGCTTCTTGTACTTCAATGGGTAGCGCAGGCTTGTGCTAATTTATTCTTAGCTTTTACCTTCTGCCGAGTTGGGCTCAGGGGCATTCAGGGTTCCGTACTACCCTAATTCAAAATCCGATGTTATTCTTAAATTCTTTAGATGAGCTATGTAAAAACATATATGTATCTAATACGAGGGCGCTATGCCAAAGATTGGCTTCAATGCACTTACTGTCAGTTGTAGTACCATGAATTTGGTACAATCATATGATATCTCTTTTCAGAAATGTGAAAAAATAATTCAGTTTACTCCTTAAAAGAGACTGTACCCAAAGTATATAGAATACAATATATTCCCATTAAAATTTTGACACATGTTCTGTGACATAATTTCGTGACTATTACTATAGGAGAGACAGAGAGCCCTTCCAGAGAGTATTGTCAAAGTTGACCTAATGACAAGCAAAATTGAAAAATTTCTGGTGTTAAAGTGGAATGAAACAAGTAATTTCATATACTTTCGTCTTTTACATTAATGGGGGAAAGGAACTCTGCTATCGCTATTGTAGTGCAACTGAGACAACGAGTTAAAAACAAAAATCGAGAGAACGTAGGCAAAGTTTACCTAATAATAAGTTAAGAAGCTGGTGAGATATCCAAGTGTTTTACATTTAAAATGCACACGGCAAGAAAAGGAAGAAAGATAGAAAAAAATCGAAAAAAAAATAGAACTCTCTTTAAAATTTTTATGAATAAAGATAAAAAATGTGAAAGCGCAAGTTGCATGCAACGAAACAGAATGGCAAATGTTTCATTTTCGTAAATAAATGAGAAGGGGCGGAGTTTTCACGTTTTACTCTCATAAAATGCTCCCGCGTTTTGTGAAAACAGGTTTTCATGAAATATTGATAATGGTAGGACAAATGTTGTTGTTGTAAAAGGTATAAAATGACACATGTTGTTGCTGTAATCCTATGATATTTGAACAGCACGTGTTTCTGTTTACATTCGTTTTGCTATGAAGAGATTAAGTGGGAGAACTCATGCTGGATTCTCTGATATTTTTGGGAAAAATGAGAATTTCATTTGAGAGGAATTTTACATCTCCCTTCAGCATCTGGGCCAAAACGAAGTTTATCTTTTTCTTAAAAATGGGAGGTAGTGTGGCCCGAAGTACTTTATTATGAATAAGTTGAAAGGATTTTGAGGGATTTAATAAGATTTTGTCGTTCGGGTAATCCTACGTTCTCTCGGTTTTTGTTTTTAACTCTTTGTCTCAGTTGCACTATAATAGTGCATAGACAAGTTCTTTCCCCCATTCATGCAAAAGACGAAAGTATATGAAATTACTAGTTTCATTCTAAAAAACACCAGAAATTTGCCCATTTTGCTCTACAGCTTCTTAACTTTTATTAGGTAAACTTTACCCGAACGACAAAATCTTATTAAATCCCTCAAAATCCTTTCAACCTATTCATAGTACATAGTCACACAACCTCCCATTTTTAAGAAAAAGATAAATTTCGCTCTGGCCCACATGCCGAAAGGAGATGTAAAATTCCTCTCAAATGAAATTCTCATTTTTCCCGAAAATATCAGAGAATCCAGTATGAGTTCTCCCACTTAATCTGTTCATAGCTAAACGAATGTAAACAGAAACACGTGCTGTTCAAATATCATAGGATTACAGCAACAACATGTGTCCTTTTAGACCTTTTACAGCAACAACATTATAACCGGTTTTCACAAAAGCGCGGGAGCATTTTATGAGAGTAAAAGTGAAAACTCCGCCCCTTCTCGTTTTATTTACGGAAATGAAACATTTGCCATTCTGTTTCGTTGCATGCAACTTGCGCTTTCACATTTTTTATCTTTATTCATAAAAATTTTAAAGAGAGTTCTATTTTTTTTTCGATTTTTTTCTTTCTTTCTTCCTTTTCTTGCCGTGTGCATTTTAAATGTAAAACACTCGGATATCTCACCAGTTTCCGAACTTGTCATTAGGTTAACTTTGGTATTGTGTTCTCTGTACCCTGCTTTCCTATACATTTTCACGATTTTTCATCACTAATGGAGGAACGTGGTTCGTAATGGGAATAGCTTGTATTCTATATACCTTGGGCTGTACCATCCCTCCTCAACAATGAAATTTTCTATTTATTTTAATTTCTTCTGTAAATAAAGAGAATTCTGTACAACAGTTGGCTTGCTTTTTGATATTTTCGGAGCAGTGTTCTATCTTTTAGATTAAGGTGCCGACTGAGACTAAACTGAGACGAAAGTACTTCTCACACATGCAGAAGAGATCCAGAGTACTGAAAGAGGGCATTAGCATGACAATATGACAGCGACATACAATTAGGTTTTTACCGTCCGGCTCGCCGTCTACGGTTTTTATCGTCGCCGTGATTACACGACATACGAGACGGTTATTCTCGATTATTTTGTGGATACAAGTCAGTGAAGTCAGTTCAGCAATTTTTAGAGGTGTTATAAAATAAGGAGGCTATTCCAAATCCTCATTTACTCGAAAGATGAAATGATGATGAAAAGCTTTTTTAGTTTTTATATAAAGTCTTCTCAGTCTTTTGATACATATTACTTGGCATTGGCATAGTTAAGGAAAAAATTTCAAAATCAAAAACTTTCAAGCCGCTCTGCGCCAAGCATTTTACCTTACTAGATAAAAAACCCCCAAATCGTTCTAAATATCGCACGTCCACTCCAAAAACAATCTCAAATTATTTTATTAAATTTTCGTTCGTTGCTTCTGTACTACTGCACTGCACTGAATTTCAATAAACCGTCCTCAAACCGTGGCCCGCTACGGTTGCTTTCAGGTTTTGAAGCTGGTCCGGTTTTAACCTGATCGTATGTCGCTGCCAAGTTAATCACTTGGGATTCATTTGGCATGAAAAAACCGTACGGAAAATACCTATTCGTATGTCGCTACCCATAGTCATAGAGTTCGTAGTTCTCCCAGGTAGACTCTCCTGTTTTTTTTTCGTACCAATTTCTAGTACATTTGCTGCTTGAATATTAATCTTGCTTTACATTATTTTCAGACTTACCGGATCACACAGGATCCCACTGATTGTGGAATATTGTTAATACATCATCATCGTACAATGCTTTAATCGTGTGTATTATCTTTTCTGGTAATCCTTCCATATTGCTTCACGTTTTAATTTGTTGAATGCACTTTCGAAGTCAATTACTTCCATATATAAAACAGAATCAGGGCCGTAGTGGGGCAATGCCCTACCTTAAAATTACAAAGCCCTACCTTAAAAAATTGCCAACTTATTCCGAATTCTCCGACACCCTCGAAAAAGTGATGCAGCTTTACAGGCTCTACAGGGTCGAAGCACGGGATTGAAGGATGCCATATCAATAATGAAATATGCCCACGAAGAAATTGAGGTCAGAAGAGATGTATGAGACAATTTTGGAAGAAGCTGAGAATACGATATTGTTGAAAAGAATCTCAAAATAGTTCCCAGAGCAGAAGAGACAGGTAAAGGCAAGACATCTGGAGGATTAAATTCTGTATGGTCTATAACCTTCTAGTCAAAACACTGCAGGGATAATTTAAGCTCCGCAATTTAAAGTGGAATATTATGATACTGTAGACATAATAACAGCTGAGATGAAAAGAAGATTTGAAGACAATGAGGAGCTACTAGATTCAATTTTGTATCTTGATGAGTTGGACAAATTTTTAATCTGTTCAACATCTAAATATGTATATAATTACTGTGAAGAAATTAATGAGAAAAAAACAAACCCGCAATTGCAGTTATTTGTCAGGTATTAAAACTCCTTCCAAAGAAGAGGCTACTATTGTGAAAAGGTACTTGAATGAGTTGAATGGTCGAGGAGATCAGAGTGAAAAAATATTAGTAGCTCTAACTATACTGACAAAGGGAATTCTTGAGAGATATGTATGCACTATTTGCATCAGTCGCAACAATCGAATGTAGTACTGTTTCGTGCGAATCTACTTTTTCGTCACTAACTCCTATCAATAAGCCTGAAAGAATGTCAATGGTTAACGAGATGATGGCAGGTTTGGTGTTTTTTACATTTAAACGGAAGAGAAAAGACAAAAAATATATTGACGAAGTGCTACGACAATGCCACAATATGGTAAATCAAAGACTACAATTATACTGAAGATTTTTACTACGTTGTGTTTCTTGTTTGGTCCATTTATTTCTTTTATTGTAGATAACTGTTTTAGCTCACGTATAAAAAAATGTAATAAAATGAGGTTTCTAGTAGCTTACTTTTTTCAAAAAGATGTCCCTTCACCTGAACAGATGTATCCCAAATGCATCGAAAATTTGAGCCCTATTTCAAATCTCTGATGTCCTACCTTTAATTTGGCTCTAGCTATTACTAGCCTCAACAGAATGCCATTCCGATGATTCTTCTACAATAAGAGCCGTATAGGGTATTCGATTGAATTAGATATGCATCCACGTCCTAATTTAAATCCAGCATACTCTGATCCGATTTTTTTTCTCTAATTTATCCTCTATTCTGGTTCATTCTCTTTGATTACTCTTCTTTAAAAGTCTTACAATTGTTCCTTTCTTCCTGGAGAATTTCATACTTTCGCTTATTCATATTTAGTCAAGAATAGGCTATAGAAGAGTTGCTAAAAATTGAATTGTATCTACATAACTTGCCTAGAAGAACAAACATAAAATTGAATTTGAGTTTTTCATAAATCTGTGCTAAAACTATAAAATCATATCAACTCACAAAACTAAAACATCACAGGTTTTTTCTTTTCCTAATAATATTTTCGATCCATAACTCAAAACTCGGAGATAATTGAAACTAATGTGAATTCCGGAGGTACCGAAACAAATTTTTCAATCACACCTTTCTACAAAACATTGAAATTGTAAACAGATTCGTCACACTGCAGGGAGTAGTTATACACGCACTCATACAAACACATCTATATCAAAAGCAGTGAGCTTTATACGCATTCCATACTAATGCCAGGCTATTATTTGAGCATGCCTCCCGACTATAGTAGCCAAGTCATAATTATAGCGGAAGCCGTCAAAACTTCACAACTTCGAATAAGATACGCGCGCATCTCGACTGATCTCTGGGCATCAAGCAGCACATCCATACTCTTCCTGGTTACTTACCACATTTGTGATCTGAAGGTGACGTGAAAAGTTCACGGGGCACATCTAATAACAGTCAAATCACAGTATATCGGCGATAATAGTAGTCAACAGAAGAGGAACAATAGCTTCACGGTTAATATTAACTAGGGGAACGGTAGTTACCAATTACATTTGTGCCCTAACGCGACCTGCAATTTTTCTATTATACCCTCTTTGACTATTGGGCTGACTGCGCTAGTTACAGTTATTATCCCATCAAGGGAGTTCCCCCTGCATTAGTGAAATATGAGAACATTGTGAGAAAATTGTGCCGGAAAGAAACGAATTTTGCACGTAAATTAGATTTTAGTAAATCAAATTTAAACACTCATTAGCATCGCATAGAAAAAGATGTCAGTTTTGAACATTTTTTTCATACTGAAATATAGATGTCAGCAGTTGTGAATGTATATATGAGTATATGTACTTGTGGTACACAATGGCGATAATGACCAAATTTAAGACGTCTGGATTCTGAAGTCATTAAACTGTAATTGTGCGGTGATTACACTGATTACTCTAGTGGAAAAAAGTCGCATTTCAGACTATGATGGATGCACATATAAATTGATTATAGCTGCTGTAAAAAAAAAACAGCCTTAATTAAGGTCAGTTAGTCTTATTACCTCAAAGCTACAAAACCTTCTTGTGGGAAGATCACAGCGGAAATGCTCAAAAAGCGCCATTTGAATTTTCAAGGAAACATCTAATTCTTTCAGAAAAATACTTCTACTAAGTACCTTGACGAGCATCACTAAAAACTTAATTAAAATTTAAGTCTTAATTAAATTTATTGAGTTACCAGCCATAAAAAGAAACCGCACCAATGAGTGGCAAGCTCTTGAGAGCATCTTTCCTGAGACAGAGGTGGAAAAAAAGATGAAGGAAGCATCCGAAACTAAATAGCGTTTTTTAAAGCTGGTGTAATTATATCAGTTTCTTTCTAGCGTGAAAAAAGAGTTAAAATCATCGTACCGACATTAAATCGACGAAATGTACAACTAGGTACCTAGTATAAAGCAAGAGTGCCGAGTTGTCTATCTTGTGGTTGTTGTTGTCTTTTAATTAAATCAAACCAGATTCAGATAGGTCCAGATTAGGAAAACACTTAGTGCCACCTGTTAATTAGTATCATGCTATAGATTAACTTAAGTGGCATACCGGCGCATTTCCTTCCCTACCTGGTTTAGTTTTGCATTTCAGAGTGTGTCGGTAAAAGGCCAGATTTTTTTATTTTTCTATGCATTTGGACATTTATTTTGCTTTATTCAGGAGAAATTCCGAGAAAATTCTCAAGTCTTTTTTTTTTTGAATTTCACTCACAAGCACTTTGTGAAACAAATTTTTCTTGGATTCACAAGTTTCTTCTATCAAAACATTTAAAAGTTCTTGCGAAGTACGAACGGCTCGTAATGTCAAATTAAGAATGGGAATTTGATTTACATTGGCTTTTGTTATGCATCGTAAATTTCCAAATGGGTAAATGCAGTGCTGCCACATCACTGCTCATATTTTTGACGTTTTGGATGTCAAAAGTTTTCTTTGTTCTTCTTGTTTTTTACTGAATTTGTCTAGATTCTCTGGGAATCTTGTTTATTAGGTCCCAATTTTTGAAAATTTGTTCAGTATTACTTAAGCAATCGTCTAAGAAAATGGCTGAAATAAAAAAAAAATCTAAATAAATGCGACGATCATGCAGAATATATCAAGATATTAGTTATCGAAGTCAAGGACCTAAAAACAGAAAATAAAAATCTGTGGCAAGATATGAATTTTCTGAAAGAGAAAAACGAGCGGTTGCAGAAAGAGAACAGGAGGGACATTTTGGCGATCACTGGCATAAAACTAACCCAAGGCGAAGACATCTCATCGGTAATTAAGCAGTCGCAAATACCATTAAAGTGGAATATGGTGCAAATATTGTCGGTTATGCGTACAGATCGTGCGAAAGCAAAACAAAAAATCTGTCATGAATGGCATAGTGCGTGTTGAAAGAAGGGAAACACGAGATATATGGGTTAACACATACAAGTACAACCTTCTATATATTACTATAGAAGGTTGTGATACAATGCTGTTGAATGGTTTGAGTCATACTTGACTAATCGTTGCTTAAGTGTGGTAATAAATGGTTTTAGACCCAGCCTTCTGGAGTCCCTCAAGGTACTATACTTAGACCTCTAATATTCTTAACTTATATTAATTATCTACCAGATGCAATTAGCTCATCTTGCTTGATATATGCTGATGACACGAAAATATATAGAATAATAAAGGAGCGACAAGATTGCATTCACCTGCAATATGACATTGAACAGTTACTCAGCTGGTGTTAAAATAATTTCCTCTCTTTGAATTTTAGCAAATGCAAATGTATTAACTTTACTAGAAAATTGAATGTTATGCACTGGAATTATCACCTTGATGGAATTCCTATAACTAAGGTGACTGAAATTTGCGATGTTGGTGTGATTTTTGATGACAAGCTTTTATTAGACAAGCACATAAATAATATCACTAATAAGGCTTTTAAGTCCCTTGGTTTTATTTTACGATGT
This sequence comes from Dioctria linearis, assembly GCA_963930735.1. Taxonomy (NCBI): domain Eukaryota; kingdom Metazoa; phylum Arthropoda; class Insecta; order Diptera; family Asilidae; genus Dioctria; species Dioctria linearis. The sequence continues at coordinate 31,635,094 of OZ005742.1, forward strand.
ACGAAATCTTTTAAACAAGTTCAATCGTTTAAAGTGATTTACGTTAGTCTCGTAAGGAGTATTTTAGAGTATGCGTCCATTGTATGGAGCTCTTTTATGCTAGATATGCCCAAAAAATTGGGGGCGTTCAAAGACGCTTTACTCGGTTTATATTATTCAAATTTGATCAGTCCAATTCTGAATATACCGATAGATTAACAAGACTGTCTATGATAACTTTACTTAATTGGCGTTCATATCTTGACGAGTTATTCCTATTTAAGTTGCTTAATTATAAAATTGATGCTCCTGATATTTTATGCAAAAAATTGCATAAATGTTTCATCTCGTCCTACACGTCAACTACTAGTATTCAATCCTGAATCACATCGCACAAATATAAGATTGAAGTCTCTTATCATTAGAATTCAAAGGTCTCATTATGACTACTTCAGTGATCTTGACCTTTTCCATTCTTGTCCTGCAACTTATAAACGCAATGCCATGGATGCTTTCTTAGAAGGTGTTTTTCTCTTTCGTACCTATACTTTTATTTTTGTCTCTTGCTATTATTTTTTTTCCTGTTATAAATATGTCTCCCTTCTTTCATTCTATAATTTTGCTTTATTTTTTTTATTTTTTATTTTCCCTCTTGATATTTATTATTAAGTATTAGTGGGTAGTTTTAAATTTTTTTACTTTAACCTTTTTTCCTTTTTTGAATTTGAATTGAAGTTATTTTTGTTTTGTCCTTAATTTTCTATTTCCTTGGTAGTTTTTTATTTATTATACAGATCATTTTTTATTTTTTTTAATTTGGAGTTTATTTCATTACTTGTAGTATAATTTTGTATTTGTATTATTTTTTGTTATTGAGTTTTCTAACGTTTATTTTTACTTTTATTTTTTTCTAATTTTGTCTAATTTTTATTTCTTTTTATTAGTTACATTGCCTTAGCTTCAGTTGTAGTTTGGTATTTCTGTTTTACTCTTTATTTTAATTTAAGTGTAGTCGCTTTTTGTAGCAATTAGATGTAGATCCTTTTTTTTTTTGGTAGTAAGTAATTAATGTAAGCTGTTTACTATCGAATGAACTTCCTAATAAAATAAAATATTTTCAACCTAGTAATCGCAGAAGGTACATTTCCTTAAAAGCTTAAATGTGCTATGATTGTGCCAATACAGAAAGGAGATTCCAAAGCTGAGTCAACCAATTATAGGCTTATTTTCCTGCTCCAAAATTTTTCGAAAATCGAATACCTTGAAAATAGTGTCGTTATAGCGACTATGGCTTCAAGAACGGTTGCAATATCAGTGATGTGATTTATATTGTAACACCTTTTATAAATTCCGCATTAGATAAGAATGAACGGGTAGTTACCGTCTTTTTAGATAAAAGGAAGACATTTGACACGGTGAATCGAGTCACGATATAGTACTAAATAACTTTTTTGGATTGGAATTTGGGGTACATTCTCAATTTATTTAAATTATTCATTATGTGTAGAATTCAAATAGTTAATATATTTAGTGAACCAATGTCCATTATATCTGGCGTACCTTAAAGCTCAGTATTAGGTCTTATTTTGTTTTTAATATACATTAACGATCAGTGTAGATTGGGAATGGAAATAATAGGTCAATAGGTCACTATCATCTTGTTCAATGCCACATCCTTAGTACTGGCAGCACATCAAGCTAGTGAAGGTCTCCGTAAAATTTACAAATGGTTAAATTGTCAAAAACTAAATGTATCAAGTTTGGTGATGCTATTCCTAATAGGATAGCAAATTACGATAACAGTATGAACGAAATGCACCATCTATCTTAAGTCTCACAGATTAAATACTTAGGAGTAATTTTTGATAATAAACTAAATGGTGACAAGCACATCACGGATATCTGCAGCCGATTGCAGAAGGTAGTTCATAAAATTCTTATGATTAAGAGAATGATTTATTTTGAAATTATTCAATCTATCATTTAGTACGGCATAATTGACTGGGGCTCAGCCTACACTATCATCCTACATTTAATTCGTTGCAAAATCTACAAAATAAAATAATTAAGCGCTGCCTTGAAAAACCAAAGTATTAATCCACTACTCAGACGTTTTTGAGATTCAGTGTTATGAATGTAAGTCAATTATATTCTTTCGTGGCTTCAAATTCGTTTACTAGAACCTGACAAGTTATGATACTCGAAATCAGTTATCGAGCCCTTTATATCAACTAAAGTATTGTTACGTGCCACAAAGTGAATCAAGCGACACCTGTTAGGAATGGAAGCAACTTTAGGTTAGTGTCATCTTAGTAAATTTGGGGTTCGGAGAACGGAATATTCAGGAAGTTTCTAGGATAATTCGTAGAGTATAAATACGGCGCTCTGACAGCTAGGAGGTGGAGTATTATTTCAGACAGCGAAGTGAACGAAGTAAACTATTTGGATTGCGATAATTAGAAGTACAGTACTAGCGATAAATAAAGAGTTGATTTGATAACTATTTGTGAATTTGTGAGAGTAAACAGTAAAGTTAAATAAAGAAAGAACTTTTGAATTCTATCTGAAATATTGTGTTTTAAATAACGAACTAAGGCCACGCTCGTAACAGTATCATATAAAACTTGTACTCAAAGACAGCTAACATCTTAGGTCCCAAATATTCAATAAATTGCATCTAGTAATTCAAAATGAGCTTACAGTTTTTGAAAACAGAAAATCTTATTCAAGTTCTCTTGCAGAGTAGGTTTGGAATAATTACATAATTAGTATTAAGAATATAAAAAAAAAGATTTTCTCACAAACAAGGAATTTATAAACAAAGGCTAAAAGCAGCAATGGATTTCCACGCTCAAGCGAAAGCATGAAATATAATATAGATATTTGTATCATATCGTATAAATATTGAATAGATCTCCTTATTAGTATTACACAATGAACAGGTTTAGTTTAAAATTCCACATTTCGGAGCTATTGGAAACTATTGGACTATGCATACATATATTTTAATATTGATGAATAAATAAATTTAATTAATAAAAAAAAATACACAAAAATATGGACGATAAATTTCTGCTCTGTAATTTTCCATAAATTTATTGCTAATTCACGCTAAACTTAATAAATCATCAAATTCGATATGCGACATATTGGTTTTAAGATTCTGAGACTTTATAAGTGTTCGAAATCATGAGCCATCACAGAATTGATTGGTTCGATTGCTCTACGTAGCATTTCTAGGAAAACTCTGGTAAAATATATAAAAAATATCCTATTTTCTATTGTTTTGAGGCAGTGGGACGAAGACCAAGTCGGCCCATTGTATTTATTAACCAGCTAAATAACAGAAGCTATATAACAACAAGTTAGGTGGAAAGCACAGGGTCATATCTAGATGGGACTCGAACCCACGATCCCTGAATTGGTAGGCAGGACCCTAGCCAACTGAGCTATATCTTCGGCATACCAAGGCTACGTCTAATTCCTTAAATAAGCTATTTAATCAGACCAAGATTTCTATGAAGTAGTTGAAGAAGTTCGTGATGAGAGAATGGCGTGCATTTTTGAAACTCACTTAAAGCAATACCAATACTTGTTTTTTTAGAGGTCTAACAATTCAATATTTATTCTAACCAAAAAGACGTTATTCAAGAGAAGAAGAAAACACTAGCACAGGTAATTATTCCTCAGGTGGTATTGGTGGTTTCGTTGATCCTAAAGTAGGAAGTACTCAACTAAATAAAATTTTAAACCGATTTAAGCTCTGGAACTCAAAAAACAAGCTCTTTACCAAAACCAATTCCACAAAAGCTTTGTAAACCCAATTTTTGTCCTCCTGCTCACTTTGGTTGCCAAAATAAGCCAAATCTTGTCATATCAAGTTAATTATATTTTTTTATTATATTTATCTAGACTGAATCTGAATTTAGCTGGACTTAGCTTTACCCCAGAGCATGAGGCCATTGACAACAATGGCGCTCCACTAAACCGTCCTTCCAACAAGGATCGATGGTGTGGTATACAGGCGGCTCAAAAACATACAGTGGGGTCAGATTGGGTGTATATGGCCCCAGATGCCATATATCAAAGGCTCTAGGCTCTACCCTTACCGTATTCCAAGCCGAGGTATTGACCATAGAAGAATGTGCCAATACCTGCATTAAAAGAGCTATAAATGGGTCAACCATTAATATCCCCTCGGACAGTCAAGCTGCCCTCAAGGCCTTAAAGTCCTACACTGTTAAGTCAGGGATAGTCTGGGAATGTCTACAAACCGTCAAAAATCTATCAAGGAGAAACAAAGTTATCCTCATGTGGGTACCTGGACATGGGGGCCACAAAGGCAATGAAATTGCGGATGGCCTAGCCAAAAGAGGACCGGAAACTCAGTTTGTCGGACCAGAGCCATTTTATGGCACTTCAAAATATTACCTCATAGCTACCCTAAATAACTGGGAGAATAAACAAAAATCCCTGTATTGGGAAAGGATACAAGGACTTCGTCAGGCAAAAAAGTTTATCGACACCTCTGGCGGAAAAACTAAAGAACTCCTACTCCTTAGAAGAACAGAGCTCAAAATGATCACTGAGCTCTTCTCAGGCCATTGCCCCTTGAGGTATCACCTAAACAAGCTGGGTTTGGCTGAGACTTCATCCTGCCGCTTCTGTCAGGATGCCCACGAAACCTCGGAGCACTTGCTCTGCAACTGCGAAGCATTGGCCAGGAGGAGATTACTCCACCTTGAACATGCTTTTCCTCCACCAAGTTACGTATGGAACCTCAAGCCCAGAATGGTTCTAGACTTAATTAACAGACTAAACCTATAAATGGAGCAAATTCAACGGGGACTCACAATAGATTTTTCAGGTCGCAGTGATTGCTCTAATCTAAATGAGGCCATTTTTCTCGAAAAAATTAATAAACAGTTAATTGTATGGTAAGATTACGCATTCAATTAATACAAAATAACAGGAAAATTGTGCCGAGCAATAAATAACATTAGAGGAAAAAACTCATTTGAAATTGACCAGTCGACGGCAGTTTTCAAAAACTCATACATTTCCAATATTCAAAAACCTTACGACGATTTTTGTTATCAAAATGTTTACGGTTTGTGTGTGGAATTGAGACAACTGTTAAAAAAAACTCAAAAGATTGTTGCAAAATCACCTTAAAAAAAAACATATTGAAACGAATTTTGTTTACTTAATTGTCCCACAAAAAAGTGGAATTACCTAAATCCTGCTAAAATTTCAATACCGCACATGGGCAGATGTTTGTTGTCATAGCTATAAGAAATCTCATCTAAGGACAAAAATTAATTGAAGTCCTCACTGAAAACTGTATATCCTACTCGTTTGCAATTTGTCTACAAATAATACCCAAAGGACGCTCGCTCCTTTCAGAGAAGGATAAATCCTTTGCAAACATAGTTTTGCCCAAGATTCATTTTCACATATACAAAATCAAAGAGAATGTGAAAAAGGACATGTCATCCTGAAAACTCATTCGATGTACATATATATAGTTCGGCCGACTTTGACACATCCCTAAACCTTAGCAAATATCCTGTTTGTTGTTCTGGGTGATCTATGTGCTTACGTTAATTGTTAGCATGCTACATACCAAGCGTTAAATTGGTACCGATGCGATGTGACGTGTGACTAAATAGCAACTCCTGTGATGTCAATTTCCGCCTTAATATTTTTGGCCTTTTGAAAAATCATCCTCAGTTATAGGACTCGAAATAATTGTCTGCTATTTAAATAGGAAATCCAGGACACAATTGTTGCCAGAGAACTGTCATAGGCTCGAAGCGAACACGATTTAACTGGCTTTGTAAGTCCTTTCTATATGATTCCTGGCAAAGATTTTATGGTTTCTTTTTGTTCGGTTTCGTTTTATGTGACAAATTTCATATCCGACATGGACAGGATTTAGCTCAAATGAATGAGGATAAATGGTTTGGAATAATTTCAATTGTGGGTTTTATTGCAGGAAATTATACTGAGCCTTTCTACCAGCATTGTGGGAAGTTTATAGTATGAGGTGTGATTTTTGTTACGGTATTATTTTGAGTGACCCACATTGAAAAAGAAATCCTCAAAAGAACAACAGACACCGAAGACCACAGAGATCCCGCAGAGTTTTTGATTTTCCACCCACTCTTGGCATGATAACAAATAAATTCTTAATTGCCGCAAATATTAATTACTTCGCAAGTATACTTTCAGCGCTACGATTTATAGTCGCTGAAAATGTAAATGAAAAGCTTTAGGTGTAGAATTCCATTTGAAATCGTTCACAGTACAGGACCCGAAAATAAAGGCACTAATTGGGATCAAACAAGGAGAAAAGTGTGCTCATCGCATCGGTGCTCTTAAATTTTCGGCCCGCCAGAAAACATTAAGACAAAAGGGGGGATTTCAAGTAAAAACAATTGCGGTAGCCTAGAAACAATTGGAAGCGAGGTGAAGGACCCAATAAGAAGTTCAAGCATAAGTTCCACTCGGAAAATATGTAAATGAGTATTACGACGACGACGACTACGACGACTACGACGACGATGATGATGATGATGACGACAACGAAAGCTTTCATCTTAAGTAAGAAAAATTGTTTCGAGGAATGATTTTGGGGTTTCTACTGAATCAATTACTGCTGAGTGCTTACTCTTGCTAAGGGCTCTTTTGTTTAATTGAACGCCGGCACTTCTTCCAATTGTTTTGTTATTTCAGCGTGCACTTAGCAGCCTGAGTGCGTGCTAATTAGCGTAGTTAGTTTAGAGGCAGTAACTTTTCGACGACCTTTTAAGGGTTAGATTTTACTAGAACCTTTTTTAGATTGATTTTGCCGTTGAATATTGCTTGAATGGATCCAAATATCTTCATTGTATCCTTGAACATAAGATGAAAGTTTCACAGCTTTTTTTAAAGAATTTTTTCATTATGAATGAATTTCATTTCAATATGTTTTTCATTTTTGAAGAGGTTTGTGAGGTGTGAAAAATAAAATTTTTTTTTTTGCAACGAATCACTGATAGTAACTGCTTCAAGTTAAATTATAACTGAATTCAATTAGAGAGAAAATGCTTTCTATTGCTTCATTTAGCTGTTTAAAACTGTTCGAACTGTATCGATTAAAATTAATATTAGCCGGATGATGCTGAGCTGATCCTCTGGATAGGCACAAAATTGGTTATCTTCATCAAGGACTTTTAAAATCCTCCAAAATGCTCATTATGATGTTCGACAACATCCAATAGATGAAAGGTCGTCTCTTTCGACGATTACTTACAGTACGAGTGATAAGGTGAGTTATAGAAAAAGTCGTCTTCCTGATAGGATAGAAAGTAATTCTACAGTAGAGACCTTTAAAAACCCATTTTCATCTTAAAATATGGAAACCAACCGATTTAGTCAGGACATCTAAGATCTTCCGAGTGACTCTTCTAGTCATACTTAGTGAAAATATCCATTAAACTCTTCTTCACTTAACTCCATAAGTTCTGAAATCTGGATTTTTCGACAGGTCTAATTTTTTATATAATTCTTCTCAAACTTGAAACATATTTGCCAGTCCTTCCTCATACAAGTTTTCATGAACTTATTGAGTCCGAAGTTAGATTTTTAAGACCGATGATATCGCAGGACTCTGATTTCGTACAATCTTCGTTGAAATGGAAGAGCAAGCCTCATACATTTTGAATACTAGAGATTTCATATCTATTGATCTCTCAACAGAATCGATGTTCATAAAGCAAACAACCTAAGGCTGGCGACTGGGGCGGTTAGGTATGGAATTGCCTCCTATTCGTCCATCTGGAATACCTTTATGGGCATACTTCCAAATGAAGAGCGACAAATAGAATGCTATGTAGTGATAATTAAGGAATCAAAGTAATAGGATCAAAACTACGGTAGAGCGGCATGTGGTTCTAAGGTCCACGAACTCAGGTGGTATTCTATGGGAAATTAAAACCAATCGTTAATTTTTATTTTTTTTTCAATTAAAACATATTATGAACTTTATGCGCAGATCACTGATCTGACTTAATATAGCGCTTTTCACAGGTAGATGAGAGGAGAAAAAAAGAGGCAAAGTAGCAGAGAAGCTACAAGAAAAGTTACAAGTTAAAAAAAAAAAACTTTAAAAAAACACTTCATCTTACATATAGATCATTCCATGTCAAATAGGCAACAGGTGTGACATGATCATCACCAAATTTGTTGAAATTTTACATACTTGGAGGGTTTTAATTAAAAAATTTCCTTCGACAGTGCGAGTTATGGCATTTTCAAAATTTAGCTTAAATGTTGTCCTGGTCTTATTTAAAAATTCATGTATATTTTTCTATTTACACTACGACAGTAAAATGTGGCTCGTGTGAAAGATAGAATCTCAGTCTATCTAAAAAAAAATAGAATCTTAAAAATATACGTCAAAAAGGACATTAGGGGTAAGAATTTAATCGTTTATCCTTGAATATCCTGGAAGACGTAGGGGAAGATGCTGTACCTTTGACATGTGTGTACATTGGTCATTTTATTTTCCACACGGAATGTAGCTACCACATAAATAAACGCACTTTTATCCGATGACACTTAAGCTATTCTGGGAATTAATTTGTCGGACAAAAGAGCAGTTATTGCGTTTTAAAGAAAAGTCGTAAAAAAAGTAAATATTTGCCAGTGATAAAGAATTGAAAGTTTTGGAGTTCTATTCTTTCTATATCTTTGGACTCCAACTAAGGTTAAACTTGTTTATATGTACTATTATAAATCGTTCATCATGTGGTGAATTGCGCGTCTTAAAATATTTCACAGGCAGTTTTGTTTCTTTTGCAAGGGATATGTACCTTGGACACTTCAAACATTTTCACCACGGACATGTAAAAAATGCCATAGATCAGCCTTTAGGTAAAAAATAAAGTATAGATGTCTGTGGTTTTTTCAAATAAATCGTTATCTGCAAAATTTACAATTTTAAAGTAAATATACCATTCGACATAAAACTTTATATTTTATAATCCTGCGTACTCCTCTGGTGTAGCAATTACACTATTATTAACAAAAGAATAACCACTTAAGTACCCAAAAATCTTAAATTATTTTTTTCAAGAAACAGCATAAGTAGACATGCTACCGAGAAGTTAAAAAAATTGATCAAATATCAATGCAAGTGCAGATAAGTTGTCATTTTAAAATGAAATTCCGACTTTTTTTAATTTTCATTGTTTTGTTTGATTTTTCTTCAATTTTTGTTTGTGTATGTATTAACAACAATTATAAAAGATGGCATTTATCAATACCAGTATTAACAACATTCATTTTCGTTTCCAGTCATTTTGCCTGATAAAATTTCATGGCTTTCGCAATTTTTCTTGTTTTTCAATAAACCACATAAGTGAATTCCTGTAGCGTTTTACAGTATATCCAAAAAAGTGTTATAATTGAGAGCGAAAAACATTTTCGCTATATTTAACATTTTTTGAAAAATAGTACTGATACTGTTAATAAAATTTATTTCAAAACGTCCTGTGAGAAAAAGAAAAAAAAAGTCCACAAATTGGTGATTTCCCAAAACTTTTTCTCACTTTTTTCGACTTTTCCCTCGCTTTCTCAAAACTAGCTTTTTGCAGATAACGAGTTATTTGAAAAAACCACAGATGTATATCTATAGCAATTTTTTGTTTAGTAACCTGCTTTGCGAATGTTGTTACTCTTGGTTGAAGAAAGAGTGTTATTTAATTTAACTCTGTTGATAAATCATCATTTCTACTTAGTAAATTACAAATGTCCAAGGTACAATACCCCACTGTCCATGGTACAGCTGCATGTTGTACCTTGGACCAAAAGGAGGACCTTCACATTTCTTTTCAGATATCCTGAAATCTAAATTTTTAACTGCATATTCGACTATTATTGGAAAGGTTATCGGTTAGACGATCTATAATAATCGGTTGCTTAAGATTTGTGCCATTAGTTTTGTCAAAAAAACGACCATGTTAAAAAAGGTACCAAGGAGCAGCACCTTCCCCAACTTTTGATTTCGGTCATCTTTTTATATTTTATATATACCTTATATTATCCACTAAAACTTATTAAAATTTTAATTTGGGACCTCAGCGGGATCAACGAGTAACAACTCAAGAAAGCTTCACCAAAATACACCTATAACTACTTACAAATAAAAAAAACTTATTTATTACAGGGTCTCCCGTATGTGGTCTTGCATTTGAAGGCTATGGATAGTCCATGATTAAACAAGCAAAAAATTGTAGGGCGGTGGGGGAAAATCCTTATGGGATTTAAAAATATTTAGGTAGGTATTTGTATATCACCCTGTAACTTCTTAACATTGCAGCTTATCATCATGATTCAAAATTTTGCAGATTGACAATCGCTAGACCTCTGCAACGGTGTACAAATTGTACCCCTCCTCTTCTCGGGTTTGAAGTTATGGTTCAACAAATTTAAAATTTCTGATTTTAAACTCGGTTTTTTTAACTACTGTATTTATCATCAACACCAATTTTTCATATGGGATTTAAGAAGCCCAAAAACTTCCCTTTAAAATAATTTATCACACTATGTACCTAAAACGTAACCCTTTCTGAGTTTTTTGACCTTTTTTTAAGCATATCCACCGACTGGCTGAAAAGCTCATTCCCAAAAGATAATTTCTGGAATTTATTGAATTTTTTCGCATGGTATACTTAAGAAAAAGTGCAAAAAACGCAGAATGGGCTACGTTTTAGGTGCAAAGTGTGATAGGTCATTTAAAGGGAAACTTTTGAGTTTCTTATATCCTATATGAAAAATTGGTGTTGATGACGTGTTTTTTGATAAATATGGTCTTTAAAAAAACCGAGTTAAATAAGAAATTTGAAATTTTTTTAACCATAACTTCAAAACGGAGAAGAGGAGGGGTAATTTTTTTTATTTATCCCGCTGAGGTCCCAAATTAAAATTTTAATGTTTTAGTGGATACTTTAAGGTGTAAAATATATAAAAATGAACAAAATCAGAAGTACGTCTTCATTCAAGGATACAGGAAATCCTTATCCCTAATGTCCTTTTTCGCGTATATTTTTAAGACTCTATTTTTCTTAGATAGATTGATAACTTTCAAATGAGCCATATTTCATTGTCCTAGCATAAATAGAAAAAAATATATGAATTTTTAAAAAAGACCAGGACAGCATTATGCGTAATTTTGATAATGCCATAACTCACGAAATTCGCACTGTAGAAGGAAAATTTTTAATTTTTATTTTTGTTGTCACAAATCCTCTAAAATAAATGGAATTTCAAAAAATTGATGATGGTCATGTCACACTTTTCGTGATTTTTGGTCGATTTGCTATGGAATGACTCATATATTTTAACAATGCTAATTTTAGTATTAAGAGTGCAATTTTTGATTTATCAATATTCACCTATGTGTCCCTTTCCTCCTTTCCAACTTTTAAAATAAACATACGTGCAATACAACACTTCCATTGGATGAAATTTCTGTCACAACTGAGATTCTCCCTTTAAGGCTTTTGGATTTATAGAAATTTGCCAAAATAGTTTCCGACCAGGCAAACTGTTTCCAATCTGTTCATTTCGTTAATAATAATTCAGTTGTTTTTTTGTGTATACATATATAAAATATTTTTAAAATTGGTTTCGAATGAAATTTTTGGATTTTCATTTTGACAGCCGTTTACAGAAGTCAAAATTTTAGTAAGAGTAGAGATTTTAGATTTCTATTTCCGACCGAAATTATTCCTGTTTTCTGGTCTGGAAACAACTTGTATATAATGTTTTTACCGTCGAGTATATGAATCCTTTGTCGTAAAAATTACTTCCTAGTTTTAGGTTAAGACTCGGTTTTAATGACAATAGGAAGGAAAGCCTCAATCAAGTATGTTGAAGATAATTTCTATTTATAATTCTAGCTTATAAAATAGCTAAATACTGCCTGATGCCTTACATTTTCTTCCTTGCAGTATTATGCGCGACTTTATCTGACATTGACAACATCTTCACAATTTTGGATGTACTTAATATGGTTTTCGTAAAATCAATTCAAAACTTCAATTGCTTTAGTCTAAGGATGTATCATAACTCCTAATCTATCATCTATCCAACTTTGCAGATATTTCCCCATATCATTTTTTCTATATGCGATTATCAACTGCAGAGACGAACTCAGAACCATCCAGGGATCACGATGGATAGTTATCCAATTCAATCAGTTTGATGGATTTATATTACTGCGCTCAGGAATGCCGTTGTTTTTTTAAGCACTCACAGGAGTATGTGTTTAAAGATATTGCTGTCTTCCTTGAAAAATTTACAATAAGTAATTGCCTCTTTTGAGTGTGTACGAATTTCCTGTAAAATTAAAACAAAACCTTTTACAGAATATTTCAAAGTAGAGTAAGGAAAATACTCTAGACATTCACACAGCACAGATATTGAATTAGAGTTAGTAACTTTATAAATGTGTCCTACTTTCGTAAATTACCAAATTGAATCATCTTTCGAGAATCCTCTAAAGATGTTTCGATAATTGCCATTATATCCAACAAAAATATAAAATCGGTGAGACCTAAAAAAATAAGAAGCTTAGTCATAGTATTGGTAGGCGGAGATAAAACGAGCTCCTCAGTATTTAAAATAGTACAACGCCAATCTTTTTTGTCTTTCTATAGATATTGATGTTCATTTTGTTGAACATGTAGTGTCAATTAAAATTCGGAACCCATGATCTGAACAGCCAAGACCCAGAGAACCTAGTTACATGCCTGCTGAGTGTTGTCGGAGCACATGATTAGAATTAGACTGATATATTGTATTCGGATAGTTAAGACCTGAAAATATTACCAATCAATAAGAAGTATTCTATATTTTGAGTTTTATATATCTGCAGTTGTTTATAGACGCCCCTTCTAAATGAAAGAAGCCTAAGTTGGACAGTAGAACACAGTTTACGCTCAGAATCATTCACACCTATACGAACGAAACCACTTGTGGCCAGAAAAGCATTTCTTTTTTTTTTCAGTTTTCTCGGTACTTTCTACAAGTTAAAGGGAGATAGCAAAGTTTGGATTCCGATTATGGACGGTAAATAACCTGGTCATTTTCATAGACGTCAAGTACCACAGCGTAATACTCGTCTTTAAGCTGAACTGGTGGAGCAATATAGATGACCACAAAATGAAAGCTAGTGTGACCTTCTATGAGTGTAAGAAAGCTTTTGACATTAACTGGAGTCTAAAACCCATGGAGATGAATAGGAGGTACACCGCTATAATTGGAGCAATTTTCAGGCAATGAAGAAACATGCTGTTAAGAATCCAGAGGACGGGTGACATAGGCTTAGAGGGAACTTTGTACTTCTCGCCAACTCTACTACCAGAGGTCGCACTTAATCTGTTGACTTAAGGCCTCTATTGTAGAGACCTTGCAGAGTCTAGTGCGGTCAGTATACGAAATGGATCCTTTAAAAGGTGGTTTCCCTTCACAATGGAATATATAGGAAGTAGAATGATCCAAGAAGTCCAAACACAACAACGGATGAAAAATAAATATGTGTACATAGAAGAATGAGTATATTCCAACAAATGGACCTAGCACGAATCATACGGATTGCCGGGCAGGTGCAATGAAGAAAATAATTGCGATTTATGAGGCAGGATATAGTTAGTATCTAGTCGGCTGGAATCTGATGACGAAATTCGGATATATACGAATAGGGGGTTCGCCTGTAATGGTCAAATCAAAAGATGAGAAACTGCGTAGAGCAACCTGTAGGTATAGTAGATTACTAAATGTCATAGGATGAATATATTTTGAGTACGATGACATAGAGATAATGTATCCAGTTTACAAAAAAAAAAGAACAGACATACTCCTCAGGAGTGGTAGAAAGGATACCAGAGACCTAGTAAGGGTTATAAAGGGCAACTTGGAACCATGCTTGAAGACTGGGTCTCACCGACCGCAAAATATTTTTGTCATAGCTGAATGGATCCTGTAGAAATCGGATCAATTTATCATGAACTTTGTGAATGCTCCTTCTTTGGTAACCACAAGGAGTACACAACTTATTTTTTGGAGCTAGGAAAACTGGAGAGAGCAGTTCTCAGTAGGATGCTAAGATGAATTGGAGCAGTACGGATGCATAAGCGAGGATGATGAAGCGATGCTGGTCACAGTTATACTAGCTATCTTAACCTAACCCAACTTTTTTCGGCAATTACCGACATTACACTAATGTGATTTTATTTGTTGTAAATTTCTGCAATTTGTATTATTTTTACATCGCTTACACTTTTTACATTAACTAAACAACGTCTTCTATTTCTTTTACTTCTAATTATAATTTTTGTATTTCTTTCTTACTAACGATTTAAGATTAAGATTGTCTTTATAATCTTAGGTATAAAACCCAATGACTGCATCTTATCTTAAACGAAGGACTTTAATCAATAGCTTAACATCCTGCAGGACAACTTCTTCAAATACCAAATCCCATCATTATGTAGGTAAGATCAAAAATGTATGTGGGTATATAAAAGATTTTCTATCATTTTAAAAAGTCTTTTATGTATTCAAATGAAGACAAACTCTGAAGGAACTCGTATAGAAAGATAACGACCAGCTCCCTTAAAAAAATCAGATAACTTCCAGGGTAGTATAGACGCATAGCCAGAGAGACCCAGATCCATATGCAAGCATGTCACAGACACAGAGATTCTAATCAAGTCTGCCAAAAACCATTATCCTTTCTTGACATACAATTTTCCTGAGTTTATCTATGCACACCACGCTAACAATGCTCAGCTGACAACTAATCGAAGAAAGGTGCATTTTCCTAGTTCAGACTATTCTACGACGTCTACCTGATGGAAATTACCTGACAAATGCACTTTTTTTCACACACAATGAAAAAAAACTCTTTTTGTTATTTTTGTCTTTTCTTAAAAAAATAAAAAATAAAGCAACAACGGCAGAAGTTCATTCCTCCACGAATTCAACTAGGCAAGGCATTGGGTTTAACAAGGGATTACAAATGTCGAGGCTGGCTAGATGCTTACACAAAATGCGCTTCATGGTTTGGAAGGTGAATGTGAGTCCCTCTCCTTCCATCTACTGTGGGCTGGCTAACTAAGAAGTAGAACCAACAACTATTTACGTCTAGTAGAACTGTTTTTGCGGATTCGCTTAACCGAAACCGTTCCCGGAATTCTAGCCTGACTTGAGCTGTGTTTTATATATTTTTACGCGACTTGTTTAATCGATCGTAAAATTACTTCGGGTTTCCTTTGTCGGTGTACTGACTTAAGGAGACCTACAGAAGGGATCGATATTGAAATGTCCCAATAGAGGAAGCCAACTAAAAAAATAAATAGGTTCACAACAAGAGAAACAGATAATATCGGGTTACTTTTGTACAGTTCTGGTGACTGCCAAACATTTGCAAACTCATTCTCAAGGACATTATTCATATGCCTAAAGTATTTTGTTCAATGTATCTGTGTTCACTGCTTTTTGTGTATTGCATTCACATTCATCTATTCTTCGATTTCCGGTTGGTAAATATTTTGAACATGATTCAATACGGAAGGTCTGCATGGTTTTTGAATTTATGTAATATTTCCGGGTTGGAGGTAGATAAAACCAATTTATGGATTGATTTCTTAAGAGAAGAAATAATTTTTAGCGAATTCGAGAGCATTCTAGACTAGGATTACGTGTGTAAGTTGGTGGTAGGTATACATACATAGATTGATAGATGGAATAGATGTTCAGAAATGTTTTTGTGTATATGACGATTACTTAGATTTATGGCGTTGTCATTCTAATTTTTTTACTTTTCAGGTAAATAAACATCTTTCAGCATCTGTATTGACACCGATTCCTTCTATGCGGTTGAACAAATTCAATATGTTTATAGAAAAACTGATTACATAATAACTGATATTCCGAGATGAATATTTTTCAAACAAAAATTCAACCCTACGCTTTCAAATAAGATTCTATTGAAGAATCTCAAACTTGTTGGAGTATATGGGGACACTAAAGAGGAAACTTCACTCGACCCTAACGACTTGAATAGATTTTTCGTCTCGCATAATGTGAATCAATCAGCTTTACCCGACAACACACCATGCTTAAATAACCCTGAGAATACTAATTATTTCTCCTTTTGGTGTATTGAATACGCAGAATGTTATAAGTGTATATACTCTATTAAATCTAGTGCTAATTGTCCTGATAATATATCTCTGAAATTCCTGAAATTATTTCTGCCTTACATTAATCGCTATATACTAATTATATCATTCTCGGATTTATTTAAACTATTAACAAATGAGTTTAAACTTTAACCAAATAAATAAATAAATTTAAACCATGATCAAATAATTTTAAACCTTGAACAATTTATTTTAAACCCTTAACGAATGAGTTTTAACTGTGAACAAAAAGACTTAAACCTTTAGGAAATATATTTAAACTCTTAACAAATTTATATTCCAAATATTTTTATTTCAACTTAAGTAAGCATTTCATTTTTTTCAAATTTTGGATGCATATATAGTCTGCAATACTTCTGACTGGGTCAATGCAACGGTTGGCCATCCACTGTTTCTGACTCTTCTCTAGTGCTTTTTTTTAATCAACTTTGTCTTAGTTCCCTAGATCATTATATTATTTTCCTTTTTTGTGATGTTAGAGTCTATCCAAGTCAATCATTTTTTCGATATAGAGATTTCAACAACCTTGACTTTGAATCCCTTCTCGCTGAATGCGAATCGTATAACTGGAACAATATTTATAGCCAACCGCATATAGACGACCAGGTTTTTCTTCTCAATCGATCCATTCAGTACCTTTATGATAAGTATGTACCTCTACGTACTACGACAATAAAAAGCGGAGGATATGGAAAACAGCGAACGTACTTCCCATCCCTAAGAGGGCTGCGGCTACAACTACTGCTGATTATAGACCCATCAGCTTACTTTGTTTTCTTTCGAAGGCCTTCGAAAAGCTACTATATTGGTAGGTTCAAGAGTACACACTGCAAAAAAACCTCATGAGTAGCTGTGAGTCTGGGTTTCAACCAAAACATAGTTGCGAAAGTGCTCTCGTTAAAGTCACAACAGACATACGCGTTGCACTTGATAGAAAAGACATTTGTATTTTGGCACGTTTAGACTTCTGCAAAGCTTTCGACAGTGTTTGCCATGTAAATTTGCTAGATAGATTGTTTAATAAATTCCATTATTCGTGTCGAGCTGTTAATTTAATCAAGGAATTCTTAAACGGGCGATCGCAAAACGTTACCCTTGGAGACTATAATTGCTCAAATTTCCTTCCTCTATCTTGTGGAGTACCACTTTCTATTCTTGGTCCTCTACTCTTCAACCTACACATTAATGATCTGCCTGAAATAACTCTAATATGAAGTATTGTGATATCGTCAACTGTATCCTATCAAAGATCTACGCCACGTCGCCACCCTCTGCCGCCTATGGTTGTCTGCTAGAATGCTTTCCCCCAACGTACGTTGTCATCTGGTTAAGTGTCTAATATTACAGCATTTTACACACGGTTCACTTGTTTTCCCAATACTAAATTCACACTGCTCCAGAAAATTACATGTTGCATTTAACGATTGTGTAAGGTTTGTTTTCGGGTTATGAAGATTCGATCTTGTGTCTCACCTGAATTTTGCACACTGCTAGGTTGCT
This sequence comes from Dioctria linearis, assembly GCA_963930735.1. Taxonomy (NCBI): domain Eukaryota; kingdom Metazoa; phylum Arthropoda; class Insecta; order Diptera; family Asilidae; genus Dioctria; species Dioctria linearis. The sequence goes on from OZ005742.1 coordinate 31,652,829, forward strand.
CTATTAAAGTATATCTAAGGCCCAAACCATTACCCTTCCTATTCAACTTACTTCACAACTCTCAGCCCGCTATTTGAGGACCATGTTTCAACCTTTGAACTCTACCAGAGGTTACAAACTGCTAATTCCACGTTTTCAGACCTCGGTTTTTGATAGATCATATATGGTTCAAATTACTCGAATGTTGAATTCATTACCACACAACATCCAGAAGGCTAACTCGATTGGCACTTTCAGGCGTCTTCTTGTAAATTTCTTGACATAAGTAGCTTTGTTGACTTTTCTTTTTATGGGTCATTATAAAATATATTATTATTTTATTATTATCATATTTATTCATTCCCATTTGCTATACTTATTTCGTTTTTTATTATGGTTTTTATCTTAATTTTATTTATTTATTCATTATTTACTTGTTATTAGTATTTTTCTTCATCTAATATCATTCGCTGTTTTCCAATTGTTTTGCTGTTGTACTTTTTAACATTAAATTTAGATTGATTTTTTTTTAATTTTTCTCTTGTATTCGAAGAAAAATTGTATAAAATGCTTAATTAAGTTGAAATAAAATATTTGGAATGTAAATTTGCTAAAGGTTTAAGTCTTTTTGTTAATAGTTGAAACTAATTCGTTAACGGTTTAAATAAAGCTAAGAATTCTATATTTTTAATATCTACCTTCCCTTCTAGATGGAAAATTGCTACTGTGCTAGCTGTCGCTAAGAAAAAATCAGCTGCAGATCCAATTGTTTGTTGAGAACAATAGAATGCTTTCGCTATGGCAATCAGGTTTCAGACTAGGATATAGCTGTGAATCGGCTGTCCTACAGGTTACCACTGATTTAAGAAAAGGTCTAGATAACCATGAAATTGGCATACTGGTTTTCCTCGACTTTACTAAAGCTTTTGATTGTGTCAATTACTCGATGCTCCTCAACAAACTTCAGACATTTTTCCGGTTTTCTTCTAGTGCTGCCCAATTAATACAGAGTTTTTTATGTGATAGATATCAACAAGTGTGAGTCAACGATCGTTACTTTGATTTACAGTCGCTTTTCTGTGGCGTTCCTCAAGGATCAATCTTAGGCCTATAGCTGTTTTCCTTATTCATCAATGACTTACAAGATATCGTTCAAGTGGTTAGTGCCCATTTATATGCTGAAGACATACAAATATATACAATAGCAGACCTCTCGGTCTTATTGAAGAATTAATGATGTCTTAGCGCGAATTTACAACTGGTCCTAGCGTAACTTTTTAATGTTAAATCCTAATAAATCGAAGTATATAATTTTCTCTAATAACTCCATGGAAACTTATCTTCCGCACATCATGTTTGGGGGTGAAATATTGAGTAGGGTAAGCGATCTTACGAATCTTGGGAGTAGATTTATGGTGGTAAAAGAATTCTACCTGAATTTAGTTTTTGGTATGCGATTTTATTTTTATTAATATTTGATATTAACGCTTAGTATAAGTAACTATTTGAACATTATTTTCAGTGTAACTATATATTTGAGTACTTACAAAACAAAAGATTATAAATCTTGTGTACCACCCAGCTCAATAAATTAAATTGAAAATGCAAAAAAAAAATATTTTCTTAACGATAATCGATTTTCTTTTTGTTTAATATTAGTAAAGGCCATATTACACTATGAGTGTTGCTCACGTGAGTTCTCACATGAGTTCCCTAAAATGACAGATATCAAAATGTAAAGACAAAAATAAACTCATGTGAGCGTTATTTTCTGAACTCACACGAGTTTGATTAAAATAGAAATGGTTCTAATTTGCTGTGAGTTAACCTAAGAATTGTATTGTCGAAAATAGGACATTTTTTTTAGAAAGAGAAATAGCTGACTGTGATATTCCGACACTATAGGATAGACTTTGTAAGGTTTCCCCGCTTGCTAAATACCTCAACGTTATCAAGAGCCTGAAGAACATTTTATGTTTGAAATTAGAAGTAAAAAGCTGTTATAAACAACCTTGCTTTAACCTGATATGGACTCTCGCAAAATTGTGTTTTGTTTTTCGATAAGAGGCTTTACAATTAATAAAAATTGTTGAAACGATTTTGGCGTCATTCGATCAATGTTTTGAAAGCCTTTCTCATCTTCCACTTTTAGCTCATCGATGACTAAATGGGTTAAATCACTTCCTGAATTTGTTTTTAATAGCCACGGCCAAGACCAAAGACGCTTATTAATTTGGTTCTTAAATAGCCGACCAATAATACCCAGTATTCCCAAAATGCTGGTGTAAATTAAAACTTTTGTCGAGTTTTTCATTGTTACTTTCATGACAGTTGACGTTCACTCATGAAGATGTACACAAAATACACATGTCAGTTTGACGTCATATTACTTTTCATAAGAGAACTCACGTCAGCAACACTCATAGTGTAATATGGCCTTAAGCTAAGTTCAAGAGACACTAGATACCCTATGATGGGCATGGAAAGACAATAGGATATGAAGAGATAAGGTAGGACAGATAGTAAACTGTTCCACTTTTGTACAATTCGAAACATGAAGGCAGCTCGGAATTTCACCGTACGTCACAGGTAATATTTTTAACACGAATGGATGAGCGTACGTTGTAGGGTGAATAATGCGTACAGGAATTAATCAAGGAGGAATCAGACTAAGTAATTTATGAGAACAATAGCCATGCAGGTATATATAGGAGGGGAACTGCATAGATGAATCTACGGGCAGGTGTAATATAGATAAGCTGTAGTAATCATGCGCATCTGGGTACTATATTGTCACTGAAAGAAGCATACAAATTACTAACCACGAAGGCGTACTTGGTTGTGGTTACGGATTTATATTAACTAAGTATACCACAAATGCTACTAACATTACATTGATTGGCCAAGCAATTTCGTCATCGATGGTAGAGCATTGCCGCATTAGCAATTATGAAGAAAGATCAACTTCTGACATCTACCTATAAGTAAACTTTTCCCGGATGCCTTGAAATTAGGCCTCTTTGTTGGTTGATTCTTAGGCATTGATTTAGGTGTATCTTTTGCCCTTCCTTAAACAGCATTTTTCGTATATGATTATTCTTAGAAGAATGATACTCACAGCATATCCTTATTCTGGCTTGTTCTTGAGCGAACCTCTTCGCCCACGTTGCTACTCATTAAACCAACACTGGGTACATTTTCACCGGCCTGCAAACTTAGGAGGGCGGCAAAATGGGACTCCAGCTTTTCTTATGATTTTATCAATTTACGATAAGATAAAACAGATCACGTAATCATGATTAATTAAAATATTCCTTCAAATCAGAGATGGATATTTTTTATTCGAATAAAAATAAAAGACAAAAAATCGAATAAAACTTTATTTGATTACAAATATTATTTGTTATTTGGTGAATTATTCGGAAATAATTATTTCAAACAATTACTTGCCATTCGGTTATGAAAATATGTTTTCTGGTGTCCATTTGTTCCAATTTCAAATAATTAAGTCTTGGTACATGCGTTTCTTTTCGTAAGGTGTCTCATTTAATTTAAAGTTTAATAGAAATTCAATAAGTAATTTTAAAAATATTATAAAGTGGATAACAAAAAAAAAATAATAGTATCAAAAAAGTTATCGCATATTAGTTTTGTTGTTAATATTTCCAGCACACGAAGTCTTTGCTTGATTCTCGTAAGATAATGAAAACATTGGAGTGCAATGAGGGTAGTACCACCAACCATCTAGTGCCAGAATCCCAACCATTGTTTTTAAATTGTCATCTTCAACATCGGTTTATAATTCAATTAAAATATTGCTTCTTCTTCTTAATTCACTTTTTTTTAGACCTTGTTCCTTTTTCATTAGTCTTCTCTATGTGGCATCGAATTTATCCTGGTAACACACAAGGACCAGTCGTTGGTGACACACAAGAAGGACTATGTTCTGGAGAAATAGTTTCAACTTTTTTAATTTATTTAACTCTTACCAGTTGCAACTTTCTGTCGTCATTCAAATCATACATATGTGCCTTCCGTCAGATCGTTGAATGTAAAATTTAGTTCTGGTAATGCTTCTGTCGAAGCTTCTGTTCCGGCTTCTGTCGAAGCTTCTGTTCCGGCTTCCTTGATGATGTCCAATACTTGATTTTCGTGAATATTTCTCATTCTTAACTTATGATCCATTAGCTCTATAACCTCAATAGCAGCGTGAAACTTCTGCACTGGAATTGATTCTTGCATTTCGAATAGCTGCAAAATTGTCAACCACGTTTTTGACACATTCACTGAAAACAGCTGTTTTCGGGTCATAAGGGTCAGGTCCACATTTCCTGAAGTTTTTTATTGTGTTTCCCAAAATTTTTAGATTTCGCAAGATTGCAGTTTCTAGCAAAGGACAGACCTTTTTTTGTTATAAGTTGGCCAACATTTTTGACTGCCATTCTCGAACGATTTTTTGCAACGGATGTCAGCTGATTGCATCACATGAGTGGGTGTTTGGTGGCAATGCATATAAAATTATACTTTTTCCTTGTAATTTTTACTCAGCTCTAACGTCAAGTGTGAGTTTTGGCCGTCTATGAAAAGGGTGCTTGCGGTCTGGTATTTTCTTACACCTCGAAACAAGTAACTACATATTTGAAAAAGATGTCACTGCTCATCTGTCCTTTTTCTGTTCCAAAAAACAATTTTGCTGGGATGCTATTTACAATATCCTTTAGTGACGCATTTTTCTGCCTGCAGAAAATAAAATTCTTTTTCTTCTCCGGTCTAAATTTGATAAACGGTTTTGAATCCACAGCATGTAGTTACTTTACTGGTTTTCGGACAAAGAAAAAAACTCGTTTTATCCCCATTTCGTATTCGGCCAGGATCATTTAATACGTTCTCCGATACTTTTTAAATATTGGTCCAGTTCTCGGGCCATTTCTCAAACTGTAGGTAATCACTGCTCTGCCTTTGGTAATATTTTCTGCTTGTCTTGAAGCCAATGATATGTGTTTCGTTTAAAGAAGGAATTTAGTCATGTTCTTCCCCGTTGACCATCTTCTTAATATGTTGCACAGTGTTGACCAAGTTATCTTGTTTAAAAGAACTTCCACACTTGCCAACAATACTCCATAATTATTTTTTAGCACACTTCATAATGCTCAATTTATTTTCTCTGACATCGATATAGTCAGGGGCGGATTTCCTTATAGGCCGAGTACGCCCAGGCATAGGGCCTAGGCAAAACTTGATGATATTCTCGAGTTTACAGCGAGTGTAAAATTATTTACGCTTGAAAATGAACGAGGACAGGGTGAACGGTCTGGCTATCCATTGCTTCGAATCAAAGTTGCTACAAATTATGATCTTGTTTTAAAGAGATGGGACAGCTTGACTAAAAACGCTGAATGCCAGATAATATAAAAGGCCTTTGAAATATCTAGGGCAATGATTTTGAACTCACCAAAATTGTGAAGATTACGGCTTCAACGTTCCATAAGAAAATTCAGAAATAGAAATGCCATATTGGAGATCGTTGAGGGTTTGATTAGTTTCTATATACTTCATTATTTTGGAGTTAATGATAGATTCAAAAACCTTTTAAAGAATCGAAGTGATTGTAATTGCTCGATAACTTGAGGGATCACTACCCTTTCTTTTCTTGGGAATAGGCTGAACGTGAGGTAGTTTCCAAGCAATTGGAAATTTTTATAATTATTTACTACCGAGGCATGTTTTATTTTTAATTAATCGATTACGTATTAAATATTTTTGCCCAGACATTGAAACTGCCATTTTAGTAGTCGGACAGCAGAAATGGAATTTCTTAAAATGCGTCCGAATACTAAAGTTTTAATAAAAAAACCATGTTTAACTTTTTCTGTCCTATAAAAAACATATTTTTATAGTTGTATTAGAGAGTAAGCAGGAAACAATCTCTTTTGAAGCATACTTTCAGTGTCTGGACAGCCTGTCCGGAAACTAAACAAAATTGATTTTTTTTCTGTTTTAGGTACCTAACATCCAAAAGTTTTATGAATTTAATAAAAAACCTTTCATATTTTTGATTTAATACTAATAAAATACAATATTCAATCAATGAACCGAATTAACTAAATACTCACTTCACTTCTCCTCCTCCAGACAATGGCGTGTTCAATAGCACTGTTAGTGATTTTACCCCACGTATCTTTCATTTAAACTCTCCCTCTTTCCAGCACCAAGAAACCTGCTTTCATTTCGAGGTATTGATCACGTTGATCTCATTCTGGCAGTGTCCTCCATTTCGCCCAATGCTGTTGATCCTAACGGTTTACATCCCCTTTTCCTTAAAATGCTATTACCTTACATTTCACCATACTTTCTTCATATTATAAACTCCTGTCTTACTTACTCCTCGTTCCCTAAAGCTTGGAAAATAGCCATCATCATACCAGTACCCAGAAGCCGTCCCCTGAATCAGTTGTTGATTTCCGGCCAATTAACATTCTCTGCTAGTTTGCTAAAGTATTTGAAAAAATGTTGTCGTCTCAGATTTCGGAATTTGTCCAAGCCAACAACCTCTTAACACAAGTTCAATCTGGCTTCCGACCAAGACACAGTTGTAAAACTACTATACTAAAAGTCTCCAATGATCTTTGCCTGATTCTCGACTCCAAGAAATTTGGCATACTTGCCTTACTGGATTTCTCAAAAGCTTTTGATAGCGTCAACCACTCTAAGCTATTAGATAAGCTTTACAGTAATTTTAATGTCTCTTCCTCTGCGATCTCCTTAATCGATAGTTTCCTCACAGATAGGTTTCAAAAAGTACAAATTGGAGACTCCTCATCCTCCCTACTCCCCTTTTCTGTGGTGTACCCCAAGGATCTGTGTTGAGCCCGCTGCTGTTTTCTTTGTTTATTAAAGACTTGCCAAAGGTGATTCAAGATGTTCAGCTTCATCTCTGTGCTGATGATGTACAAGTATACCTAAGTAAGCCTATTGGTCTTATAGAAGATTGTGCTGCTCGCATTAATGATGATCTTTCCCGTATCTGCACTTGGTCGATCAACAACCGGCTTTCACTAAACCCTAGCAAATCGCACTGTCTTCCTATTTAAAACTCTTTGTATGACATACGTGATATCCCACAACTCCCCGCTGCGTTTTGTAAATTCGGTCACCAATCTTGGGGTCAAACTAAATGGACAGTTAAGTTGTTGTGATCACGTCAAACTGATGAGCTCTAAGATCTATGGGGGATTACGCAGACTGTGGCTATCTGCAGGATTACTGTCATCAAATATCCGCTTGCAATTCGTAAAGACTCTTCTATTACCCCATTTTACCTATGGAAGTTTGATATCTCCCAAACTTGATAGCGTATGCGCGCGGAAAGTTTAACTATTGCATTAGATTTGTGTTTGGCATTAAACGTTGGCAGCATATAACTCCGTACAGACTCTCATTGGTTGGCTGCTCAATCAACTCTTACCTAAAGCGCAAAGCTTTAATATTCCTCTATATCCTAATTCACTCTGGTAAACATGAATATCTGTATGACCAGATACATTTCCCGCAATCTTCACGACATTCCAATCTACTAGTTCCTCGTTTCCATTTTTCGACGGGTGAGGCCTTTTATTTTGTCCAGGTCGCTCGAATGTGGAACTCCCTTCCCGTTCGTGTCCAGAGGGCCGGCTCTACCTCTATCTTCAGTCGTCCAATTTGTGACTTAAATCTTTGATAATTCATTAATATACTCTTGTTGTTCTCCTTGGTGGTGTCAGGTTGTGCTAATGCATAAACGAAGCCAAGTGAATTTAATCACGTAGATCGAATGAATGAAGTCAGGGAAATTCAAGAAAATTTAATTAAATAAATAATTATTTTTGTTCTCTTTCTCTAATTTTTGCTTTTCTGTTATTTCTTCATCTCTTATTTTTCTTTTTCTTGTTTTCAAATTGTTAACTTAAGTGGGAAACACAATTTCACCGTTTCGATCCGATACGTACAAATGTCAAATTTGCTTACATGAGACGTACGTGCAATTGGACACATTACACCGAAATAGATCGAAACGGATCGAATCGAACCGGAGTAGTTGAGCAAATTTCAACTTTTACGGATGACATAACCTAGAAAAATTACCTGTTTAACGTTTGTGTATAACTCAACATGGATGAAGAAGTTTTTATTAAAGAAATTGAAAAATATGAAGAGCTTTATGACAAAGGCAACAAATTTTACATGGATGTAAAAAGAAAAGACAAAATCTGGAAAAATTTCAAAGAGAAATTTAAAACTGATGGTAAGTGTTGGGTGTTAGAAAAATAAATACGACTAATAATTTACATCAATTATATTATAAATATCTAAACTCAACTATTATTACTTTAAAATGTATACTTTGACAATTGTGTACTTGTGTAACTTAGATGAACTCGGAACGGAGAATAACAAGGTTAGTAGTGAGGGAAAATGACGTAACCAAACTCTTGTTGTGTGGAAAACGCGTATTGCCATAAAATGATGATGATTGATTTTCTTTTTATGTGGAGAACAGTAAGAGAATCTTAAAGCTGGTTTTCTTACCAGTGGTTACAGTAAGTTTGAACGGAACAATTGTGCCCATGCACGTAACGGATCGAATTGAATCGAATCGAATTGAATCGGAACGGCGGAATTATGTTTGGCACTTTACTCTTTTTAAAATCTGTCACTTAAATAAGTTAGTTTTAATTGATGTAGTTTTTCTCCCTCTCTTATAATGTACTAGGGTTAGATCTCAGATCTTTTGTACTTTACCGGAATAAATAAATTGAATTGAATACAAAGACAGTTAAACTAAATAAAGCAATAACTAATAATTTTATCTCACTTTCTCTGATGTCCAATGCACTAATTGCACCTTACATAAAACACGTGTTGAACTTACTGACGTGCAGTACATACACAGACTAATAAGTATTTTCTCATAACTGACACGTGTGTTACCCAAATTTTGGATTTGCATCAAAAAAGATCAAATAAACAAAATTCTAACGGAGGTCTAAGGCTAATTCGTGTACACTTTTCTTATTTTTATTAAATAAAATTAAAAGCGTCCGAGTACTAGAGCTGTCCGGATACTAGTGCAGTTTACCCTACCTACCTACCTAGAATTTTTTGTTTCCAATTTGTTTCTTTCGCAATGTTTTCTTGTAGAGAAATTACTTCTATTTCCCAAGGATTCGTGATATAATCATATTTTTGTGTTTTTTTTTTTTGTTAATTTTTGCGCTTTCTCTAATCAATAAAATTTACCAACTTTTCTACTACAGTAATCCTCGGATAATAACAACTCGCTTATTACGAAAACCATTTTATTATGATATATTGTCGACGCCCGCAACATTTTCCTAGTAATTTCGAATACTTTTACTCTGTTAATAGCAACCCCGCCTATTAACAATACCCTTTTTTATAAACTTTAATAACGCATCTTAGGCTGACGTCACATTTTCCGTAATTTCAGTTTACTGAATTTCACTAAATTGAAATTCAGTTTCAGTATGGTATGACACAGTTTTACTGAATCTCAAAACTGAATTTTAGATTGCCCAGTGGCGTAGAGGTTTTCATTGTATGAAGATCTATCTAGCATTATTAGTCGTATAATTTGTTGGTGTTGTTAGCAAAAATGGACTCATTAAATTTCACAGATTAAGAGCTCGCGTGTATCGCTCTGTTAGTTGACGATAATATTAAGTATAAAAATAGAGCATATTGGATACATCCATTAAACCTTAATCGAAATGTAAACAGTAAAGTAAAGTTTTTCGGGAAAGTACTTTCGGACAGTTGTTATATACAAAGCATCTCAATATTCCTGAGCCCCAAGCTTTACCAAATCCACCTCATATTAAACTTCCTTTTGTATTCATTGGGGATGAAGCATTTCCTTTACACGACCTTATGCTCGAGAAAATCTGAATAATTCCAGAAGAATTTTTAATTATCGGCTGAGTAGAGCAGGAAGATTTGTAGAATGCGCATTCGGCATTCTAAGCAATAAATGGCGAGTTTTCCACTCACCTATATTAGTGAATCCAAATTTCGCTGTTATAATTACCAAAGCTGCTTGTGTACTTCACAACTTTGTACGCCCCAGAGATGGGTATAATTTCCGGGACACTTTTACATGTGATCTAGATAATTTTTCCACAGAAAAAAGTGGAAGTACTCTCAGTGGTAGAAGTGTCAGAGAAAATTGCTTTATGTCACCACAGGGTAAAATTAAATGGCAAGATCAATATGAACATTAACCACTTGTATATCGCATTGGCTTGAAAAAAATTTTCTCGAAACACAATGTATTTTACAGTAATTACATCAATAAAAAAATATCAGCTTACCCTGTTATTTTTTTCTCCTCGGAACCTTAAGTCACTCCATGCCTCAATCACTTCCCTACCAACTTCGTCCCAATCTTTTTCCTTAAGAGGAGTCAGTACCAAGATTTGCAAGTTTCATACATTTTTCAATCCGAATTTCTTGCAAACTATTTGTAGCAGAATAATGACTTATATCATAAATTAAAGGTAACGAAGAGGTCTAGTAAATAACGTCGAGAAAAATTAATAAAAATGTATTGGAATGGAGATATTAGCTCCGAAACTTGTAAAAAATGGTAAAAATTGATTTTTTTCAAATCAAATTCCTGTTAGTAGGTATTCTCATTTCTTTAGATTGTGACTATTTTAGAAAGATAAAGCCTAGATCTAGCAAATAACGTCGAGTTTTTACATTTTTAGTGGCGTTTTTTTTAATTGTTTAACTCTAATAGTACTTGTTTTCTCTCTCGATATTTCACAGACTATAAATTGCAATATTACGTTGAAAGTTGTAGAAATATAAAGAAAAATAGTATATTTAACAATTATGTGCAAAATAAAATTTAGGAGAGTTAATTCTTGTTAAAAATTTTCAATTCCTTTGAACTGCAAATTTTCACTTTTGTCTTAAATTGTCGCATGTTGGGTTTCTGTCTTTTACACTAGATGTCTCTAATGTGACTTGTGGTCTAGGTCTAAGCTAATTTTATATGAAGTTTCATAATTTCAGGACACAAACCTACGTTTAGTAAGTTTTATTGCCTACAGGCTCGCGGGTATCTAAATTTAAACTTTTGCTGAGTACTGACTCCTCTTAATATCCCGATGCATATAGTTTTGACACTTCGTATTCGACAAACACTCACTCTTTTCAATACCCGCAATAAATTTCTCCATGTCGAACATTTTTACAAAATCTTCTGAACTTATAACACGCAAATTACGCACGCCACTGACAATTCAGCAAAATCTTTAAAACAGGAAAATGTGACAGCATTCATAAGTCACAATCACGCTCAGTATTGTCATTTTCCTATAGGAAAGCATGGCACAAGTTTTATAGTTCTCTCTTTCGCCCTATGGCAGAGTTGGAGCTACCAACACAAAATATTGCATTCTGGAACGTTTGCTTACGCCATTTGATGTTTTTATGTTGGCTACAGATGCAATCACCTCAGAAGGAATAAGGTAAAGATAGTGTTTACCATGCTCCGTCTCTCTTGCCCATAAGCAGGATTCAGTTGAGAATAACTTTTGAAAATTAAAGACGGAATGAGTTTAATTCCTTATAAGCGATTAAAATATCACTTGGGCACAAGAAAATATATTTTCTTAATTAAATTCGATTTACGGATGTAAAAATTCATCTGATTGGTTGAGTTTTACATGTTTTTTATGTAATCGTTTTAAAGGGTGCTCTAACGGTGATATCCAAAAACACAATATTTTTTGTGCCACATGAAATAGCAAATCGCTCAGTCCTTGTTATAAAGGCTTAAACACAATTCCGACGACAGAGCGACAGAACGACAGACGACAGCGAAAATATCGTTGCGAAACAGGCAGTCAGAAAATTGGGAACACAATTGCAACGACATGCGGTGAGCGACGACTGTGAAAGAAGAAGGTATTGAATTTCATTTGTTAAATATTTCGAGCGTTTTAAAAGGAGATTTTTATCAAGAATATTTTATATTATATTGAAAGAAATGCAATGGACCAAAGTGTGAAAAACTGAAAATGCGGAAATTAACTAAATTAAACGCTTTGATATATCCATCCAAACCACGTCTGTTTTGTCCATTTGTCTTGCCTGTCTTGTAAACTATAAATTATTTTATGGATTTCGCATTTCCTCCATAAATTTTTCCTCAAAGCTCATTATTTTAAAATTGCCGCGGCGTGCTACCACCTGAAAAAGACAAAAGTGAATGCCACAACCATTTCATACGATTAATTTTGTTGGTAGGACTGCAGCGACGACGGCAAAATTAGAAATTGATCAATCCCGGCGAAAATGTCGTCGATCGCTCAACGTCGCGTGGGTCGTTGCAATTTGGTGCATTCGCATAAGATGCTATGCTTTTAGAAGTTTGACAGCGATATATCGTCGTCGTTTGTCGTCTGTCGTCGCAATTGTGTTTAAGCCTTAAGTCAGTGGTCACAATGCTTTATCGATATCAGCAAACTGAAAAATCGGAAGGGCTCTCTGAATTTTTTCAGCAAAACTGAATTTCTGAGAACTGTGACATGGCTCATTTGATTGCGTGTATTTCGGTTTTCTTACATTCAGTATACTGAAATTCGGGATAATGTGACATCTGCCTAACAGTCAGGATCAATTTTTCTGTTCAGCGCATTTTTATATTAAGGTGGCCTAAAAATGTATGGATTTTCAAGTGTTAAAATATCTGAATGCTTTAGAATATGTTGGCTAATGTAATGCTAAATTTCTATGCATAATTTCAGTGCAATTCATTAGTGCTTAGAAGTCGTTCAAATCGAAAATAGTTTTTTTTAGCTGATTTGGACTTTCAGGAAAACTCTTTCAACGTTTTCTGTTATAACTTTTCAATTTGACAATATTTTTTACAATTTGCTGAAACTTAGTGATATAAACTTATTGCAATGAAAGACGTTTTAGAAAATTAAATTTTTATATTTTTTATAAATATTTTAAAATTAAAATTCGGCCCGGAGCTTCAATTGTTTGACTTCGCGAAAATGTGTTCGAAGTCGATGCTGAGGTGAAACTTGTAATTAAATTACGACATCGCCTTTGCCGATTTCTTTCCACAGTTTTTCCTTAACGTGGATATTTCTGAACTGAAGTTGGCCGCAGCCGACACCAACTTTGTACTTTGAGCAAAGTTCAGTTTCAGTCGAAGTCCCAGGTGAAGTCGAAGTTGCAATTTAATCTTTCCACATGCATTTACCATTTGGACTAAGTCTAAATAGAACTGAGAAGCCGTGTAATTCAGGCCTAAAGGGAGTCATGTATTGTATGAGAACTGTTCTCAAATTGCGATTTTCAAAGGTTATAGAATTGCGTATAGAAAATGAAGAGATTAACGAGCAGCTAAAATGTAATGACAACTTGGAATGTTTGGAAAATTAACAAAGAGATAGCAGATGATCCTTGAAGCAGATCGTCCACGCCAGGCGCGTATCCACACCGGCAGTCTAGGGGGGGGGGGGGGGTCAAAACTAAAATGTTCGAGGAGGAGGAAATGTCAGAAGAAGTCGCTCCTAAAATTTTTTTTAATCATATTTACGATATATCACATAATCCAATTTTCGTTTTGATTTGGAAAACCTATCGATAATATTATGTCGATCTCAGGGTGGACATTAAGGACTCATAACCGATACGTCTTCTCGTGCAGAGATTGTAGAAATATTTGCTGTCGCAAGCAATTCTGTCACGGGTGAAGTGATTGACTGAGAGCGAGTTTGCACCTTGAGTCACATCCAAAGGAATGGAGTAGAAGTACATGATATTTTACTGACTATTTCTTCTGATGGAAACTTAACTGATCTTGCGTTCTTCTGAAAAAAGTTGTAAATAGTATTATCAGTCTTCCGCTTTACATTTTCGCTACTATTTCTACCTCCATCGCTAACTAATATTGCAATCCCTCTCCTACAAATTTAAAGTAAACGTGAAGTTAAATTAAACAACACTACTTGAATTAATACGAAAGTACAAGCCAAGTAACGCCAACTATCACAGAGGAAAGCGAATGGATTTTATTTTTATAGTTTTGCCGTAAAATTCTGACGTAAAATTGTAGAATCTATTTTGGTGGCACTCGAATCAATCCAACTGAAGGTTTTGAGCCACCAATAGTGTATAAAAATATTGTAGAAAAATTGTCAAGTAAACTTCTAAGAACAAAATGTATAAGTGCCAACGCCCATAAATATCTTTAGCTACCAAGCCCAGCTAAGGCACCTAAATCAATATAACTCTTTGGAACCATGCTGAATGCTTGTGCCCTTGTCCGAAAGAGTGAACCACCAGAATCAATCCACCAATTCGTTTGGACCGCTGTTCGTGAATAGTTATTCATTAAAATTCCTAAGAACAATTTGCAAGTATTTTTTTATGAAAAATTTAATGCTTACCTACGAACGTAATAATTTTGAATGACTCAGGCTTCAATCAGTGTCGCTAAGAAAAATCAACGGTTGGCTATACGTTGATGATTGCATGGAACTAGGGTTCTACTGGAAGCACCCTAAATCAAAATTCGTTAAGTCAGTTTGCATGCTTCTGTTGCGAGCTCCCCACCAAGTTGTCCAGTCATCGATTCTATGTCGGAAAATCAGACCGCTGACCAATTTCTTAGAAACAAAACCCTTTCAAATCTTGAAACTGTGTGTTTTTTCATCTATGGGAGTAATCCGCGCAACAAAAATATAAAACCATCATAATAATCGGGCTGCTTTGCTAAGGCAAGCAGCCTTTTTCTAAACAATCAAACTCTAAAATAAATATGTAGTATTCCAAAATTACTTTCCATTCAGTGATACGTATGATAGATGACTTTCGACACTATATAAAACACAAAGAAATTATAAAGAAATCGTACACGTTTCAAAGACGAAGAGCTATGAGCGATTGACAATTATTACCCGCCCACTATTACTACTCAAACGCCAAACCCAGGGCTAGCTGTCGCCGCAGATTGCAAAAGTGTGTTAACAGCACCAGTATTAATCGCCGGCGTCAGCTAGACATATTGTCCATACCATACGAAAAACGCTCTGTTACACTTTTACAACTCACTACAGTTCAGCGTCCCATTCAATTCACCGCGAAGGTGAGCCAGTGCTTTGGGAGGGGTCATGACCCCCGTGACCCTCCCCCTGTATACGCGCCTGGTCCACGCAGTGATGAAGAAATATTGAACATTCATGAAAATGATGCTTCTACCAATAAGGTAACAAGTCGGAAGGATGCGATTCTTGTGCTGGAAGTTGTGCACAATTAATTACTTGCAAAATGTTCTTGAATTAAAAAACCTAAATTTAATCAAAGAATAATTTATAGAAATGTCCATAAAGTCCAAGGCACAAAAAATATATTTCTGAATTTTTCATATACATTATATATAGGGTATCCCAGGAAATAGTGTCAAGCGGAAGACAAGAGTTAGAGCACCCCCATGGGTACCTTAATCATCCCCCATATATGCTCTGCGATTTTTGTAGTTTACAAGTTATGAATTTTTCGTTATTTTTTACCAAACTACTATTTCAAAGACATTTTTGGTCAATAAATAATAATAATAATTTAGACAAATTGCTGGTGTTGGGCCCAATCAATACAAGAAGATTTCATTCCATAGCTCATACCATTCCGCCAAAAGAAATTGTTAAATTGCATAAAATTCAAAATAATAAAATATGCCAAAACCTAATTTTTTTCCCACCAAACTTATTTTAAAAACTTTATTTCATATGGCATCATTAATTAAGGTATGAAGTATCCAGAGAAAGAAAAATCTTTTCCGATCGGACATAACCCTATCGAGTTAGAGTCAATCTAATTTGCGAAAAATCTAGCACCCTAGTTCGAATAGATTTATGACTTAGTACGTTTTGAATAGAATTTTAGCATGATGCCAAAGAGATATCTCAATAAAAATTGCACGGTAAATATCCAATGAAATGAAGAAATTTTTAAATCACTTTTGAGTGAAAAGGTTATGGTGACTGTTTTTTTTTTAAATTGCCCTCAAAGATTTTGGCATATTTTATTAATTTGAATTTTATGCAATTTAAAAATTTCTTTTGGCGCTATGTTATGAACTACGGAATCGAATGTTTTGCATTGGGTGGGACTAACACTCAACTAAACTGAAAAAAAATCAGTAATTTGTTTCAATCATTCAAGTCACTAGACCAAATATATGTTCGAATTAGCAGTTTGGTAAAAAATCACGAAAAAATCATAACTCGTAAACTAAAAAAAATCGCAGAACATACACAGGGTTATTCGGGTACTCCTAAGAGTGCTCTACCTCTAGATATCCTCTTGAAACTATTCCTTGGATATGCCCTGAATATAAATTGCTCTTGAATAAAAGTATTTCTGGGAAAATTTATGTTATTTTTTCAAATTTAGGTAGGTATAAGCAACTAATAAGAAATAGTTCATTTGTTGTATCTTAAATGGCGAACTTTTTATCGCTTACTAGGACAAATTCGAATATTTTATGCTTTTATTCAAGGATTTTTTATAAAAACATATTTTGTGCTTATAATCGCTTTTATTGGTTATAAGTAGGGCTCGGAGGTTGATGACCTTAAAATTTAGAGAAATGACAATAAAAAATGCATTTGAAAAGTGACAATAATAATTTAAAAAATGCAACTTTAAAAAATACTTTTGTATTTCGACATTATGTAATTTAGATACATACAGTTTTTTTAAAAAAAAAACGAAAAATTAATTGTTTACACATAAATAAAAAAAAACTGAAAACCGAATCCATTCCCGTCTAGAAAATAACAACGAAGTAAATCTGTAAAAATTTAAACGATCAGTACATGGAAATAATTAAAATGTTTAGCTGTGTACACCTATACTTATATTGAGCTATTACAATGAATGACGAGTGTCATTTTAAGATGTTCAAATGAAAATGAGCCTCGATTATCTGACAGCACATTTTTATACATTGAAAAAGATCTTTTCACGTCCACAGAAGTAATGGAAGCGTATTTGAAATAAACAGAATCAGCCAATTGTAAATCCTCTGCATCACTATCTAAATCCCAAACAGTGGTCTTTCCAGTAAGCACTTGAGATATTTTGGTCAATGTCTTAAAACCCGAATTTTTATCTAAAACTTTGAGAAGCTTCCCATATACAATTGCAGCAACATCTCCCGAAGCCGATTTTAATTCATTTTGGGATTTTCGTATTAGATGAATGGAATCAATACGCTTTTCGTTCATCCTTTCCAATTTATTAATAGCTTCTGATAAAAAGGAAAAATTTGATTTTATATACACAAGATCACCTTTTGTATTTTGTTTTGTGAAATCATCTCTTGTGCAATTTTAATTGCCGCTGAATCTTCACAGTCAAAACTGGAAATTATATCTTTGAGAAGGACAAAATGCTCAGAATAATACATAGCAGCTATTAATCACGTTCCCCATATAGTTAATATGGGGTGTGGTGGAAGGGGTATACCTGGAGCCTTCAACTTAAATTGTTCTGTACGAGCGGGTGCTTTTAAAAAAATCTTCTTTACACTTGCAATGAGTCTATCTACTTCTGGGTAATTTCGCCGAACTTCTTCGGCAACTCGATGTAAACCATGAGCTAAGCAAGTAACATGCACCATTTTAGAGTACAAAGCCTTTTAAACTATTTACCACATACGGAGCGGCATCCGTCAAGAAGAGTAAGACATTGTTGTGCTTAACGCCATCTGGCCAGAGAAGGAAAAGAGATTTGTCAAACAGCTTACATATGGTTGAGGAACACCATTGCCAACCGTACGGTTTTGGTCGTATTTGTACGGTTTTTCGGGCCTTTGTACGGCGTACGACCAAGACCTCTGACCGTACGCAAAATGTACGGTTATTGCACTTTTGGCACAAAATATACGGTAATTTACGAATTGAACCTTGGAAGAAATCTGAACGCAGACAGCTACAGCAGAACATGAGTATGAATACACGAAGAAGAAGAAGAATTTAGATTTGTTGGGTTGTCAGTTGTTTTGTTGTACAGTCAAGTGATCATTAGAGTTTAGTACAGTTCATTACATTACTTTTTCTAATATTTTCTCGACTTCTCGACACCTTCTCGTTCTGAAAGCGCGGCAACGACACAAAAATGCTGATTTCGGGGCTGCTAGTGCTAAGTCTAAGTTACTTTCTTTTCTATGTTTGTTTAAAACAATCGCTGCAAAAGTGCAAATTGTAATAATATCAACGTCAAAACGTAGGGCGGAGATATCACTTTCGCACCGATAAACAACTTTGCAAAAGTAAATATAATTATAGTTGAATTTTTAGTTTACCGTCAAGAAATGCGGAATAAATAATTCAAACTAAGCTCTTTTTACAACTTAGTCAATGTTTTCAAAGACAGTATAGATTGGGCAATAGCAAAGGTAATATATGAATCAGGTGTACAGTCTTTTAAATTACATAATGTACCGTTATCTAATGTAATTGGTTTTGAATCAGATGGGTGTAATTCCATAATGGGACAGCAATACTCTTTTATGTCTCGTTTTAAGCTGGATTGTCCTGGAATACATATCTTGAAGTGCATATGCTATTCTTTGCATTTATGCGCAAGCAAAGCAGCGAATAAATTACCGGGAAGGTGTGAGGACTTAGCTCATGATATTTATGCTTTTTTTTAAAAAAGCAGTGCAAAAAGAAAAGCTATATTTTTACAGTTTCAACATTTTTTTGAAGTAAAGTCACACAAATTGGTACCCCCTCCCAAACACGTCAGCTTTCGCTACACGCAGTTGATATGAAATTTTATCAAAATAAAATACTGTTAGTATTGTGAGTGTTTTACGAAATCTGAATGATTCTAAGTTAAATATTTTTACTTATGGCCGCATGTGCACCATGTACGAAGACATATTAAAAATCATTCTAAAGTATTGAATACATCCAAAGAACCGCTTTGGAAGATACACATCAAGTGAACTCAACATTTCAATTATATGACAATCAGATATATTTAGGATCAAAAGTTTTGACTGAAATCCGTGAATCAGAAACAACTAAATGATATGATTTTTGATTTTAAAAACAGATGCCGCAATTTTTTGCACACATCTTGTTTGGATATAATAAAAAGGTATAATTCCTCGAACGAAATTATGATTAACCTGAATTACATCAATATTATACTTGTAAACTCATACCAATATTCCTTCTCTTATTAAACTAATAGGATCAATATCGATTCAAAGTTTAAATAATGAATTGAGAAATATCTTCTTAAGTAAATTGGCCGAACTCATTTCTAATGAAAGCCAAGTAGACATTTTTTTGGCATAAGCTACTTAATTTAAAAAATGACGATGGTGTTGTTCTTTTCCTAATTTATGCAGATTTGTTTTAAATATTATTGTGTTTGCCTTATTCGAACGCAGGATGCGAAAGGATACTTAGTGTTGTTAGTTTAATAAAGACCAAGCTAAGAAACAGGTTGAGTATTCATAGTGTAGCTCAAGTACTTTTTACCCAAGGAATGTGTCCCATAATCAGGAAGTTGTGTCCACTTTTCATCGACTAAAGAAATGATTGGTCGATGTAATAAAATTATGTAATCAATTGAAATCACAGTTGATAAAAACGCAGAATCGGAAACCACTGCAATGGTGACAAGCTGTTAAAAAAATATACCTATGGTACATACTTAAAGCTTATTGAAATGTTACTTTTATTTTTTTCTTTTTTTTTTAAACAGCCTTCTGTCTGAAATAAGACTTTATTTTGTTTTATAATATGATAACTTAATAAAATACTATTGATAAAAACATAAATTCTGAAACTGAATCGATACATTTATTTTAAGAGAATTTCGTTTGTATTTATATACTACGTTCTAATAAAAGAAAAGATTGCATATAGTTTTAAATAATACAAAACTATTAGGTCTTGTTTTGAAACAAAATCAAAACCATATGAAAATGAAAGAAATTTTTCAACAAACTAAAGAAGTTTAAAACTAAAACTTGTTTATGATTACGAAATTCTTGAACCTTTAGAGTAACTTTTAGTTACGACTAGTAAATTTTCTGGTAAGGTTTAGTTTTATACTGCCCTTAACTTTTGAAATAAAGCTGTATTGTTCAATACGTTTTTCGTAACGTTAAGAATAACAGTATCAATTATAAGCACATTAAAATCCAAAATTAATAATTAAAGACACATCAGGTTTTATTCAATATCTTTTATTAACGTATACTTTTTTACGTGAAAGTTTTTGTTAGTTATTTTAAAAGTGTTAAAAGAGAACATATTTTCTTTTTTTTTTTGGGTTTTTTGTACGACATTAGGATTAATAGGCTAATTAAACAAATAAAATAAAATGCGCTTTTCTTTCCAGTTGCAGTCGCTGGTAATAATTCAATTAAAGGAAGGAAGTCCAACGTACCACTTTATTAAATAAAAGTAATCCATGCAACTAATAGCTCATGTACTTTAATAAAGTGATAATTATACTTTGCATTCATGAATGTTGAACATATGTAGGCCATTTCTTCAAGAAATGATCAGTATGTGCAGAAAATTGTATTTGGAATTCATACAAAATCTGAAAGTTGCAAAGTTATGAGCAGACGTTTTTTATTTTTTTTTTTTACTTGTTGCTTTATTTATTTTAATTGAAAAATAAAAAAAAATCCTCAACTATTACTTTTAAAGTGAGTGTACTGATTCATGTCTGCGTAATTGTAAATATTCAATTTTATTGTTTGGATTGTACGACCAAAATGCTACCAAAACGGTCAAAAAGTTGTGTTCGTACGACTTTTCACTATTAAAAAGATGGCAACGCTGTTGAGGAATTAGTTTTCTCCAAAATCTCTGATGTCAAAAGAAACATTTTGCCTATCTCGTCAGGTTCTAATATCCCTACTGCAAGGGCCAATTTAATGGTGAGTCAAAGAAAATGCCAAAATAACTTTAGTAGTGTCAAATATATTACATTTCTTCGCCTAACAATGTACATTGTTCACTGACAGTTCACCAGGTCTACGTCTCTTTATTACTTTAACACGACTGCCAAGTTGTACTTCTCTAACAGTGTACTTAACGATACAAAAATAAATCTTGTTTTTAAGAGCCTAGCGCCATCTAGATTTTAAGTAGAATACAATAAATTATTACTCTTACAATTCGTCCATCCTGACTCTAAATCGTCCTCGATTACACTACACTTAATACTTATGATATTACAAAGTCTTTCAAAACGAGCGTAGCTATATATATGGCTACTATTAAGCTAATACAATATTAAAACTTATACATATATCATTACATCAAGTTCAAATAAACTATAATTAGAGTTCATAAGTACAACATGAATACAAATAACAAGATGTGTAACCTTTCACATTAACGATAAAACAAAGTTTTAAATGATTATTTTCACTTACAATAAGAACTAAATAATTTCAAAGAAAATTGAAATTAGTGCCGGACTGTGAAACCACAGACAACGAAAATTCATTCAGCATATTCATTAAAAAATCTAAAACACCTTCTCAAAAGTAACTATGTCAAGTATCTTCAAAAATCAGCTTATCACTGCTATCACGTATGGCTTCATGTTAGCCGGCGAACACACTCCTTCGTAAGGCACTCTAGACACTTGCATTCCTTTCAAATCTTTAATGACATATCTGTCATTTGGCAATATTCTAACGATTTCGTAAGGACCACGATATTTTGGTAAAAGCTGTTAATACCCGGAGTTGTAATGACATTTCTAACCATTACCAGATCACCCTCTGAATAAATAAATGGAGGCTTATGAGACTTGTTATACACACTCTCATTATACACTTGTGTTCGATCTATAGAATCCGCAGCAGCATCACGCACTTCTTCCAGATCTTGTCTTTCTTCTAGAATTTCATTTTCGTGCAAGTACTCAGCGACTCTATCAAACGGCTCTCCCTTTTTATTTACTCTAAATAAAAGTACGCTTGGGCTTTCACCCGTAGAACTATTAACTGTATTATTAATCGAGAATTCAATACTAACCAGGCATTTATGCCATTCCTCAATAGAAGTAGACCCTATTTTCTTAGAAAGCATAGGCGTTAGCATCCGATTCACTCGTTCCACTTGTCCATTAGACTGTGGGGACATAGTAGCCACGGCTATGTGTTGAACATTTTGAGCAGACAAGAAATCCTGAAACTCCTTGGAAGTAAAGCAACTTCCTCTGTCAGATATTAAGCGGTTCGGCCTACTATATATTGAAAAATAGTTTCGCAGACAAGAAATAACTTCCCTTGTCGTAGTACCGTTCACTGCGTATAGTTTAGTAAACTTCGTAAATGCATCGACAACAACGAGGATGTGTTTTTTCCTAGTACGTGTACAAGGCAAAGGACCATAATGATCAATATGCAAGGTATCGAAAGGCAACTTTCCTTTTGGAATACTATGAAGTGTTCCTTCGACTTTTCCTGTAGGTACAGAACAATGAATGCATCTCAAACATTTAGAAAAATAATCTTTAAATTTACTCTTCATTCCCGGAAACCAATATGTCCGCTTAATATATTTATAGCACTTTTCCACTCCCAGGTGACACAGTGACTCATGGTAGCTTTGTATAACTCGTTGCTCCATAACCATCGGGACGTAAAACAAGATGTTGTCAATACCCTTAACCTTACGGTAAACCAAACCATTATGCATCTCATACAACTGGCTTTCGCTTTGCTCCAGTTCTGAAATAATAGTCTTTATAACTGGGTCTCGTTGCTGACATACGGCGAGCGCATACTCAAAAGATTCTTCTTCTATGAACAAGACATTTGTACATCGGCTTAATGCTTCAACATGCTGCATTCTGGAACCAGCTCTATGTTCGATTTGATAATCATAAGACTGTAATTCTAAAACCCATCTGGCTATTCTAGGATTAATCAACTTCCTATTCAAGGTCAGCGCCAAGGATTGGCAATCAGTTATAATTTTGAAGGGTATGCCCAATAGGTAAACACGAAATCTTCTCAAGGCATATATTATTGACAGGGTTTCCAGCTCATAGCTGTGATACCGGGATTCTACTTCCGTGGTACGTTTAGAAAAATAAAATATTGGATGAAATCTCCCATCCTTCTGTTTCTGCATAAGGACAGCACCAACACCAAAAGAACTTGCATCACAATGCAACTCTGTTGGGTTGTGAGGACTATAAATAGGGGATTCCAAAAGCTTAATCTTCAGAATATCAAATATTTCCAATTCTTTCAGGTCAAACCTGAACTCGCAATTCCTTCGTAGAAGGTCATACAGAGGCTTAGCTATCAGCGCAAAATCTTTTATAAATTTGCGAAAATAGGAACACAATCCCAGAAAACTTTGAACGTCCCTCTGACTCTTTGGGACTGGAAAGTCATTAATGGCTCTTAAACTTTCTTCATTGGGTCTTATTCCGTCTCGATTTACTCTATATCCCAAATAAACTATCTCCTCGTAAAGGAATTTGCACTTATCATACCGAAGTTCCAACGAGTACAACCGCACCAAAGACAGCACTTCCCTTAAAATCTCCAAATGTTCCTCGATTGCCTCAGTAGCGATCAGTAAATCGTCCATATATACAAAAAGCCTATCTTCGAATATGAGTTTGTGAAATATTCTGCTAACATATCGCTGAAACACTGATGGAGCATTTTTTAACCCAAAAGGCATTCGAACATACTCAAACTGCCCCACGGATGTCACAAAAGATGTATATTTAATGGAATTTTCATCCATTCTAACATGATGAAATCCAATTCTGAGGTCTAATGTGGTGAAATATTTCTTTCCTCTCAATCTATCTAATAGATCTTCAATAAGGGGAAGGGGGTAGTTATCTTTTACAGTGAGCCTATTCAACTCTCTGTAGTCAACACAAAGGCGGATATCTTTGCTCCTTTTTTGTACCAAAACTATTGGCGAAGCGTATGGAGAGCAACTGTCACGAATTATCCCTCTATTTAATAAATCACTAATAATTTTACGTAATTCTACAATATGTGCATGGGGTAGTCTGCGCGGCGCACAATAAAATGGATGCTCTTTTGTCAAACGTAATGTCATTTTAAATTCATCTACAAGTCTATCACGGTCCCTACTCTCATCAATATCAGCACACGTAATGATTTTACTAATTTCATCTTTTACATTGAAGGGTGTGCAAGTATTTATATTAAAGCCCCCCTCGAAGTCAGCGTCAATATTTAGGATCTCATCTTCAAAATCATTATTAATCATACCTGTTTCAAGACACTTTTGAGAAGTCTCGACCGCTTCGCTAATTATTGAAGCTTCCATTTCTCGTTCGACACACGCAGGTTCACAATCCAGCACCTTTCCACTATCCATTACGCTCAGATCCTGACAATTTATAATTTTAACACATGAAGTAAAGTCTAACTGGGCAGTCTGTATGAAATCTCTACCGAAAACTACGGGAAACGTCATACTGTTATCTTTTACAACAAAAATATTAATTATACAGACTTTATCTTGGAAATGTACCTTACAAGTTATTCTACCTTTAATATCCAATAAGCTGTTGTTTATGCCATGATATCTATGTTGTCCCAGCTCTACCATACTGATGAAATGACCAGGAAAGTATTTCTGCTGTATGATACTTATGGGACTACCAGTGTCCAGTAAGGAAACCAAGACACATGTGTATGTGCATTCGTCGAATCCAGGCTCGCATGTTGAAAATGTGTACTGAACCTTATGTTGAAAATCATTAACTGGCCTTATGCGATGTGACTCTTGATTCTGTAGAGACATGACGGCATTTGGTCCAGGACAATCGGCAAATCTATGACCCAATCGTCCGCACTTAAAACAGGAACCAGGAGCTCTCTTTGGTTTGGAACATTTACTGCTAACATGACCCTTTTCGTTGCAATTGTAGCATCTAATAAGTTTCGGAACCTGAGACTGAGCTTTGGAGTCAAACTTAAATTGCTGCTGATTACTGGAAGAAAAACATTTAATTTTTTCGTATTTACTAAGTGATATTTTTTATTCATGTAAATTATTGGCATTATACAGAATGGAATTATTGAATTCTGTATCTGGGATACCCCTAATTACTGAAAGCACTATATCCCTTTCGTCAATATCGGCAAGTGAAGCTATTTCTTCATAGCAAGGAAATATTGTTGATAAGACTCTGAGTTTTTCTTCTTCCTTTTTCGTAGCTCCTCGTAAATGTCGGCTTTTGTGACCTTTCTGTCAAATTCTTGTAGTAAATCCTGCTTTAGATCTTCCCAGTTCTTCGCTGATGTAGTTCGAAGAAGCAGATTTGCTGTTCCCGTTAGTAAACGTTTTGCATATATGTAATAACTTCGACTGTCCCAAGAAAATATTTTCCCTGATTCTTCCATTAGCTGGATTCACCTCTCAATAGAAAGATTGTCGTCTCCGCTAAAAGTAGGAACAGATTCCTCCACATCACGGAATGCCAACGTAACTGGTTGCTGTTGAGGTCCAATAGACTGAGTCAAACTGGAAATCTCATTCTTCAACCGCGCTATTTCCTTTGTTTTTTCCAACGTCTCTCGTAGAGAACTAATTTGCAGGTCCAGCGAAACTGTAGATACTGGAGAGTCTGAGGAGTCGTGCTGTTTTCCATTTTTCTGCGCCTCCATGTCCGGAAAAGTCAACAAAATCTGTTCAGGAGAGAAGCCTTTCACCGCTTCCTCCAACCTAAGTTTCAAGCTTGCCTTAAGTCCAGTAGTATCTAACTGTAATGCAGCTAGCTTTTCTTTTAACTGATTAACAGAGGCCTGTCTTAAAAATTCATTTAATCTTTCCGTATGACTCATATTTAACTTCGATATGATATGCAGTCTTTAACAAAAACAATCGTAAAGCATATAACAAACAGTCAAATAAAATAATGGTCGTAAACCTTGCAATATGTATGTATAATCTAATTAATTTGGCCGTATGCCTTCATACACAATGAACAACAAAAATCAAACACATTAGTGGTCGTAAACCTCGTAGCAAAAGTTGTGCAAAAATTAATCAAATTGGCCGTATGCCTTCAAACACATATGAACTCATAAGCATATGGTAATCATAAGGGACTTAATCCCACAAAACATAATCCATCCGCTAAGATTCTTGTCTAGAATCTTACAAATGCACTAAAATCTGTAACACTTTCAATCTTTTTAATAAAATTTATCGTTTTAGACAACAAATGTCTACGCAAAAGTCCGACACACATGTGACACAAAGTCAAATCTTCAAAATTTTTGATCATCCATAATAATTTCTCTTTAAAGATACATAAAAGTTACCGCAATTTCTGCTAATTATCCATTCCAATGAATATTCCAATAACATTGATGAAATAACGAAATCCAGACAAAATCACGCGTTTCTGTTCCATGTGATCCTCTTTGTCAACTTACTGCTCCCTTCTGGTAGGAATATCCTCATAAATATTTCGTGGATGAACAAATCCGCTGTCATCTCTTATCCCACTTCTGAGTTTGTAAGGGCCAATTTAATGGTGAGTCAAAGAAAATGCCAAAATAACTTTAGTAGTGTCAACTATATTACATTTCTTCGCCTAACAATGTACATTGTTCACTGACAGTTCACCAGGTCTACGTCTCTTTATTACTTTAACACGACTGCCAAGTTGTACTTTTCTAACAGTGTACTTAACGATACAAAAATAAATCTTGTTTTTAAGAGCCTAGCGCCATCTAGATTTTAAGTAGAATACAATAAATTATTACTCTTACACTACGATAACATTCGCTACATAACGGCCATCCACATCCGTTGTTTCATCGATAGAAATCCAAATATTTTTTTCTTTTGCAATGTTCCTAATCTGGCTTATCAGCTCATCATAGCAACGTGATAAGTACGTTTTCCTTAACCTAGACTCGTCTGGAACAGCGTTGTTTGTATATTTTACCAGAAAGGCTCGAAACTGATTGACTTTATTTAAAGGAATATTAACTGATAGTAATGCCTCGCATAGAGGTCCTTTGAATATGTTGAAATTTTTCTTGAGGAACATTGTGAAAGTAAGCTTTGTTTTTCGCATTTAAATTCTCCAAACCGCGCTTGTGTTTCTCTCGGCCAATGTGCTGTTGAATGCAAAAACGTTTTTCTGCTCAAACTTTTGTCTCACAAATCTTACAAAATAATATACTGTCATCAGTAGAAAATATTTCTTCACCAAATTTAGATTACAAGCTCTCTCAAATGGCTAGATTTTGTCTGCTTTATTTTTGGCATAGTATAGTTTAGTTTAGTTGAGTTTACCGTGTTATTATTCGCGCAATAAAATACAAATATACACTCGTTATTATACACAATATAAATGCCACTGTGAAGTGTATCACACTCTCAACACTTTGCCGTACTAAACTAGTGGTCGGGAAACCACTTTGCATTTACAGTATTCAGAACAATATGAATTCGAAACAGTCTTATTTTTCCTAGAATTAAAAAAAACTATGCAAGCAGCAACTGCAATCAATCCAGCCTTCCAGGAAATTAAAATAGAATCGAGTTACAAATTAAACGTGTTGCCAGCCTATAAAATTTTATTTTAAAATATAAAATAAATACTTGCAAAATTAGGGATATGTTATACTCATATATGTATTCAGTACAGTTGCATTAGAAAAAATAATATAAAAAGGAAAAAATGACCTAAGAGTTGGAAAAAATGCTCAGATGTGAGAAAATGTACAATATGACAAAAAATTAAAAATAAAAGACATGTTTTTAGAATAGTAATACCATAAAATAAGTTTGTGTCATAAGTAGCATCACTTGGCTACACATAAAAAAAAGATGCATTTTCATTAACTTCCGAGGCCTAGTTATAAGCAATACCCGCTTAAAATCCCAAAAAATTGGCCCCTCTGGGATTACTGTATACTACAAAATAGTCATAGAGATATGATTTATTTTATCTAGTCCAAAAACGTAAGGAACATAATCAATAAATTCATCTTATTTCTGGATACGCCTTTCTGCTTAAAAATACGAAAATAAAATTTTCCTCCTTAAAACCAAGTAAAATAAAAAAAAAAAAACAATGAAAAATCAAGATTTTCCAAGAAATCTTTATTCTCAGTCTCCTCTGACTTACGATGAGTTCCGTTTTGACTGCTTTGATTACTTTTCCAAGAAAATCTTTAAAATTGCAAGAAAAAATCATGAACCACTCCTCTCACTCAACACATCTCTCTTCGTCATCTTGATGTGAAAATTATTTAAATTCCCTTCCAAAAGAAAATTCATGACTTTTGTGCAGAAGTTCAAATGCTCTTCATTCCCACATCATACCGCATATAAAATTCTCTAACCATATTATTCGTCGATCAAACAAAATTTAAAACTGGGGAAATTCTCTTTTGTAAATTTAATTAAGGTTCTCTTTCGTTACTCCCACTTTTCTGTGTATTTTTGAATAAAAAATTTCTTTTACTCAATTTATGCTGCACGGTACTGAAAAGAGTTCTCAAGGAAAGCTGCAAAGCAAAGCCCTAGTGAAATAAATTGTGAGAATGAGTTTGAAAATTAAATTGGATTCTGCGTGTGTGTACCATTCTTCCGCTCTTCTCATTCAGTTGCTTTATAAAAAACAAAATATATTCTGCACAGTTTGAATGAACCACTCTCTTCACAACACAACCAAAAAAAAACACATTCTCTTCTTTACTAAGAGTTTTCTTTCACAAATTCTGTGTTTTTTGTTTGTTGTTTCAGCAAGCTGAAAATTGATGAATAATCAAAAACTAACGGTGATATCAGGTGAAATGGCAAAGAGAAAATCAAAGAAAATTTTCATAATTTTAAGAAATTTGTTTGTTTTTGTTACACGTATTTAAATTTGAAAAGATTTTGATGAATTTCCATTGTTAAACAAAACGACGCATGTGCAACGCATGCTGAGAACATCAAACATGTTTTATTAAATGAAATTTTGGGTCGAACATTTGTGCAGAATGCGCCTAAATATGGTTAGATAGAGCCAAACGTATCAGGCATTTCTATCCACATCCTTTTCTCTTACATGAAAAATTTCTCAATTTTTTGTTTTTTTTTGTTTTGTTTGTATCTCTTCTATGACATGCGTTCAAAAAGCCTTGACTTGACGTTGACCACGTGCGTTTATCATGTTACTCTTACAACTGATTGTGGTTCGTTATAACATGTTTGAATAAAATTTAATATAAAATGTGTGAATAACAACGATCCTTTCCTTATCCTGTCAGTTTTGATGAATGCGATAAAATTTACCCAGCATCCTTCAAGGATACGCGCCACCGAGGTAAATTTTTAACATGACTTCAGGATTCGAAAAATTTGAAAGTTGCGAGTTGTTTTCCTTCAAACTGTGCTCAGAGTTAGGAGGGGAAATACTCATCAAGCGCGACATCGAGTATGTCCTGATCCTGACTCCTTGTTTGATGAAAAACTACTCAAAGGAAGTTTATTTCGGGTTGTGTTTGGGTTGATGTTGTATGATGAGACATATGCTGTTGTGCTATGCATGTGGAAGCATATTGGGAAGGACGAAGGACCAAAATCTGTTTGTGTCGCACTCGACATAGATTCGGCACTAGTCATCCTCACACATGCAACAGCAGCAGGAGCACAGCGTTGTTATTATCATCATCAGCCAAGCGTCACTATCAGTTTTGGTCCTCGCACCTCCAGCCTCTCACATCACAACGCAAGTAAACCCAAAGTCGTGGTGCTGTGGTGGTGGCTGTCTGCTGCTGTGTTTGATGCTGCGGCAACATCACAACCAAAAACTACCAAGAACCAAGAAGCCATCCATCGACGACGACGACGACGACAGAACAACCAAAACCAAACCAAACCAAACCAACTACAAAGCAGCACAGCAGCTGAGCAGACATGGATGGACACGGCGCTCTGTTGCGATTCCGATGCGACGTTTTTCTTGCTTCTTTTTGGTGTTGCGAACGAGTTTTTAAACCTACCCCATGCCAGCCAGTTGCTTCAGTTTTTGGTTGACTTTCGATCGGAAAGGTTGTATAGATTTGGATTTGTGTGGCTACTGATTCCGTTTGTTTTCGATGTATTTCAATTAACGGTGACGAGACGACCAAAATTTTTGCGGCTCTCGTTCTACACGTGCATCTCATAATTGACAGTTATAAAATTTTCCGGGCATATATAATTTTTCAATTCGAACAAAATTCTGTGTGATTGCTCCTCTGCTGGTGACACCAAAATAAAAAAATTATTTTCTCATCTTGATCCTTAAATTTTTGTGAAATTTTTCCCTCCCGGAGTTGTGTTTTTCTCAAGTTTTTTTTATTTCTGTTTTATCGAATGCGGTTTTGACTTGGTTTTTTTTTTTGCTTTCTGCAAAGTGACAAATAAAAATTGAAATTTTCTCAGCTTTTCCGTGATTTTTGTTTGTTTTTTTTGGTTTTTGTTTATTTCAAAAATTAAATGTGCAACAGTTTTTGTTTTTGAAAAGTGCTAAACTAAGAAGTGATTTTGGTTAAGATCTAACCTACAAAAAAAAGGGGAATTGAATTTTTGCCTACTTTTTTTTTTGTTTTGTTGAATTGTGGATTGAAAATTCAATTCAATTTTTGCTTAATATAATTATTAAAAATTATCTAAGGAAAATGGCTAGGTATAATGCTTTAATTGCTGTTGTCAGCATGCTACTGGGATTAACCAGTGGAGATGGAGTGTCGAAAGAATTATACAAGTGCAGGCAGGTCTGCTACACGAGGGTGAGTACCTACCTACCAATTTTATTTTTATCTTAATTTTGATTCACCACCACAGGTGTAATAAGGGTAGTCGCCGGTAAAAGTTAGATTTGTGTTGGAAGTTTAGAAAAATTTCAGAGTTGCAGGTAAATTGTTCCTACCTTCTCGGGCTACAGGTCATTTAGTATTTTTTTATTCGTCTCTGCACAAAAATCATTAGTTCGACTTAAACCAAATTCAATTGCGATTTTTCGTCCTTTTCTTATGTCTTTATACTTTTGACGTCTGATGCAGTTTTTTTTTTTCATAAGCTAAAAAATCGCGTGAAGAATTCCTAAACCCTCACTGATTTAGGTACATTTGGAATAAATATGAGGAAAATGTTTCGTCTCTAAGACTGAGTTTTATAGACGAACCATTATCCTTTTTAGGAATTCTACTTGGTTTATCCATGTGCCGCAAAGCAGAAAGGGGCAACAATCGCCCAATTTGAAAATTGCAATGTGAAATCTTGCTATAAAATAATTCACACATACTTAAAAAAAAAAAAAAATTTATATGGGCAATTGGTGTGACCTCCATCATTGAACTTCTCTATGGTAGGCAATCAGAGATAACCATACTGATGAGACCGCTCTGATCGCTGGGGTTATTTGGAATAATGCCCGGGAACACATCAAAACAAAATTCTATCTCAAGTTCTATCAACACAGGGTGCAAGTCTCATATTTTACCCAAACATTTTTTCTTTTTTAATAATTGGACTACCTACCTACAAAAATAGCATAAAATCAAAACACATTTGTATTAAAATTGTTGAGACCCACAAAGAAATTGAAAAATATCTGGGTCCTGGCAGGTATTCTGGTTGACAGTTCTCAACAGGGAAAACTATTTTCAGTATTGAGGCTGGCTATACCGCATACCAGCCCAGATCTGTTTCTTATATTTAATAAAAACTGGCTGCTAGAGATTCTTAGAGGATTTTCAGAAAATTTTTGTTATTTATTTTTCCCACACTGGACTCGCGAGCTTACAATAATTGTTAGAATCGGTGTCAAATGGAGAATAGTTGAATTTTTATTTTTAACAATTTTGAATTAAATTATAAATTGTCCGGGGTTTGAAACCGGGAATCCTAAATGTATGCAATTAAAGCACATAATGTGTCACAAAATTTTCCACTCTAGGGGTCCTGGGGTCGAAACCCCAAGAGAACCTAGACCTAAATTTCACAAATCGATCAGTTGGTAGTCGGGATAAGATAAAATCTTCATAAATGTTTTAAAATAAAATTGTCGAAAAAATAAACATAGAAAAAAAAACAAAAAAACACAAAAAATAATTGCTTGCTTATGGGCATAAATACTCGAGTCCAGGAGGAGGCTCCAGGAGCCTCACCCGAATCAAAGAAATTTTTTCTGGCTCAAAGAAAAAAATTTAAAAAAAAATTGATAGATGAATGCTCGTGTACAACGCTTATATAAACATCTTTAGCAGTTCAGGCAGAAGGTATGCATCCAAATCAATTCTAATCCTTTTTGGTCTATGGTCAATTGGCAATCCTTATATCCCCGGTTTTCTATTGCAACTGAAAATTTTCTCAAAAAAAAAATGTTATGCCAATTGGGAGTTGGTTTTGATTATATTTTCCTTACTAATATGCAATCCATGTTGTCACCCTGTATATTCTCATTAATAAACACCTAAACTTAATTTTTCCCGGACAGGAATCGAACCCAAACTTGTTAGAATCGGGCAAAGATGGAGAATAGAAGAGTTTTTAGCTCTTTTATTTTTAAGGATTCTAAATCAAATCATAAATAGAACAGGAAAAAACAACCGCCTCGTCCGGGGTTTGAAGCCGGGACCTTCTTATAAAAAGCTGATTTTGACGACTTATCGGCATTCGTAATATTTTTAATTGATAAAAAAAAAACTCCTTGCCAAATATTCAAGCGGGTTGATGAGGAAATCATAACTTCCCTAAAATCTTCTCGACTGTGTTGGGAATTTTTCAAAATTATAAATTATAGGTAAATAACGGTATCCTTAAGCAAATCTCATTTGTTAGGATGAAATTTATTTAACTATCATAAAATCTTGTGATAAAAGAAAACGCCTTATAAGTGGTAACTGTTATAACCGAATTGCCATTTTTTTACATACATACATAAATGCCATGTTTTCGTACTAAACATGTTAAAATCCCCGTAAAAAAGTCAACCAATTTTGGTGATGCCCTAGTTAAATATGACCGTAAATATAGCCCCACTTTTTTTTTATAATGAGTTCATTAGAACTGTCTTTCGGCGTTATTTTTAGAATGTTTCGACGCGGACGGTAAAATTTTCATAACCAATTTTATAGGTTTTCACATTCCCAAGTGTGCGTCGTTATGCGTTAAAAATTTCTCCAACTGATCTTGGTACATATTCGTAAAAAATTCGGAATTTATGTTGGCATTGTCAATGTGTTCTTAAGTAGTGCCCATATATACAGGGTGTACCTACTGAGAATTATTTTAAGGGATCAGTTATGCTAATAGTTCTAGATGAGACAAGCAAAAAATTGTAGGTATGACGTGCGGTAGGTAGTCTGATAGATCCTAACTGTCTATGAGGTCAACGATTTGTTTTTTCATTTCTGTATGAATCATCCTATAATTTCCGATCGATACACCCTCATGTTCCCCTGATGCCCCTATTAGAAAATTACTGTTCAATAAAATCGGAAAATCAGGTTTTTTTCGTTTTACCAACAATTATTTTTTTTTTAAATCGAATTTAGAAGGATCAAAGGTTAAAGTTTGAAAATTACCTATGGCTCTCTGTAGCCAAAATACAACTTTTTTTTTCAATTTTCATTCAATGAAAAATTTCGCTAAATTCCTATTGGCAAATAATTTTTCTATGAATTTGAAAGCATTTTTGTTGGATTTGCCCAAGAGAAGAAATAGTTCCAAAATCCGCAAAGAGGCGCTGTAGATGTTTTTTTCCTTCTAGATTCGATATGAAAAACTGATCACATATGTTTAAAAAAAAAGATCAAAAATTGTAGGAGTTAAACAAAAAATCCTGAGGTGTAATTTCTAAATTTCGGTTTTTTGAACCCTAACTTTATAACAGAAGTGGATATAGGGGAGCAAGTAAGACTCCAAAAATCTTCAAAAATACAAAAAATTCTTCTATTCCATCTGACCGTTTCTAAAAAAAGCAATTTCAAGTTCGAATCCAACATTGGACAAAATCAAAACTAAATCCAAAAATCTCTTATAAATTTTAAATAATTGCTCAGAAATTATAAGGTGATTACTAAAATACCTTTCTATCCCAAGAACCACCCAAAACCTTAGCATTGACCCCCCCCCCCCCTCCCAGAATTTTAATTACGATTAATATTCATGTAAGATTTCAATTTGTAATGATAATTAATGGAAAGTAATTGGCAGGTAATTGCTACAATCACTACAATTACTAGTGATGATCATGCAAAATTTATTGATTACTAATAATTATAATTACCAAATAACCAAATTTAATTACAATTACTAGTAATGACTATTACCATAATTATTTCAATTATGTACAATTACTTGACATTATTGATTAGACTACATATAAATCGTAGGTAAAATGTGAGAGATGAGGGCGATAGGGAGTTCGATCTTACAATTTAAGGTGAGTTTTAAGCACTCGCACATTTAAGCATCCTTTTGGCTTTCTTATGAGTAAACTGTGCTCAGTAGAATATATCGAGCGTTGATTGGATGCCAGTGGAGTATAATTCAACTATGTAAGCACATACGGACATGTTCTAACTTTCAAAAATTCACCGCTAAAATGTCACAATGTGTAAGGCATTATGCTGGACTGATATTATGTATATAGGCCCTTAATAAGTCAAGCTCAGGGTATACCCTATGATCAAAAAGACCTTTCCAAAGTCGTGGAGTTTAAACAAAGTCCTTAACATAAACGCCAACAAAACTGTTATCGTTCCGGTCACGAGAAGTTCGAAACTTTCATTAACGGCCTCTCTTTATGATAATGCGGAATTCATATTTTCAGATAAAGTCAAATTTCTGGGGGTTACTCTAGATAATAGAGTGACGGAAAGTGCATTGAGATTTCTACCACGCTTGTTAAACCCATGGTCACGCATACAGCCCTCGAATGCTGGCCAAAGATTCATCAAAATAAAGCTAAGGATCTGCTCGAAAAAACCCAGCGACTTACCTGTCTAGGTCTAACTGGTGCCATATGCGAACCTGTCCTACAGCAGCCATGGAAGCCTTATTAAACCTTCCACCCATTCATTTGCAGGTGAAAAAGGAAGCGATCTCCATTTCTATTAAAATGCAAAAGGAGAAACAGTTAATGCTAGGGAATCAGGTGGATCACTTAAGTATTCTAAAATAGATATATGCTTCGAGAAAATGACGACAATATCTGATATAATCACACCCCAGGTGGATTTTGTGAGATCATTCTACGTGGTTTTGGGAGACCGACAACAATCGCATACCACTAAACCGTCCTTCCAACAAGGATCGATGGTGTGGTATACAGACGGTTCAAAAATGATCAATGGAGTCGGACTTAGCGCATACGGCCCCAAATGCGATTAATCAAAGTTCCTGGGCTCTACCCCTACCGTATTCCATGCTCAAGAAACCATAGAAAAATGCGCCAATACGCTTGTATTAAAATATCCATAAATGATTCAACCATTAATATCCTCTCGAACAGTCGAGCCCCTCTCAAGGCCTTAAAGTCATAGGTAATCTATGAAATCAGGGATAGTCTGGGAATGTCTACAAACCTTCGAAAATATATCAAGGAGAAACAAAGTTATCCTCATGTGGGTACCTGGACATGGGGGCCACAAAGGCAATGAAATTGGGGATGGCCTAGCCGAAAGAGGACCGGAAACTCAGTTTGTCGGACCAAACAAATTTTGTGACACTTCAAAGTGTAACCTCAGAGCTACCCTAAATGACTGGGAGAATAAAAAAAAATCGCTGTATGAGGAGAGGCTACAAGGACTTCTTCAGGCAAAATAATTTATCTAGACCTCTGGCGGAAAAACTAAAGAACTCCTATTCCTTAGGAAAACAGAGCTCTTCTCAGCACATTGGCCCTTGGGGTATCACCTAAACATGATGGGCTTGGCTGAGGACTTCATCCTGTCGCTTTTGTCTATCTGAAACCCCGGGGCATTAGGCCAGGCGGATATTACTCCACACCAAACTACTTGTGGAACCTCAATCCCAGAATGGTTCCAGACTTTATTAACAGTCTGAACCTAGAAAGGGAATAAATTTAACGGGGACTCACAATAGGTCCTTCAAGTCATTGTGATTGCCAGGCTAACGCCTACAACCCCCTCACAAATCTAATCTAATACCCTATGAAAAGGAGGACAGCCTGGCAGGAAGGAATAGAGAAAGGAATTAGAAAAAGTGAGAAGAGTGGGGAAGGTGCTGTTGTATATCACCCTTAAACTTTTGCAGATTGTGTGCCGGAGGAAATACAGATGATGGTAGACTGTTCCACATTGGCACAGTAATAAGCACAATTACTCAAAATTTTATGAGCTAATCACATGTTAAGTGACGTAAGTAGCAGATGTACGCATACGTCAATTCATTGCGTCTTGTATTGTATTATTCAGTAGTTAACTGCAAGCACTGAGGTCCTAACTACCCTTCCATACCCCACTGCTGGCAAATTATGTTTAAATTAAGAGAGTTTTTTTTTCGAGAAAAAGCACTACTCATTTAACGCTTATAGCGGGAATATTAGATGGTCCAAGAGATCATTTGTCATCTGAAGATGCATTACTATGCCTATTGTATAAGGTATAGTTAAGAAGGGGTGTGTAAAAGGACTCACATATAAATACATATGTAGAGCCAAACCTGAAAAAGAAATAAAACAAATCGAAATCTCTTTGAAGCCCTCTGACAAGGATACTGTTGTCCACTATCTCCACCAACCTCTCACTCTCTCCAATAGAAAATAATCTTAGAATTAAAAATTAGAATTAAATTAATTTTTGTAATTATATTTAGGTAAATACCTACAAATAAATCTAGAAAAAAAGTCGAAATTTTTCATGCAAACCAAAATATGAAAATAATTCTGGGAACGTAACAACAACAACATGTAAAAATTATTGGTAAAATGTCTGTAAGTTGAAATGTTTACTAATCCGCACATTAACAATAGTAAAACGTTTATTTTACAAATAATTACATTATACCTACCACAAGCAACTAAAGTAAAGTTTACATGTTGACTACTATCGCGGGGAATGTAATTTGCGGGCGAAAACTGTAATTTAATAGAAATTAAAACGGAATAAGTCATGAAATTCAATCAGGAACGATTATTAAACAATTTTCTTTTGTAATTAGTTCGTAATTTTCCATGCCCTCAATCATCTTTTCATCAAATTCCAGTTGTGCCTTTCGAAGTACAAAAAAAAAAAACAAAAACAAAAAAATCGTT
This sequence comes from Dioctria linearis, assembly GCA_963930735.1. Lineage (NCBI taxonomy): Eukaryota > Metazoa > Arthropoda > Insecta > Diptera > Asilidae > Dioctria > Dioctria linearis. Next base: position 31,690,176 of record OZ005742.1, read on the forward strand.
AAAACAAAACCGTCTATAAAACAATCTTCCCAGTTTGAGGTTAAGTTGAACGCGTTCAGGAAGAAAAGTACAAATTCGCGCAATTTTCTCTGCCATGACGTGCAGTTATAATCCCGCTAAACGGTATTGTGACGATTCCATGTTGTGGTTAATTAAAGTTTTCTTTTAGAACAATGCTGAAATTAATATTCATGGAAAATTTAATTATTTTGAAATTAAATTATCCTCACAAAAATTGCAATTTTTCATCACATTTCGACGTGAAATCATGGCGATTTAGGACAATTAATTTAATTCAATTATAAACTTGGTAAATTTTTTTCAGATGTATTAATTACGTAATAATTATTATTTGAGGAATAAATTCTTGTTCCAATACAAGAGTATCGGTAAACTAAAAACATTCAATTCCAAATTTGCATTCTTTGGTACTTAATCGTGATTAAAAAGACTCAATTACAATTGTAATGGTAATTGAAACTACTATTTTTTTTTTATAAAGAAATGTCAATTACAACTTGCGATATAATTACAATCTGAAAGGCAAGTTGGCAATAAATAATTAACAAACTACAAATATTTCCAAAAATATGAGAATAAATAATTAATAATTAAATTAAAAAATCCACCCTTGGAGGAATTTGATTACCTGCTTAAGCAGCTTTAAAATTGATATGGAAACTTAAAACTGAAATAATGTGAAACTAGTAGGAAAGTTTAATATTAGCGTTTGATCCTTTCTAATTCTAAGTACCTAAAAAAAAAAGTTTAACTTCGAAATGAGTTTTATTTTATTTTTTCAATTTTGCGATGAATTTTACAATGCCTTTAAATGGTAATTTTTTCAGAGATTTAGATATACAAAAACATTCAAATATGTAATTGATTCTGTTATTATTATTTTAATAATAATTGGGTTATCAAAAAATCAAATTTGAAGAGCTCCTAGCACGAAACTAACGAAACGCAGTCGCGTCAAAATTGTGAGGCATTTTTAAAGTTGGGCAAGTTAACATTAGTAAAAAAAACCATTGACATTTAAAAAAAGAAAGAATTCAATGTAGATGGAAAAAAAAAACAAGAGTGGCAGGATGCAATGTCAAAAGAATTTTAAATTCTCCACGCTCATAAAATATATCTCTTCAAAAGTGCATTCCACAAGCTTCAACTGAAAAACTTGCAAGATAAGGGAAATTTTCAAAGAAGATATTAAAAGAAGAATAATGACAAAAATAAAAAAAGAAATTGAAGGAAGTAAGGAGATAATTTTCTTGAAAATGTGTTGAAAAAGACGCGCTTATTTCCACTTTTTTTTTAGAAACAATGGCGAGTTCCGATTGACTTCTGTTTGCAATGACTTTATCCGTTGAACTGCATTATTTACAGATATGAGAATTGCAAAAAATTCAAAAGGATTAGAAAGATCTAAAACTGTATTTTCATATTATTCGTATTAATTTGATTAATTAAATTACTTCAAGAGTTGTATGATTTTAAGTACCAATACCAGTACTCATACTAAAAGAAATATTTAGTCTAAGGTCAAATTTTTTTAATTCCATTGCCAGTACCTCCCAGTATCTTCCAGTACTTATCATTACTTACCAGTACTTTACTGGTACTTAATTGTAATTACTGGTTTTTATAAAAGGGAACTAAATCTTTAAAAAAACAGTAATTAAAAGAAAGTACCAGTAAATTTTCACCCTTTAAGTATTTTCAAGTTTACTATAATTACTAGGACGCATAAATTGTGTAAACAAAAATTTTTTATTAAGTCAATTAATTCCATTTCACGTGATCATATGTAACCTGCATAGCAGTCTTTCAAATCCGGCTCATGTTCTCCTTTATTTTCTTCCATACACGCTAATAATAAATCCTCCAACTTTCCTAAATGTTGAAAAGAATCCTCACAATAAGTCTTTGTCTCCCACAATTATTTTTCACTACGCGCTATAAGGGGAGTGTTGTACTGGCGAGTACTGGTAAGTATTGGTTAGTACTGGTGAGTATTAAAAGGTACTGGCGAGTACTGGGTGGTACCGGTAAGTACTGGTAAGTACTGGTACACACCAGTACCAGTTTCCGTACTGGCACTCAAAACATTTTAAGTAGCAGTAAAAAATACTCACTTTTTCTGGTAAATTTATTTTTAGTATAAGTACTGGTACTAGAACATGTAATGAGTAACAATTTTTACTTGAATATTATACAACTTTGATTACTTCATAAGAAATACAGTAGTTTTAATTACAATTACATATTTTTTTTGTATAATCGTAATTGTATCTTTTAAATTACGATTACTATGAAAAGGAAATGGAAATTGATTTTTTGTTCGATACTATACGTCATTTTATAAAGAAAAGTCAGAATAAATTTATGAATTCATTTACTCATCACGATATCACTAACAAACATTTAAAATGCGCTTTTATATCTAGATGTAAAAGAGAGAGAGAGAGAGAGAGAGAGGGGGGGGGGGGGGAGAGAGAGAGAGAGGGAGAGAGAGAGAGATGTATTTCAAGAATGATCTTAATATGAACGTCAGCCTAGAATAAATTACGGGAACGAAACTGTTGCATCAGATTGGTGATGATCTTGAACAGCAACAAAATCAAGAAAAGCCCAAAGTTGTAAAGAAATTAGGAAGGAAATTCTAAAAAAACATACACATGCTACAAGAAGCTCACCAAACATAATTTTGCTAGAAGAAACCAGCTACTTAAAAGCAAATACAAACACAATTAATTACTCACATCGACACAAGAACAAATCCATAGATGGAGAGTTTTCTTCGATGAAATCAATTACAATGAAGAGCACTAATCACAGGACGACAATTATCATAGGACAAGATGCAACAACCGAGTCAATCAGATCCTCAGAAGCCATAAACAAACTTAAGAACAAATAATGCCGAAGGTACCAATGGAATACCTGTCGAACTTCTCAAAGTTATTGCCAACATGATCATTATAAATTCTACAACCTATCCTGGAGCTAAAATAACATCCTCCTGAAAGGAAGAAAAATACAAAAAAAAAAACAAAAAGACTGACCTAAGTGAATGCAGCAACTGTCGCGCGATCAGATTAATTATCTCATTAAACAAAGTAGGTACTAAAGGGTTTTCCAATAAGAGGTGTTATTTTGATATTTTCCCGTAAAAGATCAATGGTTTCGTTGCTTGTATGGCACGTAGCGCCGTCTTGTAGAAAGCAAACGTTGTCCAGATCAATACCATCCAATTCCGGCCATAAAAAATCATTAATCATCTGTCGATAGCGCAATCCATTCACCGTAACTGTTGCTCCAGCCTCATTTTCGAAAAAGTAAGGTCCAATGACCCCGCGGGACCATAAACCGCACCAAACAGTCTCACGTTGAAGATAGAGAGGCTTTTCAACAATAACTCTTGGGTTTTCCGAGGCCCAAATGCGACAATTTTGCTTGTTGACGAAGTCATCGAGGTGGAAATGGGCCTCATCACTCAACTGAATTTTAGTGAATTTAGTGAATAGTGAATTTTAATAATTTCAATGCGTTGCTGAATCGTGTATCGTTCCATTTTTATTAACAGCGTAGTTTCTACTTGTCAAATGTCAAAAAATGACAGCTCCAAAGTGACATCTACCGAAATAGCTGGCTAATTAAAATAACACCTCTTATTGGATAACCCTGTAGTACTACTGAAAATTCTCTCCAGAAGAGAAGAAAAACGAGAAGAAAATATTAGAAAAGTACAAATGCACATTCAGATGAAAATGTGGGGATGCATCAGACCTGTAAAATTCCAAGTAGAAGTACCAGTACCTGGACTTGAAATATTTTAAGTACATGTACAAGTCCCGGTACTGTTATTGTTACTAGTACTTAAGTAGCAATGTACTTAAGTACTTTACAGGTCTGGGATGCATATAGAATAATCAAACAACCTACGACCAATTGTAGAAAAATCAAAGGAATGCAAGTCTGAATCGTCGAAACGACCACCAAAAAATATATTGTGCTTGATCAAAGCAGAAAAGCAATATTCCACAATGGAAGTCTAACTGACTCACTAAGACTCAAGTAAGTTGTAAAACAGAAATGCCCTCTTTTCCCCTTCTGTAAAACTTCAAACAAGCTAAGCTAATGAGGAAACCGAACTCAAATCTTGAAGAAACAGGTGAAACAACTAGAAGACTCACTCAGTGAGATCCAGAAGCAGAGCCAGTAGATACCACGAATACTAACCAGTTCGTCATCAACTGTGCCCCAATAGAGAAATTGGAAAGTATCAGAATTGAATTATCTTGCTAGTATCAATTCTACAAACGGAGAAGAATAGAAGAAGACTTTTAGCGAGATGGGTTATTGCTGACTTGAAGTGAATACCTGAAGTGTCAGTGTATTCGCTCTTCTTAAAATGCGGTCAATTTAGGCGATATGCACCAATTAGGGCTGACATCAGTCCGGGTTTCCCCGGATGTGTCCTAGTTTGGATGGTGTCCGGGGAGAGTCCGGGCGGGATTTTCTATACTGTCCGGATTTTAAAATGTTGGATACCAATTAAATAAAAATTTAATTTTTTGTGTATGTACGGTGTAGTTGGTAATGCCGACAGTCAGACCGGCTCAACTCTCACTTAAGTTCTCTCTTCTGGTCCCAGCCAGTCTTAGCTCAGTAATGAAGCTATAGCAGTATGACAATTGCTTGTGTAACTTACCTTGTGTACCTGTGTTTGTTTTATGTATGTACATTGTTAGAAAGAAAGTGAAAAAGCTTTAAAAAAAATTGTGCAAAAATTTTTGTGGGATAAAGGACAATCCAACAAAGTGTGAGTTTTTTTTTTTTTCAAAAATAACCAGCCCCCTATTGACGAAAACATTTCTGTTCTTTAAAGCCATTACTATCCCAACTTCAGAATTCCGTCTGTTCGTCTGTCCGGCCATCCGCGAGTCCGTCCGCACGATAGCTTGGGAACGCGTATATTTAAAGAGCTGAAAATTTGTACACGGGCTTTAAAAAAAAGTAAATTTACGTTCGAAAATGGGACAAATCGGGTAACACTTTCCTTTTTTACTGTATATTTGCACACTGCCTGATAGCGCGTCAACGTAGAGAACTGAAATTTTGTACACAGTGGTTTCATGAAAATAGTAAATATAATTTCAAAAATGGACTAAATTGATCAACGAATTCTTGGTATTGCCATATGAAAATTTCAGATTTGTACGTATACTGTGAAAACGATCAGTTCTAGACGTTTTAATTGCACTGAAAAGTTCTTCAGAATATTAAATCCTATGAAATTTGTCATCCTCATTTATACTTTCCAACGAACCGTTCTAGAAATATGCGAAAAACCACTTCAAAAATCAAAGTTGTGCAGATAGGTGACCATACGAAGTTATATATTGGGGTATTCATCTACAGCATCATAAGATTATAAAAGGCATTCTTTATATAACTTTCTTTGAAATAATTTAAAGACCGTGCCTCTGTGATAGGTATTTGCATTCAAAGTTATCATTTCTTTAATATAACTTTCAGGTATGTGTAGTAACTACACATATCAAAATTTGGAAAATTTTAAGGGTTTCAAAGGTAGTGTAAATTTAGTATAATTCAGGCAGTATTCATCGCACGAGAAAAAAAACTTAACTTTCAGCAAAAGAAGAACGTTGGGAAAGTGTAAATTTTATTCGATTTTCGTACCCTATGATAAATTAAAAAAAAAATTAACAAAAAACCTTGCCAAACTCACACCACAGTTAACTTAACAGCAGAACACACAATAGTCTCTGGAAATCTAGAGACGTAAAATGAGCAAACTACGAAGACTAGAGACCGAGCATGGAAACCCGACTGATTTGAAACACACGACGGGAGACCGGAGCCGGAGAACCTTTCTAGTAATTTGGTATCTTTAGAGATTTTTTCATCTCCAAAGTGTATTCATGGGTCTCTGGGTGTCCAGAGTGGTCTCTTGAAGTTAAAGTCTCTCGCCATGTTGCTTCACGTTTCCCGAGAAATGAAGCTATTTTGAAAGCTATATGGCACACTAAATGTAAATGTAAAATTGAGTTTCTAATTTTTAGAAGATTTATTTATGTTCCTAAATGTTAGAGAGATTTAATTTAGTTCATTCACATCGTTTTATTTTACAGTTTTTTGTAAACTGACTAATTTTATAATAAATAAATAAATAAAGACACTATGCATAACAATTTCAACCTATTTCATTAGTAAGTAAAACAGAAAAATATTTGGCAACAATGTCCAGGTTTCAAGCTAAAAAGACCGAGGCTTTCGAACTTGTTGTCCTACGAGTAGTTTAATGATTTAACAGATGGGAGCCCTTCCAATGCTGACTCGAGATGAAAACCAGTGTTCGTTCTTCTTAATATGTAGGTCTCATCGGGCGAAGAGAAACAGTGTGTGAAAAATTGTATTTCCAGGACTCAGTTTCTGTGTTGCCAGTAACTGCTCCGTAGATTATCAGTGGTGTCGAATTTCGACGTTAGACAGACTGTCCAAATGGCACTTTGGCTCTTCAATTAAATATGTGACGGTGGTAATCAGCGGGCAGGAACAGAGTGATTACCCACAGAATCTTGAACGTTGTCGATTATAACGGAAGTTTACGGCTGTCTGCGCTGTCGTGGTTAAGCAACAAATGGTATTGTCTGTTACAGCGCTGAACCCATTTGAAAGAAGTTGGACTGTCCCTATGACAATCGATCCGAAAAGTAACTAGAAAAGTAACGCGATGGTGCCTATAGTCAACTGTTGGCTGAACAGCTTGAGACAAAGAGTCCTAGTCGCTTCTGTGTTAGACTCGAACCTCAATGGTATTGTCTCTATGGTTAATCTGGACTAGTAAATACCACAGAACATTAGAACGTCACGTTTATCTAGATGTTCTAATTATGGGGCTTCGGTATACTACGGACTTATTCAACCTCTGTGCCGATGTTGGAATGACAACTGGTGGATCTAGACTTCATTCCCTGTAACAAAAGTCTATAAATTATTATGCCATAAAGGAAAGAATCTCGTTCAATTAGCTGTCAGCCTTATACGCTGGTTCTTTATTAATTGGACTTATTGTTTTATTATTATTATTTTTTTTTGTGTGTTCCTTATCGATTGACATAAACAATTGCAATGCTTAAACATAATTTTTGTTTTTTTGCAAATCACAGCAAGATCCTACCTAGCTGAGACCATTTTACGTTCGACAAAATGTTCTGGCCGCAAAATTTTGGAATCAATTTTTGACTAGATTTCAAAGTGGTTAATCAAGCGTTCGAAAATGTGCGACCCGGTTAAGACGCGTCGCCACAGACTGAGATGAAAGTCTTAAAAAATCATGAATGGTTTTCGAAAGATCCTAGGCAGTTTGAGAGCTCCGACACATTGAATGGAAACGAAAAAAAAATGGCTTGCGAAGAACACCAGAACCACCGGAACACCAAAGAGAGCAAAGTACGAAAAGATAGATGAAAATAGGGAAACCTGAACAGGAATCAAAAAACAGAATTATATGGAGATTTTGATACTTCATTCCTTTTTACCCCTTTCGTAAACTAAAACTTCTTCCAAAGTCAAGGTGTAAATGTAACAAAAATTTCCTGGATAATGGAGAGATGGATGAACTCGTACGACTTAGAACAATCTCGGAAGATTTTCTCTCTGCAATAGTGGTTGCTCCGAAAGTAGCTTCAAACATTGTAGTTCGGGTGAGATTGACTCGTAGAACCTTCATAAAGAATAACCAAAGAACTGCAGCAAGGAAACTCTTGATGCTAGAAGAAAAAGTCGTTCTTACTAACCCTGGTGTCCATTAACACTGTACACTACTCTTCCAGAGATCTGATTGATTACTCAGAATGCAGAGGGTGTGGCAACAACAACACTGAAAAAAAGACCTATTTTCATGTCATTTTCTAGCACTATTTGTTAAGATAAGTAAAAAAGCTAAAATTGGTCTAAGACCAATTCTTATGCTAGATGAATTCCCGTATGAAATTTCCTTTGGTCACCCATTTGAGCAATTTTGATTTTTGCAGTTGTTTTTCGCATATATTTCTAGAACGGTTTGTCGGACAGAAAAAAAAAGATTAGAACCGATTTTATAGGACTTCATATTCTGAAGAAGCTTCCAGTACAATAGAAATGTTTAGGACTGATCATTTCACAGTATCCGTAAAAAATCTAAATTTTTATATAGCAACACCAAGAATGAGTTGCCCGATTTATTTCATTTTTTTTAATTTCATTTACTATTTACTATGAAAACACCATGTACCAAATTTCAGCTCTCTATGTCAACGCGATCTCAGGTAGTGTCCAAAAATATGTATTGGAAAACGAAATTTTTGTATGGCAACCCCACGAAGGAGTTGCCCGATTTGTCTTATTTTCGAACTTAATTTGACTTTTTTTTTAAAGTCCGTGTGATCTTGATTCCACTACAAGGCCAAATTCTGATGATTTATGTCATTCGCTACTGAAAAAATGCGCTGCATTTCTGGCCGATCCTTTATGCAAGATTTTTGACCTATCCTTAAGTACCGGTACTTTTCTTGATGAGTGGAAAATCTCTTGTATCGACTCCTATATTTAAATCAGGCTCCAAAAATACTGTAGAGAATTACAGACCAGTCTGGAATGAGATTTGTACCAAAATTACTTAAGGCATATGTAGTCCCTGAGCTTTGTTACAGGGAGGTCATGTGTAACTAATCTTACATTATTTTCGAAATATATTATATGTACTTTTGAAGATCGTGTTCAAGTTGATTTCTCGAAGGCATTTGATAAGATCAGCATTCCTTTTCTCCTCCCATTAGTTGAAACTTATAGGATTCCACTCCTCTTTTTTAAGCTGCATTGTGGCCTATTTATATAACCGCAAACAATATTTAAGGATTGGCAATATTATATCTGATGTAAAAACGGTCACGTCGGGTGTTCCTCAGGGCAGTCACTTATGTCCTATATTGTTTTTGTTTTTCATTAATGATATAGCAACTTCCTTGGTTTTTGCTAAATCCCTAATATTTGGGGATAATTTAAAACTATTCGTTAGAATGATCTTTAGAATATCCTTTTTGATTCGTGCGGTAAAAATAATTTACATCTTAACATATCAAAACGTAAAATTGCTACTTTTCTTTGCATTTCTTGTCCTATTTTTCATTTTTATTATAAAATTAATTACGCTAAAGTCTCTCGAACAAATGATATAAGGATTTAGGTGTTATTTTTTACACTAAATTGGCATTTACCTCACACACACACCCACCCACACACACACACCCACACACACACCCACACACACACACACCCACACTGTGAATCGAGACGAACTCCAAAGAATTTCAAAACATTCACACCTTCAAGACCTTATAGGTACTTTTTTCGTTCATGAGATTTGAGATCCATTCTTGAATATGCATCCTTGTTCGCATAAATAACCCGCCTTCATATATACAACAACAAATTGCAAATAACAATTGACAACCGTAACGTATCCTTTTATCTCTCTTAAAACAGATACACACCACAACTTCTAATCAAAGCAAAACCCTATAAAGTCCATTAGCATTTCCTTTTTAAGTTTGAGAGAAGAAACAAAATTTCCTTAACTTTTAAACTTTCCCAAAACTCTGCGCAAAAGTACATCAAATTGTAAAGCCCCAGTAGAGCGATAAATCACACTTTAATCCCCGCTTAAAATGTCCTTTAACGTTTTCATTTTGAGTTGTTTGTTTTTTTGTCTTTTTGCATTATTTCCTTTCATTTTTATTTTGTGTCATCAGTCAAACAAAACTCCTATCATCATTCCGTCGCTAGGTGGATGTTGGTGCTATAGTATACAAACGAAAACTCACGCACTTTATAATCTACGCATCCGTAACAAATGAAAAATTAAAATCACAGGAAATTACCATTCCTGAGAAATCTCTCTCTGGAGGCGATATGATGATCGCCTTAAAAAAAAAAAAAAAAAAAAAAAAAATCAGAAAAAAACAAAAACAAAATCAACCCTCTTCCTTTTGCATCAAAAAAGTTATACGATGAGTTTTTGACTGATTTTCCACGGTTACTTAACTTTCTATGCGGCCCGGCACACCGGGAATCCATCCATCCATCCCATCAAAAACTCAGGAAGAATGAGGAGAAGTCATTGAATACTGTTGCGTCCGTTTCGTACATACTTTTACCTACCTCGCCTCTCGCATCACAGTTTATTCAATCTCGGGATTCTTTTGCGCTTCTGTGACTCTGGTTTGTCTTCTTTTATGGACGAACCTTTGCCAAAACAAAAAACAAGAAAAACTGGATATAAACAACCAAACCATCAGGAAGGAAGGACTCTCCTCTAGTAGTACTCATGTTTATAGGCCTCTGGATGACTTTGATTGGAATAAAAAGTAAACCAAAAAACAAAAAAAAAACAACTTGATTCGCCCCCGTCATATTGTGCGTGTATACGCAACATAAGGGGAGGGCGCGCATTAATTTCACAGGCTGAATTGGATCCCACCACATTCACATGGACAATTTAATCGCTACTATGAATAGGGATCTATGCTACACATGTATATACATAGGTGTACATACCTATAATGGAATCTTGAATGGATCCCGGGGACATAAACATAATGAGATACAACCGCGACGGGAAACCATCTATACACATGCACACACATACATATAATACCAAATCAAATCAAAAGCCATGAGGTGCCCTAGTAAGCCGATTAGAGTTAAAAAGTAAAAATATAAAAATCCTGGGGAGGTAAAAAAAAAATTGCCGGTGTGTGTCGGTAAATTAAAATTTTTATCAAATTATTTACAAACAAACAAAACGTACAAAGGAACTCTAGAGAGAAAGAATAAAAAAAAAGGAGGCGCGCAGCCCATATCCAAAAGGGAAATGAAGAGATTTTCGGGGAGATACGGCACCACGCAGAGGTAATTGTTCAGAGTTGGAATTAGACTCGATAATGCAGGGGTTCCCTTCCCGTTCCATCTATTATCCAGCATCAGCATCAGCATCAGCAGCAGCAGCTTTTATGCTACTGGGATTTAACTCTTATTTATGGGAAACTGTAATTATGGCGCGGAGAGAGGGAAATATAAAATTACAAAGCAGTAGCAATATCAGCGGAGAGCGGTATAAAGCACAATACATCCCCCCAAGGTATTAAGGCATTTAGAATCAGCTTCCGGAATTTTAATAGTAGATTTATCCCCCCGTTGTTAATCCGAAAATTACATGGGCTTCTTTCGGGTATTAAACTACACGACATTGTCTGTCTGCTTGTTCAGTTCCGATGCTCTGTGCCGTAAATGTATCAATATTAGTTTCGTTGATCTTCAACATCCTTTCTGTTTGTTGAGGTCGTACAACTACAGATAATATTGATTTATGCCCTTTCACCTTAAAAAAAAAAAAACTCACTTCACTTTATGATCTAAGTAGAATCTCTAAAGCCACAACTACATGGGCATTCTTCTTCGTCTCAATTGTATCATGTATGTATGTTTGTTTGTTTGCATGTTTGTGTGTGAATCTGCCATAAATCTAAATCGCGTCAAACTGACAAATCAATTAAGAAAAAGTAGCGAGCCCCGATTACGATGGGCAGTCTCTTCGAATGGATCCTCCTACAACTTGCAAAGCAGCAAAGCAATCAGTCCGCTTCGTGATGATGGAAGATAGATAACAAGCAACTAAAGAGCAAGTATGCCATCGTTTGCGCTTTGCCGTGGATATAACACCCCAAGCAGCAACTACTGCGCCGCCAATACCGCCACCGCGGTCTCTGCTCGCCACTTGGACCAAGAAGAATCTCTGCTTGGATATTGCGCGGAGGCTAAAAGTTAAGAGGAAGTTGTCAATCACCTTAGAAAATAGATAGAACCAGATTTAGATAGATTTGTGGCTAATCCATGTGTGTATATGCCTATTTATGTAGGTATATGTATGCGGATGTGGCAGTCTATCTTGTCTCATCTCATCTAGCAATTAGACTCTACTTTTTTATCTAATCTGAAAATAGCTAGAAGATTTGAATGATTTTAAGAATTTTTTTTTCACTTCTTTTTCCCATTATTTTGAATGGACGGGGGCAGAGCTCCGAAACTCCGAATAAGACAGACAAATTGGCATACCTCTAGAATCCTGGAAACTTTTTTCTCGTAAGATCAAGAGGTGGCCTATTTCTGTTTAGGTTGTTCAAGCCTTCCAAGTACCGAATTTTAAATTTAAATCATTAGAGAATTGCGAAATTAATTTTATGTTTCTAAGGCACCGTCCTGAACTAACCACTACCAAACAGTTTTCTTTTTAGTAGTTTTTACCATGTTGATTCATTACGAATTACGCGAAATATAGCCGAAACAGATGATTTTTTTTACTGACCTGACTGCCTTCGATATTGTTTCTTGAAAGGTGTTCACATTGTTATCTGTTAGAGCTAACAATATTTGGTTTGGGTAACGCAGAAACCCAGAAAGATGAAGCCCAGAAGTGACAGAATTCAAAAGTGACAAAATTCAAAAGTGACAAAATTAAAAAGTGACTAAATTCAAAAGTGACAAAATCCAGAACCGACAAAATTCAGAGGAAATCCAAAAAAGAGATTTGCACACGCAAATATCTTCTGATTTTTTTCTGGATATCCTTTTAGTTTGACTTCTTCATGATGGTTGGTACATTTGGATTTGGTGATGATTGATTTACATCTGATGGAATCCTGTGTCATCCACGATTAAGTTCTGGTGCAACGCAACTGTGCCTAGTTTATATGCATACGAAGGAAGGTGTTGCTAAAGGACGTCCTTAAATGTGTTCGTAACTAACGATTGTTAAGCTGTAAAAAAATATTTTGAGCCGCACCTTTCTTCATACGCATATAAACTGGGTACAGTTTCGGTTGCACCACAGCCTCATTCTGGATGACACAGTTTTCCATCACGAAATTCAATGTACTAACCATCATGAAGAATTAAAACTAAATGGAAATCCAGAAAAAAATCTTCTGGATTCTTTTCTGGATTTCCTCTAAATTTTGAAATTTTTGAAACTCTAAATTTTGTCGTTTTTCGACTTTGTCACCTCTGGATTTTGTCACTTTTGATTTTCTCATTTCCGGATTTTTCAATTTTTCTGGATTTTTTTCCCTTCTGGATTTTGTCATGTTCCCGAAACAGATGATTTTTTACTGACCTGGCTGCCTTCAACATTGTTTCTTGAAAGGTGTTCACATTGTTATCTTTTAGCGCTAACAAAATTTGGGTTGGGTACGAAATCCAGAAAGATAAATCCCAGAAGTGACACTTCCGCAGAGCTACCCTAATTAACTAGGAGAACAAACAAAAATCCCTTTATTGGGAAAAGTTAGATTGTCAGCCAAAAAATTTATCGACACCTCTGGCAGAAAAACAAAAGAACTCCTACGCCTTCGGAGAACAGAGCTCTTCTTAGGCCATTGCCCCTGGACGTATCATCTAAACAATATGGCTTGGCTAAGACTTCATCTGGCACTTCTGTCGGGATACTCATGAATCCTCGAAGCCCCTGCTCTGCAACTGCGAAGCATTGGCCAGGCGAAGATTATTACACCTCGAACATGCTTTTCCTCCACCAAATTATACGTGTGGAGCGTCAGTCCCAGAATGGTTCTAAACTTTATTAACAGTCTAAACCTACAAGGGGAGTAAATTGAACGGGGACTCAAAATAGATCTTTTAGGTCGCAGTGAATGCGAGGCCAACACCTGCACACACCTTTACAAATCTAAATCTAGTGCTAACAACACTAACGGATGCATCTTTAGCATCTTTTGAAAATAAAGCCTCCATAATTTCATATGGCAGGTCTCCGCTACCTTATCTTTCTTTCTTCGGGAGATGTTTAAGGAACCCGTAAAAGTTACCTGCCCTAGCCTAGCCATGTTCTTTTCCTTTTTAATATAGTCGCACTAAATCCGCAGTCACAGCTGCCTCTATTATTTCTTTTTTCCTAGAATATCCGACCGACTGAAGCAAACATTGCTGTATGGGCCTCATATTGAAATAACAGGGACAAAAGTGCGGTTGAAATTGAGATATTGATATTGCAGTTACGGCATATTGCAATAATAGAAAATCAGAGACACACTTGCAGTTTACGATACTGAGAAATTAATTAGATAATTTCATTTGATTCATCAGTTGATTTTGTCATTTAATTTGTCTTTTGACTTAAGAAAGCTCCGCGTACGATTAAGATGCGCGAGCAAATATTGTGAAATTACTTGTCTATATGGAAAATAAAAACGAAATAGACACTTCAACTTGACAAGTGTCAAATACTAAATATCGGAAAAAGTTGCAGGCAACATTGCAGTATAAAATTCGGTTCTAAAAGTTTCGTGTATTAAATTATTGATGGTTTATAACTAGGCTCAGATTACAATAAACTCTCTATACAGCGAAATTTTTCGCAATTTTAATATTGAGCTCCAATGTTTTACATACTCAAGTGTTACACCGAGTGTATACAGAGTTTTTTCTCAGTATTATAGAGGCACACATGCATTTTAGTTCAAACTGTAATATTGAAACCACAAGTCTGTCTCTGGTAGAAGGAAAGTAAAGGTGTATTGCATAAGGAAGGAGCCTATTCCGAGTCGACGAAACTTGGGAGTTGTGCTATTTTTCAGCACTATGAAACCAATGCTGCCTAATTGTTATTAATCGAGATTGACGTATAGATTTTAAAGATAAATGCTTCTGCCATAATTGCCCTTGCCTAGAATTGAAACCTTGTCGCAGCATTGACAGAAATATTTAGCGTTGCGCTTTTACCAACCAAACTATGGCCAAAACCAGCAATGTAAGAACGTAGAAAACTTATAAAAAATATTGTGGAAAACAAAGAAATAGCAATGGACAGTGGCTCGCATTTCGAGATAAATCAGCAGGATAAGCAATGTACGAGGAAATTTTGAAAAGTCTGTTATAAGTAAAACAACATTTTGGGGCAAAAAAAAAGAATCCATTGCTTTGTTCTTTTTCAGTACATTGCGGATTGTATTTGAACATCTTCAATCACTGCTGGGAAATATTCCTTCCACTGCGTTATTCGCCGACTATCAACATACTGGACATCCATTACGCTGACAGATTTTTATGTCCAAATGCAGAATTTTGTACATCTCTTTTACTGAGATACACACAGCATCAGCAATCACAACCATATGCATTCGCCATACATTCAATGATTGCCTCTATTGTTGCCTCAATTGGGCGTAAGGAACGGCCACGTTTAAACTAATTGACCCAGTTTCAAATAGTCTGTACCGATGATGCAGAATATGCACAAAATTCAACTCGGATTTTAATCGCCAGACTGATACTCTTTAAAGGAGATTTTTCATGGCTCGCAACTTCAATTAATTACCTTCCAGCAGTAAAGACATTTTATGAATTGTGGCGCCACCTCGTATTAATTCAAGGGACTTTCAAAAAACTTTTCGGTTAATTAAGTTAATTTTTAAGAGAATGTAGGGTAGGGAGTGGGGGAGGGTCCATGCATGTTATTTTTTTCCTTTTTATTTTTTTGTAAAAGAGAAATTCATTTATTTAAAAAAAATCCAGAAAAAATTATTCAACAGAAGTTTTTCCAAGCAGTTTGCAATGAATATAAATCCTAGGTCACTTGCCTTCTAATTTACCTCCTGCATGCCGTTCTTATCTGCTCGTCTCGTTCGTAGTTTTTTCATGAAAAGATATCAACAAGAAAGGATTCTTGCCAGTACTTTTGCGGCATTCCTCAGAGTTCAATACTTGGTCCACTACTTTTCAGTATATTTATAAATGATCGTCCGGACGTGGTTTAAGATGTTGATATTCACATGTACGCTGATGTTGCTTAGGTTAACCTCAGTAGACCGATCGGACTATTAGAAAACTGCGTCTCACAACAGTGATCTCATTGACATCAGCAAATAGCCGCCACTTAACCAGCAAAATCTGAGTCCGAGTAATTCATACTATGTACATGATTATACGTAACAGTTATGCAGTTATGCAAATGACTTCTCAGTATTCTGCTTGACAATTCTCCTTTGACCTGAATCAATTCTGTAATAAGTCTAGGATTAGCCATCAACTCAACAATTGTGAACACATAAAATTTACTCTTCGACAAATTTATGGTGGACTTAGACATTTTGTTGAGGAGATGCGCTCAGGATTGGTAAAAACTCTTACTACCTTATTTCACATTTGGCATTTTAATATATCCAAAGCTAGACAATCCTTTCTCTCACAAGCTTAATATGGGTTACGATGATTGCATTAGATTAATTTTTGGGCTTAGACGATTAAATTACATCTCTCCGTACAGTTCCCGACTGCTGGGATGCTCAATTAAAGTATACTTGGAAATGAATTTGTTGTCTTTTTTGTAGAACCTGATCAAAACGGAAATACCAAGCTATTCGATCGAACCTTATATATATAAGTTACGTTCATCTAGAAATGTAAATCTCTTGGTCCCTCGCTTCGGCACAGTTGTATATAAACAATCTGAACTAATTCCGTTAGCTAGAAGTACTAATATTAGATTAGATCTACTCTTAAACATGGAATTTATTATTAAAAAAAATTAGATCTGGGAGTCTACATTTTCATACAGAACTTATTCCGAATTCTACAAAGAACACAACGTGTCTGAAAGTAGTCTCTGAACAACAAAAATGTTATTTCAAAACACATAGCTACATATCCATATACCTATCGGCTATCCTTCTACATACATATATAATTCTTGCCTTTGGGATATAACCCAGACATTTCTTAATCAAATAATTTTAATTTAATTAAAGATCCGCAGTCTTCTTACCACCATCACCACAACTACCACCACCACCAACACCATCTCACTTATCCATCCAATACTCACATTCAAATATCATCCCCTCCTCTAATAATCCAATCTTTGTTGTTCACAGTATAATTTAAGAAATCTCCAGCATCTTGTAAATTTCTTGTATATTTAATGTTAAGCCGCATCACCATTCACTTGAACACTTTCATACTAAGGTATGTACTTTAGGTGTGTGGTGCGTTGTCCTCCAAGAATTATCATCCTTTTGTCCTCCTGAGCTCCTCTATATCCGTGAAAATTGGACGCGCACAAATTTCTCAAGATTATCCATGCCGCCGTACTGAGAAGGTAATAAGAGATAATAGATACTTTTGATGCTTAGCGAATTTTCGTCGTTGTCGTCTATAGATTATAATTGGGCGGATTACAAAATGGCGTGTTTTGGCTAATCAAAGATTACATGCAAAAAAGAGATAGAAAAAAAGAAGAGAACAATTACAAAGGAGACTATCTACCTATATTATGTGTGGTAGGTACTTACCTGGCTAGAATAACAAAATCTTTCAAGATAATTCCCAATTATGCCACCAAAGACAAAAACTTGATCACTTTTTACCAGAAATGGCTGAACGGAAGTAGTAATTAGAGTGGAAAGGCGGACAAAGGTAAGAGAATTATAATCTTGATTCATTTCTGTCTCAACCGAATTGGTTAAGAGATTTTTAATTTTTAGATTTATGACTGGTGTTGACTAAGTACAGTAAGCAAATCGCCAAAGAACCTAAGATTCTACAATGGGAAAAAAATAATTAGACGCGAGGAACGGCAGTATGCATTTAATGAATAATAAAATAATAGATGGATCGAGACAAGCACCTTATGGTACTCCAAAATGATTTTAATTTCAGTGCGGTATCCAAATATGTACTGCAACTGTTGTTGACTACATAATATGTTCATCATGCCTCCCTGTGGTGACTCCTATTTACATATGTATCTAAGATTCTTGAAGTGATATGTGAGCTACAGAAGGTTGCCGAAGTTCTCTTGTAAAACATAACCGGGAAACGATTCCTCCGATTAGGACTGATTAAATAGTGACAAGTTTGACATTACGCCACAGAACACGATTTAGACATACTATCGAATGGTGAAACACTCGCGAAACTGAGCCCATACAACATCAAGGTTCTTGAGTTTAGGGAAACTGAATAGCGCACCTAAATTAACTGGGTATGGATTCCTAGAGAATTCATATATTTTCATCTTAATGAGTGGTATGAATGTGAAAATGGCTGCAACAATACGGGCCTTGAAAGTCTATTTGAAACTAAGGCATAATTTTATACACCAATTCCAACGGTGACATCTTCATAGAATTTGCAGCTTATCAGCTTATACCCTAGACAGATTGCCTCCATAATGACTTAATTTTTAATTAAATGGAATCAAATGAGCACTGTGTCATACAAATGAAATCCATTAAGAGCCCATTTGCAACATTTCGCTTCATTTTCAAATGGACCAAATTTTACTTCATTAAGTGAAATTGGGTGCCACCTACCGTCATTAAAATGAACTGAATTTATTGGAAAGTTTTTACAATAAAGTTAGCAGTGACAGCAAACAGCTGATTATCTTTTTTGGGGTCTTTTAACAACAAATATTGTCTTCTACTAAAATACTTTGCAACTCTCTTGCAAATACTCGCAAATTTTCTTGATAGCATTTAATTAAATTATTGAACTCTGCCATGATCTTTACTCTCACTTTGAGGAACTGTCAAAATGAAATAATTTTCATCATAGTCTGTCACCCCTTCATGTCCTTGAAATTACTGAATTTCAAATTAAGTCATTATGGACACAGTAAGTATGTCTAGGGTATTATTGTGGATGGACATACTACATCAATAGCGAGATCTGTATTCTGTAGACTAGTCTTTTTGGTAGTTAGCATAATGATAAGGATCACGTAACAACAACAACAACAAAACGTATAAAATAACATTCCTGACCGAAAAAAGTTTGATATCATTTTCTTTGTTTGTGCTTACCAACTCCCCGTATTTATTCTTCAAAACACAAATTAGCTGGGTATTTATTTTTTGCAGATATCAGTATAAACGAAGTATAGGTTCTGCCAAATGAAGTTACTACCATTGAAAGAAAGAAGAGCGTATACAAATATATGTTGAACGCGGAAGCCCTTTAAAATATTCTACCAGAGATCCAGAATGGCTTCAGTAGCAATGATCAACAGCCTGGAAAAAATCTCTAGGATTAAGGGGATATTCTAGTCTAGAAATTCGAAAAAATCGTTTTTTTTTTGTGTTCATATTTTCAAGTTTAACTATTCAAGAATATGCCTACAAGAGGATTTTTCAAATTTGTATCTTTATATTTAGTGTTCACTTGCATCCAGCTGCTAACAGTTGAATTCTAACTTCCAAACCACGTGGACGTATGGACTTTAAGGGGTAACGCCTCTGTAACGGCTAAAAAAAAAAGGTTTTCTCACGAATTTTTTTCTCGCAAAATTAAAGGTGTTTGAAAAAACCTTTTAAGGGTGTTATCGGGCATACATTGAACTTTATTGATAAATTTTTGATAGCGAAAAAAAAAACAAAATGGCGGCTCCACAGCCATCTTCCCGGGACATGTTTCGGAGCAAGTTTGACGCGCTTGGTGGCGACCTCCATTTTCAAAGGAAAAATTTTTTTTTCTCGCACGGGACCTTTTTTTTTCGTATTCTAGAGGGTTTAAACTATTTTTTAAGCCAATGAAAAAAAAAACGATTTTTCAAAAAATGTACAGTGGTGTTACATCTTAAACGCGTTTTCTCGAAACTGCCTTTTTCAAGACGATGCCCACGATTTCTCAAGTTCTACTGGACCGATTTACTTGAAATATTTTTGAGAGTCTTCTTTATAGACTTGTCTATGTCCGGAACTAGCCGCATCCCAAAATTTCAATTTTTACTATTTTTAAAAAATTCGAAAAAGTCAAAAAAATGGTACAAAAATAGCTTTTTTTTTTAGGCAGCGGCCATTTTGTGAAAATTTTTTTTTCAACTTTTCCCTATTTCCGGACATAGCGACATTACTCTAGACTAATAATCTTTTTTATTTTATTTTTTCGGATTGCTAGGCGGGTTGGAATCGTGGGCATGATCACGCTCCAATTTTTTGAGGCCCCCCACTTCATCAGCTGCTAATTTTTTGAGGCCCCCACTTCATCAGCTGCTAATTTTTTGAATTTTTAACTTTTTTAATTTTTTTCTGTATTCTTGCAATGTTAGTAAATAACTCATAAAAAAATGGATAGAAAAATATTGATTGCCTTTTTTTTACGGCACTTCAAAAATCACCTAAAATTCGGGCCTCTAGACTAAAATACCCCTTAAGAAAAAATATATCCATTTTTTTTTAATGTTACAGGTCATTTGCGTGATCACACCCGCTATCTGATGTCACAAATAGAACAACAGATAACTTGGATATACGCGCTGTAAAATAAAAATGAGACGTGCTTGTAGCGCTAATTGGAGGTCCCGTGGCTATTTGATCGAAGATTTCGCTCAAATCGATGGAGAAATATGACAACCTCGAGATAGTTTGTATATATGTAAAGGGAATTACATCATTATAGTCCACTAAAGAGCCTTCTCCGACAGACCGTGTTTAGCGACGAAAATATTATACAGCCATAAGTAGAGTATGAAAGAATTACAGATTTGATAAGCCTTTTCCGTACATGGAGAGCTAGCAGCTTTGAGTTTAACCGTAGTCTCCTTAGGCAGCCATATATTTTATCTAATGTGGTCACAATTTTGAATTGAGTTTAAACCCCAGAATTTTTGCAGAATCAACGTAAACAAGTCTCGGTTTATTGAGAACTAGTTATGACTGATAAAGAGATAGAATCGATGTTATTCCTGTAAACCGCTAGAAATGTAGATTTGTCAGGATACGCAAAGATCAATTATAAATTTATTGTAGATCATCGTTTAAACCGGGATACACAGTCTTCCATTAAGCTTATGGATCTAGTTAAGTATATTTGTACATCAGATACAGATGAATAGAGGCGTGCACGACCTCGTCAGGAAGGTCATTATGTAAAGACAAAATAATAATGGACCCCAAATAGATCCTTGAGGAATACCGCGGTGTAGGAATGCTCCAAATATCAGGAAGCTGGTCATGTACCTTCTACAAGAGTAGTTTTAATTCTGGCATTTTCCACCTTATTTAGGTATGTATACAAATTTTCATGTCCGAACTGTCAAAGCTGTTTACAGATCTGTAGTAGATCTGTCAAGTACAAAATTTCTGACAACATTCGTTAGTGGATAAATTTGTGTTTTTTTTTTTCTATAATACAAAACTCATTGAGGAAACTAGAGGAATAGGATAAAAAGTAGTCTGTTCCATTGTTCCATCGTAGGGAATGTATTACAAGTGGTCTACTGATTTTTGTTGTGGTCGTTAATCAAAAATGGAAAGATCAATTAAAACAGTAAATTACCTACTCCAGGGAAATCGCGCACCGAAGAAGGTGAAAATTGCTCCATTTTAGCAGAAAGGAAATAAATGGCTCCAATTTTTTGGGATTCCTATGATATAAGCTTCATGTACCTAGAATATTTGACGAAATTGTTGGTTGAATGGTATTTTTTCTCTTTCCAAATACGAAGAAAATTCGTATCGAAAACACGCATATTTTGCAGAGTTCGAAAAATCGTATTTTTTTTTACCGCTTACAGAGTTGGAAAACCGTATCGAGTTAAGAGAAAAATAATTAAAATATTGATTAAAAAAAAACTTTCATATCAAAGTCTCTGACTTATCAGCTCTCATACGTTCTTTGCTTATCCATGACGAAGGACATTTTATCTATCTCATTCGGAAGAGATAAGATGATTATTGTTTATAGGTCGAAATAATATACAAGTAAAATTACAGTTGTCTGAACCATGGTCGCTAACCTAAGTAATTTTTCCTTATCTTCACATTCATTCAAATCCATAAGTGAATTCCCCTAATCAATCAACTACTATATCAACTATTTTGGTTCATTACGTATACTTTATTTAGGGAGCAGCACTAGTCTTGACACATTACGAAATCCAAATCAATCATATTCCTCCAAGCTCTGACACAACCATTAAAGTCCATTTCCATTGACAATGACACCATTAAGTAAAACTTTTCTATTCATTCAATTTAAAGTCACATTCCTGAATCACACTTCTTCTCAGTTCGAACCGAATTGAAAATCCTACTTGCAGCAGCCAAGCAGTATAATACGAAGCAGTCACGTATCTTGGACCATTTTCCATTCAAATGGCTTCTTTTACTTCGCTTCCATTTACTTGGTGTGTCCCTTTTGTAACTATTGTTGTAAAGCCTGAACAAAACTGTGAATTATACTGCTCACTACCGTTGTTGCTCCTGATGTTCCTTATTTCTACATAGATCCATATAAGTATTCCGAGAGCACACATACATACAATAAGGATAGCAGTCACAAAATGCATGAAATGAAAAAAAAAAAAGTGTCCTGAAAAATAAAAATAGTTTGGCTCGTCCACAATATATATATATTCCTTTTCTTTAGGATCCTTTCGGGAATTTTTACTATTATCCCTTCATGCCGTACTTGTCCTGGATACTAAAATATCTTTGTCCGATGAAAAATAGATTTTTTTTTGTTGTTGTGTCAGGACACAGAATGAGTTTAAGAGAAGATAGAGAGAAAGAGAGGGAGAGAGAGAAAGAAAGAAAAAGGAAAAGGAAAAGAAAAGAAGAAGAATGGTAAAAAGAATAGAATCAGAGAGGATATTGCAGAGACATTTACACAAAAGGATCTCATTGGGTGGGTTGGCTGGATGACTGCTGGGACAATTATGAAAGTGACATTTCTTTACGACTGCTTATATTGAGGACACCCCATTGGAAGAAAGATTAATTCGGGAATTTTAAAAGAAAAAAAAAAAATTTTTTATTTTAATTTTTTTCTTCAGGAATTTACCATTATTCAATTGAAATGGGCGAATTCGTCGTTTCAATTTTCTATGGGACGTATTTAAACGTGCACCGAAAATATTGCCAGAAATTTTTTGCTGATTCACACAGCCAAGTTATTTTTGGATAACAAAGATTCAGATAATCATGAATGATGGTCAGTCACAGAAAAAGGAAACGGTTGGGTAGGTATGCAAGTATATAAAAGGATAAGTTAAGATGAATGTTAAGTGAACCAATTTCACGGTTAATATGCCTGTAAATGTCCGAGGAATGAAAATATACAAAAGAGCGGTATAAAATATGACAAAGATTTTTTTTTATTTTGACAATTGCCACTTTCTTGTGTATAGAAAATTTAATTTTTTTTTTGTGGAAATTTTAAAAAAGATCCTTGGAAGGTAAAGTTCTTGTAAACATGTTTGCTTTGAAAGTAAAAATGACTATATAGGTATATTGATAAATTTGGGGATGGTAGAATTGAGTTTTAAACCCTTTTTAGTAGTTTTAGTTAGACATACCTACCCATCGGTCCAACAATAAAACTCTTCACATAGTTATCCCATTCTGGCATCCAAACCCAATTTAGAGTTTTTGAGACCATTCCCTTTAACTCGTACACGAATTTGTCTATTTATATATTTCTTCACTATTTTCGACACTCTCGTAGACCCACTTTTCGTCATCACAGCGAGCTTAAACTTGGCACACAGGTTCTTGTCGCGTGACAATTGCATCTATCAAAATTTGAACCAGATATTTCCATGGAAAACCCGGAAAATCGGGAAAAATCATTTGAAAATTTGCTACAAATTTGATTAGTGATAAATCCGTTTCAGGAAAAATGCAGAGTTTTCCGACTTTTCCGAAAAAAATTCCGGACTTTTCCGACTTTTCCGGAAAATTTCCGGTAAAAAAGTTTTCTAAATTATGCAGGATCAAGTTCCCTATCAACTGGCATCATTACTTTCTATCCGACAATGGTGAAAACTTGCAGAAAAAATCCAGGAAAATTCATGTAAAACTCTTTTCCGGAGTTTTTCAGACCAAGGAAGCGTTTGAGCGTTTTGAAACCTAAGACAAAGTTGTAGAGCGAAATGAGTTCCATAAAGTTGCTTTTGTGGAAAACTCCGTGGAGAACCCGGAAAAGCGGGGAAATATTCGGACAAATTTTCATCGATATGATTAGTGATAAATCTGTATCAGGAAAAATGCAGAATTTTCCAATTTTTCTGGAATTTTACGACTTTTCCGGAAAATTTTCCGACAAAAAAGTTTTATAAGCTATGCTGAATCATTTTTTTTCCGTCCTACTGGCATCAATACTTTCTTTTCAACAATCATGAAAACGTGCATGAAAAATCGAGGAAAATTCATGTAAATTTTTTTTAAAAAATCATAGTAATAGGAAAAGTCTGTGGAAAACATGGAAAATCGGGAAAATTCATGTTATGGGATCAAGTTGGAATACAGCTAAAAAGCTTAAAACATAATTTGAATTTCTGAAAACCGTTGAAGTACTTCAACGATTTGATACTCGAAAAATTTTTGTTTTCGGATCGGCACCAAACATGACTTAAAAATTGTTTTAAAATATCTCCATGCAGCACGTAATAACAATTTAGTTAACGTGAAAAAGGCAGAAAATAATATAAGTAAAAAACGAGTTTTCAAATAAAACTGAGGCCAAGCCGCATGAAAAAGTAGAAAATAAACTTTTCTTCACACACAGAGGTGGACTCAGATTTTTTGATTGGGACATTTCTCTTGAATATTTTTTCTCTTCATGAATCAAATCACTTATTACTGAAATATATCGGTGATTGTCAGCGAATAAAATCTGACTCCACCTCTGTGTGTGAAGCAAAGTTTATTATCTACTTTTTCTTGCGGCTTGGCCTCAGTTTTGTTTGAAAACTCGTGTTTTATGTTTTCTATGTTTTTAACAATAAAAATATTCGTTTGATGCCAACATCTGCAGGTACACAAGATTAATAAAACTTTTATGTAGGTAGAAGTACAATACAGGATATTCGGAAAGTCATGCCTTATATTTAACGATTTAATAGCTGGAGCCGAGATATGCATGATATTGTGGAGAAAAGTGTTTACCGTGACACTGCTTATATTTAATTCTTATAATTTGTTTGAACGATTTCGTAACTGCTTTTGCACTATATAAAAGTTTTTTGTCATTAGGACTTGGGATCGAGTTATCCTATCAGCGGTGGAACACGCGTGAGATTTGGAAGAAGTGACAGTATTATCGCAATTTTTTTGGGGGAATTAAAAATTGTTGCCAACAAATCATTGTGAGTACCGGATAATTCTAATGGAAGGGCCAGGTAGCTCAATTTTCATAACACTGACTCTATGGTTCCAATTTTAAATATCCATAGTTGGCTTATGGATTCATTCACAAATCTGAGCATCGAACCTTGGTTACTTTTGAGCTAATAGTACACTGAAGTTAAAAGTTTCAACTTGTGTCTTTATAGCACTAGTAATGAAGGCTTGGTTTCGTAGTGGTATAATTAAAAAATCTAGTCTAATTCTCAATTTCTTCAATTTGTCTGCCAACACAGTCGCCTTTGGTTAGATGATCTTTTAGGTATAACTACAAAGGAGCTGTTGGGTAGACCTAACTCAAAGCAACGAAAAATCTACTGGAGCTAAACAAATCAACACTGAGAGCTCTGATGTCAGTTCTCACTGGGCGCTCTCATCTCAGCGGTCATCTACACTGGATGGGACTTGCTGCCGACCTTATATGTAGGAGATACGCAGAGGAAACCGAGACAGTGACTCATTTTCTTTGTCACTGTCGGGCTATCTCGGGAAAGCGTTGCAGATTCCTTGGCTCACACGTTCTGGAAGAACTGCATGAAGCCGGCAAGGGGAGCTGGGAGCCAATACTGCAGTTCGCAAGAGCGTTAGCTTGGCACCAATGAGCGATTGCTCAAGTCTGGAGGGTGAACAATGGACCTTTTACCAATATACAAGATCTAAATCTTTTATGAAAAAACATGACAGAATGAAACGAGATTTCATTTTGTAAAAATAAATGATTTTATATTCAAGAAAAGGAAAAAACTTATAATAACTGGCCAAGTGCGATTCGGACTCACGCACGAAGGGTTCCGTACCATCGTACAAAATTTACCACCATATAGGTATTTACTTTTTATTTATTTTTTCAAATGAGAGTAGGCGTCATGTGAAAAAATAATGCTGTCATTTGAAAAGAAAATGTCTACTATGATAATAATAATGAATGACAATAAATCGAGGAAAAAAACGCTGAAAAAATCACGTTTCTTGTATGGGGGTCCCCTTTAATTTTGAATTTTATTTTATTTTATTTTTATTATTTGTTGTTATAGCGGCTCCACCGATACCATTAAAACCTGAGTTGAGCTTAGCTCGCCTCAAACGTAGTCTTTGCGCCATGCAATAGAAATACACAGTCAGTGAAAATTTCAACTGTCTACCTATTATGGTTCATGAGATACAACCTGGTGACGGACGGACAGCAAAGTCTTAGTAATAGGGTTCCCGTTTTTATCCTTTGGGTACGGAACCCTAAAAATGTGCACTTGAAGGGAATGATAATAATTTTATTTAAGATTATTTAACAAATGTCTAGGGGATTAACTTTTTGTAGTTTACATTAAGGAGGTGAGCCAATTTAATTAATAACTCCGGATTTATTCAATAAATTTCTGTTTTATTTGCGGTTGGAAATTTTCACATTTTAATTATTATACTTGTCTTGTCCCTGACACGGTCGTCCTGCTTCCAAATTCACTTTAGCCATTTTTGCTTAGTAAATACTGTTACGAGCGTGGCTTTAGTTCGTTATTTAAACACAATATTTCAGATATAATTCAAAAGTTCTTTCTTTATTAAATTTTTACTGTTTACTCTCACAATTCACAAATAATTATCAAATCAACTCTTTATAGTTATCGCTAGTACTGTACTTCTAATTATCGCAATCCAAATAGTTTACTCCGTTCACTTC
This sequence comes from Dioctria linearis, assembly GCA_963930735.1. Lineage (NCBI taxonomy): Eukaryota > Metazoa > Arthropoda > Insecta > Diptera > Asilidae > Dioctria > Dioctria linearis. Next base: position 31,717,113 of record OZ005742.1, read on the forward strand.
ACTACTCCGTATCCTGGATGTGAGTAGCGCCGTATTCATACTCTACAAATTATACTAGAACCTTCCAGAATATTCCGTTTTCCGACCCCAAGGTTTACTAAGATGTCACTAGCCTAAAGTTGCTTCCATTTCCAACAGATGTCGCTTGTTTCACTTTGTGGCACGTAACAATACGTTTTTTATAATTTCAAAAGCTTGATTAGTTCGCTTAGGAACTTTTTATTTGATAAATTTGTTTGTTTTTTATTAATTGTTCTTCTCCTACTGCTACGGGCTGCAAATCCAATTCTCCATCATTCCGGTCATGGTATTATTTTCTTCGAGGCTCCTTCCTCTTAATGGATAGACTTGTACTTTTTTTAGTATCCTTATTGCTTTTTTTTTAATTTTAATTTTGACAACTTAACTTTTCTTCGAATTTTCCTTCTTTTCTGCCTTTTAATTAAAAAAAAAAAAAAAAAAAAAAACTGTCTGTCCAAAACTTAGGTCGATGCACATTTACAGGCACAGCACGAACCGGCACAGACAGGCATCGACCGGCACCGGCATTTTTCTTGCACTTAGGTATAACGACATAAAACGGAAAGGAAACTTTCAATTAAGGCAGGTATCGCGAGAAAACTATAGAAAAGTGATCCCGTGTTAACTTCGCAACTAGACCAGCAACCAACAAATACCGGTCTGGTTTCTACCCACCGATAAACACCGGTAATGAAGTTTCCGCTTCGTGCCTGTATCTGCCGGTGCCGGTTGAAGTGAATTAGTTAACTTGTTTTTAAAGAAAAATATTTTGTCTATCTGTGCCGGTTCGTCTTGTGCCAGTAAGTATGCATCGACCATATTTCGTGTAGTCTCATGCTTTTCTCCTTTCCTTTCTAAACTTCAGCCCAAAAAAAATCTCCAGAAAGCTCCCAGCGATCATATCTTCTCCGTCAGAATTTAGCTGAGGTGACATGACTTACGTGAACAGTTTAAATCGGAGACAACTTCATTGTCCTTAGAATATTATTAATTAATTATTTTTGGGATATTTATTTTGTGCAAATATTTATTCAAGGAGTATTTAGCAAGATAATTACTTATTCATTTTGTAATTTTTTTTAATTATTTATTTAAATTAAATTTTAGTATGATTTTTATGGGGAACAATTACAACACGAATGTCAAACCTTCCATTTACAAAGAATTTGACTGTAAAAATTTATAATTCCTATAGAAACGAGTCATATGGTGTAAGTTACATGACTTTTGATTAATATTGAAATGCTTTTTATGAAATCTTGGACATATTCCGACACATGTTTTACAAATGTTCCACATTCGCACTGTTCTACTTATAAAAGATTCACGGAATTTCACGGTTACAGCTGAATTTGACTACCTACTTCATGGGTGTAGGATAAGCTTGAGTTTGGTACATGTGGGGTTAATTCTACAAGCGTTCAGGCTAGAGATTTCATCAAAGCAATACCGATAAAATAGAGATAGACCTTCGACGTTACATTGTTGCTCCTATCTTTAAATCTTTTTCTCATCATTTGTTCCATTTAATGCCTTGATCCATGATATATGTACAGGGTTTTCCAATAAGAGGTGTTATTTTGATATTCAAAGAAAAATACCATTTTTTGAGATAAATGATCGGATCTTTATTTCATTATAAAGAGGAAGGTATGCCGTTAATAATGGAAAATAACATCAGCTAAATCACCACCACGACCACGCCTACAGGACCATATCCTTTTCATGAAATTTTCCATAACCAAATCGCATCGATAGCCTCACGAATTCCATCTTTGAGGTCTTGAATCGACGCTGGGCTGTTGGCGTAGACCTTCTTTTTCACGTGGCCCCAAAGGAAGAAGTCGCAAGGTGTTAAGTAACAAGATCTCGGTGGACAATTGTGATCACCTCTTCGAGACATAACACGGTCCGGAAACTTTTCCCGTAAAAGATCAATGGTTTCGTTGCTTGTATGGCACGTAGCGCCGTCTTGTTGAAAGTAAACGTTGTCCAGATCAATTCCATCCAATTCCGGCAATAAAAATCATTAATCATCTGTCGATAGCGCAATCCATTCACCGTAACTGTTGCTCCAGCCTCATTTTCGAAAAAGTAAGGTCCAATGACCCCCGCGGGACCATAAACCGCACCAAACAGTCACACGTTGAGGATAGAGAGGCTTTTCTACAATAACTCTTGGGTTTTCCGAGCCCCAGATGCGACAATTTTGCTTATTGACGAAGCCATCGAGGTGGAAATGGGGCCTCATCCCTCAAGATGAGTTTTCGATGGAATTCGGATCATTTTCATGCATTTCAAGGACCCAATCAGCAAAGACTCGACGTTGTTGATGATCGGCCGGCTTGAGTTCTTGTGTTAACTGAACTTTATAAGCCTTAAGACCCATAATCTTTATGCAAAATACGGCGTAATGACGTTTGTGGAATGCCTAATGAACAAACGTGGGTTTTCTTCAACACTTTCGGCCTACAGCAGCAATATTCTCGGCTGTTCTTGAGCGACGTGCCACGGGTTTTATTCTTCACATCACTAACTTGTCCCGACAGCTCGAATTTTCTACCAATTCTGTATTGCGGTCCGACAAGGTGATTCACGACGACCCAAAAAAATGGTACGAGTTTTACGAACCGTCTCTGCCACATTTTCATCATTTTTGATAGTAAATTTTAATAATTCAATGCGTTGTTGAATCGTATATCGTTCCATTTTTATTAATGGCGTAGTTTCTACTTGTCAAATGTCAAAAAATGACAGCTCCAAAAGTGACATCTACCCGAAATAGCGGGCTAATTATAATAACGCCTCTTATTGGAAAACCCTTTATGTAAATGGCGTGAGTTCCGCGATTTTTAGAAATCATGTTGTTAGAAGTTCCGCTACCCATGCTTACTGCAGTATTAAAACATAATATAACTGATTTCACTTGGTTTGTAGCCTATATTATGTACCTGCACATATGCAAGCTCCGCAATAAAGTAATGTAGTTAAGCATTTTATTTTTACTTTTTTTCTTAATACGCATAAGTTCATATATCTTATCCCATGAATTTTATAGATGCATACTCACAAAACTCTCATATCATTTATAAAATTTTCTCCTGCTGCATTTCTGTGTTCAGAAAATAAAATATACCTATATTTTTTTTTCTTAATAGTGGTTAATAACATCATAAAAACATGTGTGAATTCTCCAGAATATTCTTCTAATGAACGCATAATATTTATTTCCCTTAATTAAAGTGCAAAACTGCTCCTGAAATAAAATAAACTGCTTTAAGTATGATTATTCTTTCCTAAGAGTTCGTTCTCTGAGCCCGCCATGGCCATACATGTACTATGTATGCATGCAGACGTATCCAGTAAAATTATGAATATTCATTGAAAAAAGCTTTTGCGCAAAGAAAACTGAATTAATTTAAAATAATAAAAAAAAAAACAGCAAAAACATAACACTCATACACACAAAAGTGTAGAATAGAAATAACACAAAAATTAGCAAAATAAACACTTAATTAGCACAAATGAACCCAATCTCTGGCTGAGTTCAACTGTATCATTTCCCATCAGACTTTCAGGTTCTTTCAATTTCTTTTACATACGTGCATACGTATATACCTACATATATAGAATTTATCAGATCTACAAAGTCTCTGCAGTATATATAGTTAAGTTTCATGTAGTGTGACCCTTTCCCAGTCTCATTAGCTACCATAATTGACTACCGCGCTGAAATGTCTTGATTAGCTAAGGTCGCTGTCAAAGAGTCTGTGAAAAATTAATTAAATCGAACCAACAATTTAAATTGAGATCATTCACATGTGTCCGTATTCGTATTATTGAAATACACTCGCACACTACATACATATGTACATACAGCAACCAACAACAAAAACAAAGTTGGAATAAAAAAAAAACAAATGAAAAATCGCCAAAAACCACAGCGAATAGAAACGCCCCTCTATACACACAGTTGGTTACAAAATTAATCACAGGTTTACCCTTCATCTATCAAACAATGGACATGACCACTTCGTCCGGTGGGTAATTACGGCCGAACCATTTCAATTACCGGCAATTTTACCAAAAATTTACGTTGGTCGCTGGACGGAGGTTTTACTTTGTGTGCCGTTGTGTGCGGTTATCGCTTTTTGTCGATTTCTTATCGTTTCAACATTGCTTGCTTTCTACGAAGTCTTTACAAGCAATTATATGCGTATGTGGATGAATTTTCGCATAATATGACCGAAGCGATTTGTTGTTGGTTTGTTATATAAAATGCGTCGTGATGATCACATTTATGTTTAGCTGTTACCGGGTACTATAGTCTACCGATGATCAAATTGTATCTACATACATACGCGTCCATACATATACATATATAAGAAGAAGATGAGCGCGTTCGCTGTGTATCTATCATCCTCTGTAATCATAGTAGTCACCTCTCTTCCTTATCTTAAACTCCCATTCCCTGCGCTTATAGAGGATTAGATGCGAAGATAATCAGTGCGCGGCAAAGCTATAAATTAATCATCGAGAGAGTGAACAGGTTTCGTTGGATTTCCTTTAATTTTTGTATGTGAATTGCGACTTAGGATGGATCTTTTTCCTCTCACTCATCAATGCACAACGGTCGGTTCTTTGGCCAATGTTTTTTCCCCCACTCTCCACACTTGAAGTCTGATGTGGTTGGCTTTTGCGTGCCTACCTTTTGGCTTACCATGCCATACCAATTTGGTTTGTGCCGTAATTTCAATCAATTATAGAATACGATTTTACTTGGTTTTTTATTCGTGTTTTTCCTCCGAGTGATTTTATATATGTACCTCCTCTGTACATACGTGATACGTACATATGTAACTAACTCACTTGCATCAAAAGCAAAACATAGAAAGTTCCGCGATGAGCTGTTATTGAACGATAAACTGCTCTAAAGCAAATAATTAATTAGTGAGGCTGCGGAGTCTATAGTGAGTCTTGGCTGTATATGGACTTTTGGATGGGATGTGAGAGAAGATCGCTTTCGATATGTTTTCTGTTTTTTTTTTTTGTACTACGTTTTGAAGAAGAATTTAACTTCGTGATTGATGGTCCATTTATTGCTGCATTTATAGTAAATTTGTGGTAATTATTAAACCAGGTTGGGCTGTTTTTGTTTATTTCCCAATTATAATAATTATCTTCTCGGATACTCCTGTAGATTTGAATTTAAGAAGAAAAAAAAAACAGATTAAAAAGTTAGAAGTACTTATTTGTGGTAAAATGCAAAAAAAAACAGAAAAGGAAAAGCAGGTGATTAACATTACCTACTAAGGCAGAAAAAAGGTTAGTCCTTTTGTGTAACTTATTTCATTCATAATTTACCTATTCTGCATAATTTAGGCGGGAACTCAGAACTCAGGCTTGATAAAGAAAAAACAAATTGGATATTATGCACGTTCCTCACTCCTATGTTGAAAGTTTTAAATTGAAATTGTTTTTTTTAATACGAGGTTTTCTACTTAAATTTTGCGGTTAGTCTATTTGCTTTTAGAAACCATTCTGTTGGAACTTATTTTGTTTGAAAATAACCAGTACACCTATACAGTGATATAGAGCCATTTCTGGACATATACTTTCCAAACAATGAAACAGACTCCTTCACTACTACATGGGAGCACTAGGTTAAGTTAGGTTTAATTAGAGTGCCAGTCATCGTAAAAGCATGTACGACCAGCCAAACTTAGATCATATATGGTCCATTGTGATGACACTTTATTGGAACCCTGCATGTAAAAGATATCTAAAATCTAGGGAGTGCACTGAAATCAGACACAAGATTTAATGAACCCTTACCAGACCCTCCAACTCTTTGTCCCCCCCAATTCGATAAAGAAGTTGCTACTAAGGGTAGCCCTCCTACTCTTAGCAAAGTTACGGCATACGATCAGCAGGTGCTGAACGCTTTCAACCTTTTCCTCGGCAATGCAGCTTCTGCAAAAGTCATTGTATGGAGCTTACATTGCGTGGCCAAATAGGCAGTGTCCCGTGATAACTGCAGTAAGATTACGCACATCATTCCGTTTCCTTCTCAGTAAAGGGCCAAAACTGTCTTGAAATTGCTCATGAGGTCAGTTCTCCCCATTTGCGATTTGTTAACTTACAGGTTTGTACATCTATAATCCCCTTCACTGATTCTAGGGACCCGCCCTGTGGAGTCCTTCGCTAGACATTATGGAAGCCATAACCAAGAACATCTCACAGAAAGAATGCGCATCTCGTATTGTGAAAAGTTATCTATGGCGGGTCGTTCTATTACAACCCGCTCTCACAAATAGTATGAAAACTCTCTGCTTGTTGACGACCCACCACTCACCGGTGGTGACAACACGACCCGCTCTCACAAATTTACGAAAACTATCTGCTTTCGCGACCCGCTCTCACAGATTTACGAAAACTATCTGCTTTGACAAGCCGCTGCCAGTCACCAGTGATGGGGTGGCGGACGGCGGGTCGTCAAAGTACCAGCACTCAGCACAGCATCATAACCAGAGCCAGCACTTCGCATCATGCCCATGCATTGCGTGCTCTCTTTGCTTTGTTTGAGAGAATTTTGAGAAAATTGTAAGATGAGCATAGATGGGATAGAAATTGGTGGGCGACAAGCAGTCTAGTCACAATCACAGTCAGTTTCATTTATTCGTGTGCTTGGGCTAAAACTTTTCATGAATGTATGTAGCCACAATATGCTGTGCAAAAGTTCTTATGAAAAATTTTCGAGTACATAAATTAATAGAAAAACCGGCACGCCACTTTAGCCAGGCAGCGGCAGCATAGTGAAACATAAAACTGTGCATGGCTGCTGGTGTCGGTGTGTGTACAGCTGTGGGGTGGCGGAGAACAGAGAGAACAGAGCAATATTCTCTCAGTCTCAAATCTTTGTTTCTTCCCATCTGTTACCTCTCGACCGCATCACAAATAAGCAAACAACTTGTGCATTTTTAGCGAGCAGATGAGGCTTCTTGTTAAGTTAGATGTTTTTTGCTATACCAAGTTCTATAACATTCTAAAATATTTCCAGTGATCTTTCGTAAAACTGACAAAAAATTGATTTGAATAGCTCCTGCGCCCTAAAACTACTATTCACACAGAAAAATGGTGTTCTGATAATCTTAAGTTTACTTTCTTATCTTCTAACGCTCATCTGAGTAATAATTGCATATGTAAATGTGTCATGATCCGATGAATTCGAATCAATCTGCCTACAGTTTCGGACTATGGCCGCACATATACGTCGCACATAACTATTATTCCGCTGAGAAGAGCAAAACAATTTCTCAAGAAATTCAACTAGATCTGGACAAAGCCAGTGTTCGACATTTTGACCGAAGCAGAAATTTAGATTTTTCAAAATTTCCGTGCGAACGAAAAAGAAGGCAAATCCTTCGTAATTCTGAGAATGCGTCATCATGCAAATTGTACAATCGAATTCTTGACCGCTACTAGAGTGGAATTAATGACGGCGCAAACTTAGAAGCTCATGGCTTCTTTTTTTTATTACCGCACATAAAGGATAAAACATTTAACAGCTGTCAAGCGGCGCGGTGGAAGCCTGCGAAATTCTAGTTTCTTGGGTGATTATACCGAACGGGGGGTTAATTGATTTTAGAAATGATTCAACCGTATGCAAAGTCGATTATTTAAAATAGTATAAAAAATAAAAAATTCTGATGTTTACTTATGTAGGTAGCAACCTATGTATAACAGCGATTTGTTTTAAGTCAAGTTATCAATATCAGTTTCGTATAGAAACGCGCTGCGACCTTTTCCAAGGTTTATTTTTGTATCTCTCCCATATTCTTAACTCGGCAAAAATGACATGAAAATGATGACGCAGACGATGACACCGGGTCATTATGACCCGGATTATATCGACAAATCATCACAAAATTAAAACAGTTACCTTAATTTTAATAAGTATTTATTTAATAACGGTTCTTTCCATATGTGGTAAATAAAGATAATACCAATGCATTCTATAAATCAAAGTTTTATTAGCTTCCTCAATAATACATGCAGAATCAATTTGGATATTGTCATTTTTTGACCTTATCACGCTGGGTTATATTTACACGTTTTGACTTGACGCAGGGATATCTCGCTGCGCGCAGACGGCGTCCCACTTAGAACACGTAGAGGGGGGTTGTATCTCCACGCAAACAAACATTCAAATTGTACAGCCAGCGTGAACAAAAAATATCACCGTATTAAAATGCCTCGGATCAATATGACCCGGCGTCATTGGTGCTGGGTTAAAGAAAACTAGTCCGTTGAACAGATTTAGAAAATCGCGAATATAGCTGCCTGGTACCTCAGCAAGGTCCATTCGTGTACATGATAATAATAAGTCTGATAAGTATCCTCCAGATACAGTCTACAGTTTGGATTAGTGATTTTGTGAATAGTTAGAAGGTGTCTAGCAGTCATGATAAAACAATAATTTTTTCACTGCACCATGTCCTTATTATGTCTAAGCCTGAAGAAAACCAAAAATCTCTTCCCTGAAGTTACCCAAGATTAATATGTCGTCTTCGTTTTGAGGTGCACTAGTGAGCCTTCGAGGACTGTCCCTTCAAATTATAGAAATCGCCTTTTAAATTATATTAAATAACGTGCTTTTGAAGAAAATTGTGAAGCTTCTCTACGTAGGTAAAAGTAAATGTGCTTTAAAATTGCAAAATTTAGCTAACTTCTTTTTATACCATAACCACTATTTTTACTAAAACTACATCGTAAACAGAGCATACGTGTTTCTAATTTAAGAACCCCAAAGTGCTGCCTTTCAACGACACAGTCTTTATTAAGGTTATTCATTTTCATGATCTGAATTCAGTAAAAATAAAAATACAGGGTGTTTCATTAAAAAAATTATCGACAAACTTAAATTCACTTTAAAATACAATTAATTTACAAGGTTGTGAAAAATTAGTTTAGTTTGTAATTTTCGGTATACTTGTCACCATGGTATAGGGGTATTCAAGATTTTAATTCGTATATGTAAACTATGAGAACCATCCTATTTATTCTGAATGATACATCCCATAACGGTGATTTACAATCATTAAAAAATTGTTGTATTTTGTGAACAGAATATAATAGGTTATTTTACACCGAAGGAATTGGGCTTCTTATCTTAAATTCGATATGAAAAAACTGGTGTTGATGACATGTTTATTTGAGAGTAGTAAATAATGAAACCAAATAAAAATTCCGAAGTTTTGACTTTGTTCCGCCATCAAAGAAGAATAAATTTTCCTACTGGACCACAAGTTTGAGTTGTCATTGCTCTATCTGATTTACAGGAACTATTATTCTCTCTGATAAAAAAAAATGTATGTTTTTATGTTTGATTAATCTCTTCAATTAACATTGAAATAGATGTCAGAATTTCTCTTCAACTGCCTAGGTTAAATTTCCGACATCGTCCCGCTTGAGATTAATAGTCCAATTACATTGGATTCTGAATGATTTTTTAATGTATACAGCATCTCAGGATGAACAAGAGTGATAAAAAGTAAAAAATGTAAATGGAATAAGCTAATTGTAGGTTTATTTTTACACATAACTCATTTAGGTACTACCCATGTGTCAGACAAAAAAGTTTTTAGTTTTGACATCAAAATAACTCGTGAATATCAATTACTTAATATTTTTTTAAGTAGGTAGTACCTAGTTAGTGCAAACATCTATTTTGGAACCATTTTCTTTATTTGCTAAATTTATTAATATTCTTGCACCTACCGCTAACAAATTGTTACTGTTCTACATGAAAATAGATTTAAGTGGTATAAGTGAATGTTTTAAGTGTCCTTAATTTTGAACTGTTGATACTGTGGGCAATTTTTATTTCAGGGGAAATTTGTTTGAGAATTTTCGTCTGAGGTCTCGCAGTTGTGTATGACTGATCATAGCTACAGATCCCTTTCGCGCTATTATTGTTTTAAGTTGTCCTAAACTGTGGAGCCTTATGAACGAACGCACTACTGTTTTACCATACTTTTATTCATCATTTCCATCATTGCAAGCAATGTTATCATTAAGATAGAATGTAAGAGGAAATTACTACTCCATTGTAATTATCTTGTAGTGCCTGGGCGAACATCAATATTTTCTAAGATCTATTGATTTTCTCGAAATTTTACTAGTGAGCCACAGTCCCATGTTCTTTCGTTTTTATACCTATTCCACGATTAATTCGTCCAGGTTTCGTATAGAGCTGAAAGTATACGAATAATTTGCTATCCGGATTATCCGAATTCTCAAATCCGGGTATCCACATCCGAACTACATATGGATCCACACTAAGTAGAAGAAAAGTTTCAAAATTTCCTCCAGATTGCATTGTTTCATTGGGAAAATGGAAATTTATATTTTTCCAATGAAGCAAAGTAATTTGAATGAAATTTTGAGCCTCTTTTGCTTAGTCTGGATCCGGATAGTTCGGATCCGGTTTCGGATAACTCGAATCCGTATCCGGATATCCGGATATTAGAAAATCCAAATCCAATTTTCAGCTCTAGCTTCGTCCCAATAAGACTCTCCGTTTTAAATTGGAAAGGAAGTAAAACTAGATTCCAGCAAACCTTGCGAAGCCAATGCGAATCGCAAAAATATCACAAAAAGAGAAAATAAATATCGCTAGTGAATTCAAATCAGAAATGAAAGCCAAAACTCGAACGGAAGCAAATGTTGACAGAAAATTGTATCACATTGGTGGTATCACTTCGGATTCACTTTGCCTTTCTTTTTCGACAAAATGTGATAAATTTAAATGTATCCAAAGTGAATATTGATCTACTGTGGTAACGAAAGCTTTAGCGATTCGCAAATGAAGTTATTTCTCAATCATTAGCTATATCAGCGTGTCTACGTATGAATAAAATTTATCAACCTAAACTTGTAGGTACCTACCTGGCTAATCCAGAAACACAAACACACCAAATTTCGGATCTGTTCACGCTGAAATGCGAACTAAGATGGAAAAATAGAACCGAAAATCTTGAAACTGTAAAATTCTCAGAAATTTTGGGCACAAAACAGCACACATGCACACGTTTATGTAAAATAAATAAAAGAGAACAGAATTTATGTTCGCGTTCGTTTCGCTTTTATATCGCTTCGATAACATAAATAATTTTTAGCTCTTTCGCATTTACTCTCATGTTTCGCATTGTGCAGCTCTATTGTTGCGGACGTTCGCCAAATTGTTTGCTGGGAGTACGCTTGTCTAGAAGTTTCTAGCGTTGTTTGGTAGAAATGGAGAAGTTCCGATAAAAAAGTTTTTAAGTAAAATATAAAGAGATTAGCAAAAAGTAAAGGGATAATTTGAAAGTACAGGAAAAGACGGGAAGAGGGTAAGAAGAGCGGGTATTGTACGGATCCTGCAGGGGTAGGGAATTGAGGATTATTGGTGTTGAGACTAGTAGTTGACGGTGCGCATTATGGTTGAATGTTTGTGGTTCATAGCTTGGGGTGAGGCAGAGGATGGCAAACTGTTCCACATTCTCACTGTTCTGTTTATGAAGAATTCACGGAATTTCACGGTATGGCCGAATTTGACTTCAATGGTGTGAGGATGAGCTCGGGTTACAGCCCGTGTGGTGCGCATAGTAGGAAGTGTACAAGGGATCAGGCTAGAAATTTCGTCAGAGCTATGACCATAGAAGTAGCGATATTAGAGAGAGAGAGAGACAGAAGGCCTTCTTTTGGACTTTGTCTAACGCCGACAATGCAGTGCGTCCAGTCCGTGCCCAAATATGGGAGTTATATTCTAATCTAGGCTTGATATGAGACTTGTAAATTTGCACGTAGTCCGATGGAGTAAACTTTTTCTTGCATCTTTGCAAGAAGCCCAGGCATCTCATCGCGTTTATATTATATTTCATTTAGCGAACCCCCTTCATGCTAAGCTAGGACAGGGTTAGACGGGATCCCTAGTTGCGCTCAAAGGGGAGCGTAACAAAATGTGTATTCATGTTAGCGATCTTCTGTCATATTGTTATTTATATACCTAGATATGTAGTCCCCGCACTTTCTGTACTAGGGTTGTAGTTTATTTCCTAGACCAACCATACCTCTAGCAGCAATAAATTACAAACTTCTTCCTTTATAAAAAAAAAGAAAAGAAAAAAGAAATGATTTTACTAATAAATATCTTTCTATATTTTTTACAGTTCGTCCAAGATTGGCATCACTGCATGGATTATGAAGAATGTAAAAATGTAAGTGTCAGAAATGTTTATACTTGTTACAAACGCATATGGTGATGTAGGCATGAATGTAAATGTTAAACTATCCACATCTACTAAAAAAATCTGGACGATATACGATTATCCTAGGTGCAATGGCGCCATCTATGAAATACAGCTGTAATTAATTAATTATTTTTTTTCTAAATCTGGAAATTTTAAAATTAATGCTTTAATTAAGGTTTAAAATGCATCAGGGTTGTATTTTTATCAAAATTTTCTGACGTAAGAACTAATATAACGTCATTGCACTATTTTTTTGTATCAATAATTAAAATCTATATTATTAGTAGGTATACTGTAATTCCCGTTATTATTCGTATATTATGTATTACACAAACCTGTACTTCATAGGTAGCTTTTATGATTTTCACAATTTACATAGTTTCCCCTTTTTACCTTAGTTTTTCGAGCATATTTCTTACTTTTATGATATTTCCCATTTATTTAAGTGATAAGTTCTCATTATAAACTATTCCTCCTCCGTGAACTTTCCACTTCTTATTCAGCAGTTATTTCCTATTGACTTTAACTGAAAATAAATGACTGCAGTCATTGGAACTAAGAAATTTAAAAGGACTTCAAACAAATTCCTGCTATACATGCAGAAGCATGAGTATGTGCAAAGGTACATTTTCACTTGATATCATGTAGTCGCACCCACCCAGTTTTATCACTTTTCATCAGTTCTCCAAGTTGAAAGACGCACCATAAAATTCAAATAAAATCTTCTATAGCGTTTCTGTTTCAACATACGTCCACGATTCGTCTTTTTTGCCGCACATATAGTCAGGCAGGAAAGATTTTTAAGATGTTCAGTGTCATTTTATATAAGTTGGTATACACATATGTATATGTTTGGTTTCTATAGCCTACATACATTGGAGAGATCTCATTGGGCTCCTGTTCATTCTTAAATTTATTTTTTCTTACCTGTGAAAGATGCTGCTAGTGGGTATGACACTTTCAAGTGAAAATTTGACTGAATTTCAATTTTACCTTATCGTCGAATTTACTCTATTTATACCAAAGTTGATTTATGAATTGAAAATGACACCACGTCTGTCATGTTTACTGTCAACTCGTTTCGATTTGCAGGATTTTTTTCATCATGGAAAATTGAAAAGTGTGTTTTCGGTAATAAATTGCTCTAGGAAGAAAATTGTGACTTAATCAAGGATGAATTATGTCAAAAATTGATAAGAAGCGTGAGAAAATATTTTTCTTTGATTTTGGTTAATTTTTATGGAATATGATGTTTTGGATTAAATGTCACCGCACTTATACCTCATACATTTTAATTAGGTTTTTTTTTTATTTAAACTTTATACGACGGAAATTTGGATTATTTCTAAATTATCTATTTAGGCATTAAAAGCAAAAAGTTGGGAGAGAAGTAGATTTTTTCTGAACGAATGCTCTCAATGCTCCCAATATAAGAATAACTAAAATTTTTCTGTTACATAAGACGGGATGAAGGAACAAATGCTTTTATACCAATAACATTTATTTCTCCACACTTCTGCCTTGAGTTATATGAACAGAAAATAACCACAGGGTCCCAAATCTGTGAAGGTGCCAAATTATTACAGCGAGCATTCTTTATCACCACCCCTCGATAATTTGGTAATGTGTTGTCACATTTAGGCATCCATCCCGTGCCGTATTTACTCGTGGCCAAATGTTCGTAGAGAATCCTGAAAATACTGGTTTTGAAAGTATGAGCTTGTTTTGAGAAATATTTTGTTTTTAGTTTTCTGTTGCCTAGAAAAACTTTCTCCACTAAATCAACATTGCAAAATAGTCCTTCGTAAAGAATATTAAAATAGTACTCTAGCCTAAAAGAATTTATACAGATATTAATTTCTATATATTATGTAGATCATTTTGTGTACTTGTGTGCTACTCAACTTACCTGATTCACCTGACAAACATCTGATTGTTTCATATCCGTGGTCAGGGGTGAGCCCCTTACTCTGTCCTTAAACGAAAGAAAAAATGAATTGAAATATGTAATGAAATCCACCACAATCTTCTGGGATGTCCAATAAATTGCCAGGCTACCGAAATGGTTATATGAATTCTAATGGCGGTTAGGGTGGGGTAATGGGTCACACCCCCTCCCCATCCTGCTGAGTCTTACCAGCACTTCGTACTTCTTACAAGAATCGCTTAAAAACTATTGTTAAAAGATTTTGTAATTGTGGTGGTAGCTCGGAGGAGACGCTTCGTGGGGTTGCTGGGCGTCTTTTTCCCTTTTGATGCCCTAGATGAAATCTATAGGGTATACTAAGTTTGTCATTCCGTTTGTAACGGACAGAAATAATGACGGTAGAGCAATATGGATTGGACACCGTCTGTCCGTGCGCACGATAACTCAAAAAAGCGTTCACTTAGAGAGCTGAAACTTTGTACACAGACTTTCTAGGGTATCATAAGAATTGTTCTTAGACCAATTCTAGGTTTTTTACTTTTTTTTTTCTTTTCTGTTTTACTATTAACCCAAGAATCAAGAAACTCAGGTTAAGAGCAGACTGAGATCACTAGCGCAACACGACACACTCACCGTCACGAATGCGTTCAGGACCAAATAAATTTCACAATTCATTACTTAGCTTCGGAAAGAGAATTAATCCTCCAATTCACCACGCAAGCGCTAATATTGCTTTTTCCACAGACGCAGAAGTTGTTTGCTTCAAATTTTAAAACTATTTGGTGGACAGAAAACTGACTTAAAAACAGTTACAAAATTTGTTATAAATTCATAGGTCGCTACCCCAAGCTGTCCAGTGTATGTTTCCACAATCTCAAATCAAATATTTCTCACAATAAGCAGACAAAATAGAAAGAAAACCAGCAAAACTACAGTAATTCGTTAGAAAAATTTCCTGCCATATTTTCCTTGCTTCTTAGAAAACTTGCAATTAGAAAATTGGAAATACTTCATACGAGTTTTACTAGACAACCATCGCTCTTTCTTTTGAACTCAGTACTAAACACCAAGCACAGAAGAAGGCATACGAAAAAGTCATAACACAACAACACAACCGATGACCTAAGTTTCCATTAGGATGAGACGAGCTAGCTAAGCATCTAATTGCTGAGGCGCATAATCAGGATATTTCTCATCTGAAGTGTGACACCATTCTCTAAGAATTGTGCACACTTCGAAGTGCTCTGACACTTCTTTACATAAAATATTCGTTGGCTCTCGTATAATGATTCCTTGACGAGGGGCGGGGTAGAACCAGATTCATCGCGAAATATTTGTTTTTTGTCGGTTTAAGCCAGTCGCACACGACTCGCGAATATCACCGTTACTTCCAACCGAACATTCAGTAGAATTATTCGGTAGTCCTTTGACTCAGGCTAAAAATACCTAATATCCAGCCGGAATATGTTCGAATACCGAATATTCAATATCCGCAATCTTCTACGAAACTTGCTCTCCCCGTCACTCGAATTCGGTGCTATGCACAAGGCGCGCGGGACCGGTTTTATATTCATTGAACGAATATTCGATGTAGTTTTCCTTTTAATTTGTTTGATAAGGTACACAACCAGCGCTATTCAAATGCTAGAAGAATATGATGGATATCCAATTAAATTTTTATCCGCGCTTGGAACTAAGCTCTAAGGATGTTAGTACGAAAGAACGTTACTATTGCACCGTGAGCGTTTATACGAATACAAAATTGACAACCGAGTAACTCTGTTTTATATTCTTCAATAATTATCGGACTAAAAAATGCTATACTGTACCCTAGTACACGAATTATGATAAACTCATCAGTGAGCTCCTCAAGAGTAATTAGATGAACGTCCTGATGAAATTTGTTCGCGTTTGAATCAAAACCGGAAAAAAAAATTATTTATTGCATCTCTTTCACTTATTGCTAAATGTATACTTTGCTTCTCTTTTGTGTATTTTACAATATTAGATCAGTACTTCGATGAGTACATAATGAGCGTCACGATGAGCTTATTAATGAGTATGTCAATGAGGGTCACGATCAGGTTAATAATGAGCATGTCAATGAGTGTCATTATGAATTCATAAATGATAATCTGCATTTATGATTGATTTCATATTATTTTCCGAATTCAAAATCCGGTTGGAAATCACACTCTGAGACGCTGAGGCGTAAGGATTTGGGCATAACGTCTTGTTCAGAATATCGGCGACAGTCTCGCGAAAGAACAAATCAAAAAATTAATTTAAAATCCGATAAATAGAAAAAATCAATTCAAATTTTCATAGTAGAAATGTCATCTGACACTGTGATGACAGGAATAAATATTTAATTATTGCTGCTTTAGTGTATAGGGAGCAGTTTTATGATAGCCAATGAGCCCTTCGATGAAGTTTACTGAATCGGAATGCTCATCGGAACTTATTTTTCTATATGTTTCTTTATGAATTGCAAACACCTTCATACTTTTAGGTCAAATTAGTATAGGTTTATATTATAACTGCGCCTTGCGGGGCAAGAGTCTAGGTAAAACTGTGAGCAATTTCTACCAGGGTAACTATGCGTAGGTACTACAACTACAATTCTGAAATACTATAATACGCCACAGTTACTAGCACGGTTTTTAACTTGAGAACACTAAAAATACGACACTATTGGACAGAATTGGACGCACTGACATAACCGCTTCCACTACTGCTTGCTTGCTCGCATTAACATGAGCTCACTTTTCTATAGTTTTCTATTCTTGTATTCAATACTCCACTGAACTTCAACTTAATAAGTTTTATACGAACTCCGCAGTGGTTTAGTGGAAATAGATGTATATTTTTTCTCCCTCATTTAGACTTGGAAAAATAAGAATTTCTTAATTTTATTTCGTTAAAAATCTAGTTTAAGGAGTAATTAAGGTTATGGTAGATAAGCTTCCAATTAAAGTAATAATTTGTTGAGCTTTTAATATTAATACTTATTCATGAAACTTGAAATTATGATAATAATTTCACACCCCTACCAACAAAATTGGTTCCACATGAAATAGAAAATGAAGCCACCCATGTTATATAAATTTTTTTATGCGCAAAACTAGGCTAGAATTAAAAATGTCAATCGATCCTAATACGGTTCCTGCGGCAAATAAGGCTCACCTAATTTAAAAATGCAATAAATCAAGTATTTGGTGATATAGAACTACAAAAACAAGTTTTCCGTGCAGTTTATGTATTTGCACAATGAAAAAACTAGAAAAACTATAACAGTAGTGAATATTTGAAAAAATAATTCAGTTTTTAAAACCTTTTCCAACGGTCTTATTAAACTACTAAACTAATAAGGCCCAAAGCAAAAATTATATTTTTCAAAATTTTAATCAGCTAAAACTAAGAAAATCAACAAAATTCGGTTTTTTTTAATAATTTCCAATAAAAATCGGCCTTATCACCCTGGGTGATAATAAGGCCCCCAATAACTTTAGTTACAAATTTCTCAATCTACAACAGACTAAATCCAAACAGTCTCCATTCTTTCGAACACAAATAATGTCACAATCATAATCCTATATAGGAATATTAGTTTAATTGAGAATTTAGGTTAGGTAGGGTAATAAGGCCCATGGTCACCTCCAGTGGGCCTTATTAGACCTATGACAAGACTTTAGAAAATTACTCATTAACCAAATGAACACAATTGTGGGCGAAAATATACACCGAAATCATAAAGTACCTTACCTAATGTTCAAACTAAACAAGTTACTACGTGTGGAAATAGAAATTAAACAATCGAATTTATGATTTTGTATAGGCGAAAATTATAATCTCAACTCTTCTCGGTGACGTACCGTTTGCTACTGGCAATATGGCGGCTGAGCTGCCAGACGCCCCCTTGACGTCATTCGTGTCGACTTACTGCATGTGCGCATAAAGTATGAGGTTGCTGCGATTAATTTTAGTATACATTTTTAAATGTGGACCTCATTACCCTCCGGGCTTTATTTGGTGTAGGTACTTTAGTGTCCTGTTTGCAATTTCCAACCAATTCAGAGATATGACAAGCGCAATAGAATACCCTAAAAGAAGAAAACAAGTGAAATTATTCTCCTAGATTTAACCACAAAATTCAAACACACATAACCTCACACAATCAAACGTCAAAATTCACCAGGAAAATAATGCTCAAAGTGAAAACACCTTGCAAGGAAATCGTCCTAAACGAAGCATATAATTTCAAATAAATTTGGAAATGATTTTTAGCAAATGGGGATCTAACGGTGTACCATGATCTTGATTCCGAGAAATAAATTAGTTCTTTTTGTAGACATATGGGTACTTAAAAATCAATACCGAGTTAAGCCCTATTTGATTTTTTTGAGCTCCGAAAATTTACTATTATACTAGGTAAGGATATCTACTGTTCAGTGGCGTAGTTATGCCAGTGCAACCAATGCGGGGTCCCTGATTCAAGGTTGCTCCAGTGAGCCACAAACGTTTCTTTTATTTTGAAACTTTTTTCGAGTAGCCATACGGTTTACGTTCCTAACACCTAGGAGATTCTCATTCGCGACCGACGAACAAACAACCACAAATGCTCTAAAGTTATAAGCACAATATCCAACCGACATATCGGAAGCGTTACCACTTCAGGTCCTGCTGTGTGTTAAGAGACACTATGATCGGAAATTTGGAAGATACACAAAATCAAAAAATTGGGCGTACTTATAATCTTCAATGATATGACTTCGAGTTTCACCGAAGTCTACTCCTTGTTGCTTCTTTTTGACGATTTCCGTCACCGTTGTTGCATCCACGGAACGATCATTTTCAAAACTCAAAATAATAAAAAAATTATCTTCGAAATTCTGTGGGCCAAGAGTGCCTATCACAATTAGCACTAGAGGCAGGAAAAGCAGAAAGAATGGATGTCCCGAAACTCATCGATGACTTCGCCAGCGCTAAATCTCAAAAGAAAACCTTTTAAAAGTACATACTGCCTAATTGTGTGCTATGTAGTAAGCTATGTTACTAAGTATTTAAAATTAACTTAAAGATTTTCTACCACAGGCTCTAATTGTTTTCTCTGTAAACTGTTACTTGAGATAAAAAAAACCATTCCGGTTTTAATTCATTTATAATAAAACCCACCCATCTTTCAGGTGTCTACTACCGACTAGCCGACTTCTCGTCCAAAACGTTCGGTGGAGGCTTCCATGTTTTTTTTTGCATTGGGGCCCGCAAAGGCTAGTTATGCCATTGCTACTGTTGCCCATCTTGGAAATTTTGTGAATCCTAAGCCTTGCAGGACTTAATCAAATAGTTTTACAAGCCAAACGATAAGGATTAGTACTTACGTTTTGCGATTAGTCTATTTCCTCCAAGGTGCTGCTTTTGGGTTTGTAATTTTCTGAGTCTTTGACGCTTTTTTTATTTTTAGATAATTCTGATAGAAGACAAAAAAAAAATATTTTCGAGCCAACATGGCTTTAATAACAGATTGATTCGACAACTCACAAAAACTTAAATGTCCTCACAAAAACTTAAATATTTTTATTTGACAAGGAAGTCGTCTTATCCTTTAGCATCAGCTTCAACGTGCTTTTAGCGAAATTATAGGAACAAGACTCGTAGGTACGTTAAAAGAACGGGGCAACCACATTTTATTTCCAACTAACCATGCGCGCTTCACTTTGATTGGTTTATTGTCACAGGAAAGGATTCGTTGCTATGCTTATTACTTGCTTTCTGATTCATAGCCATAAATCCATGTTTCATCATCTTCTATACAATGTATGAAGCAGTGTTTTTGCTCAAGTCAAATTATTCGGTGTCCACCGAGTTCGAAATTTTCTAACGCGACGGTTAGATATTCATGCAGGATTGCCTTTATTCAGGTCATGGATATGCCTCGAAATGTTTCCATATCGGTTCAGGTACACGGGTTTTCATTAAGAAGCATATTCCGCATAGCTTTAATTGTTTCTGGAACGAAAGAAAAAAGTCCTTGTGGTTTAACGTAGACAAATAGCTAGAAAAGTTTTAATTCCACGGCAGTCCTAATGCACGGATTAGTATTAATGCGACAATCAACTCCCTCATCAGATAGAGTATATCCTGTCCCAATGAGTACCAGTTATGCCAGTGCATGCTTGGCATTAACTTACTGGTCGAAGTGACACCTATCTAAAATCTCATGTGACCGAAGATAATAACAAGACATCCTTTCTGTGGCTCGTCCTTGACTGACTTACGCCCAAGTTGGAACTAATTGAAGTATTGTACTGTAGTAGCCATGGAGTTTTGTCATAATGATTTTTTTTTGTCACTTGGATAAAAAAAGGAGACAACAGTTTTTTTTATCTGTGAGGCTGTCAAAACATAACAACTGTAAAAGAAGAAATTGTGCAGTAGATAGCCTAACCGGCACTCTTAAGTAGCGAAAATTCGTCGAATAAATTTGTTTACAGAATCTCCTAGCCTAGAATGTTTTTTAACCTAAAACTTCTCTGAAACACTGATAGAAAATTTACTAATTCATATTTGTATGTATACGCTTTGACTTTAAGGTGACAATCCAAGGATCCACAATTTATTAGCAAGTACATATATGACCAAAGCCACTTAAAATGATATAATTAACCATCTTCTAGTATCATCGACTCTACATACAATAAATTTCTCAGAATATTATCAATCTTGACATCGACGAATTTATCACCCCCTCTGGGTTAACCTTAATTAATATCGGCGTCTATTGTCACATTCAGAATTTATCTAACGCGGATCAGATTTTGTCTATACATTTCTATCCTTCTTCCCTGTATACCATATATACATAAGTATAGAGGCAGACAATCAGCACGTGCAGTAAATCCATTTTCACCTCCCTAAAAATATAATTTTCCTTGTTTTTTTTTTTACGCTGGCATGGGTATATTCCAGATTGGTCCAGGGGCCTGATGACAAAGATGAGTTGGGACGTTTTTATTACTTTCGATCTATTCTTGGGGAAAAGTCAACCCCTGTCACAATATATGCGACGTACTAGCAACACTAACCTCCCAAGGGTATTTATACATATTACTAACAATATATTATATATATGTATGTATGTATGTATGTCATAGTATACAGAAGGGCCCATCGTCCAACACCGTCTTCTCTAAGAACATAAAAATTTCTTTCATCCAATATATATGTGACATATCCAGTTACATTTTGAGGGGTTAAGATTGGTATAGAACAGCATGTTTCACTTATTGACACGTATTAGACGGGACAATTCAGTTCAGTTAAAAAAAAAAAAGAAACAAAAAAATCCTTGAGGTGCAGCCAGGCTCAGCCGAACAGAGGAAGATTCCCATCTGCAATATAGGTATGTAGGTACATACATATAGTAGGTCTATAGGAGTAAATCACTGGGAATACATTGAAAACATCAACTTTTATTATTTCCTAACATTTGTCTACTAGAAAAGTTTACGCAAGAGGGTGCTTTTCTTGACAGGATCTGCTGACTCATATGTAGGTGTAGTCCGAAATCTACTAAAACAATAGCACCAGTGTGAAGTTTCAAGAAAATGATAAGAGAAAATCCTTCTTATGATGGAGGTCATTCGACCCTGACATATACACTGAAGCCAGGCTATTGTTGGTAGTTTTTTTTTTTTTTATATTTCTTGTTCGGGATTCAAGGATAGAAAAAAAAATAACGAAAAAAAGACTTTTGATTTTCCCTAATCCCCCATGCTGCACGTCTTTTAACAAGGATTCACCAGTGTGGAGCTGAGCAGCTATCTATGGAATTTATTTTCGAGTTGATTTTTTTTTTTATTTTTCGTCTTGTATTTATTTTATTTTCCTTTTGTTTCTTTATGTCCTTTTTGCCATTTGATTTTCTTCATAAGTGATGAAGGTATACCTACAATAAAAGAAAAACTGTAGTACCCTCCAAGGAGAAATCACCTGCTGTATACCTACATCCTATATGTAGGTATAGATATATATTGAGATCCTGAAATAGCCTATATTATTATATGTATAGAAAGGTAGAGGTACATTATAACGTTATAGAAGCTTTTGACCGAATGCTTTCTTCAGGTTCAAAAATGCTCCCCACTAGAGGATGGACCATCTCGAAGTCTATTTATTATTCAAAATGTATCCTGCGGGAGATTTTTTCATTTTCATTTTTTCATTTTTTTTTTATTTGTGTAGATATCGTTTTTTTTTCTTCTTCTCATTTTGTACATATTCTTCTAGTTGGTCCTTTTTTAAGACGATTTTTTTTTTCTTCTTATAATAATCCCATACGTGTTGAAGCTATTTCGCGCGCAGTTGTGGAAAAATTTTCTGTGGAAAATTCCTGGAGGAGCTCTTCAAGTAAAAGAACGAGAACAAGTAGACAATTTTCACTTCTTCTATAGCATTGTGCACAGTGCACACACACATATGTAATACAAGTATGTGCAGATTCATATGTAAGAGACTATAAGGATAAGGCAAGATAAATTTGATTTCGCAATTCGCAAGAAAAATACAAAACGAAATGGCGGCAAGTACATATAGTACTTTTGGAATACCTTAGGATATGTACTTACATAATAACATTCAGGCTTTTGTTCTTCCTAAAAGATTTTCAAGTAGTACTAAGTATACTTATAGCCATGCATGCATATATGTATAGGTAGCCATATGTATTTGTGTTACATTCGTAAATTCAGTACACTACTGAAATACCTACCAAAATAAAGAAGTTATTTAATTAGAATGTTTTCACAAGAAGATTTATTGTTGATATTCTCTCTGACTTGACTTTATGTTTTTCTATACAAACAAAATTCATGTATGTTTGTATGTGTAGTGCCGACACAACGATGAAGACGACAATGTTCTGCTTTCGTTATGAAATGAAAGTGTCTTTCTGACAAGACATTGTTATAACTTCATTGAAAATGTTGTTTACTTGAAATTTTCTTGAGTCAGCATTGTCTTTACTTATGTTTTCTGTGAAATATTAAATAGAAAATACACAAAGTAAATATGTCTCTTAAAATATCTAACTTAGTAGTGTGTCGCTGAGAGAAGCGTAGTTATGTATTTACTCGAAAAATAAACGAAGTTATATAATTAGTATATTTGGATAATATTCAAGGTAAACATAGTTCTTCCTCTTTGTTTTGCTAATAGCATCTGACCATTTTCCAATAGACATATTATATTTGTATTCACCCTTCCGTGTGAAGTAAGTGGTACGGAAAAATGTCAACGTAATAATCGAAATAAATACTATCACTTTACGGAAAAGCTTGCCTCATTAAACTCCATAGATTCTTTTAAATATTGTTACATGAAATGGAAAGAGGACGAGCGACATCTATATACTTCGCATGAAATGACTAATTAAGTACGAATATAATGTCGTTTTCGTTTGAACATACAGCGTCGCTCTGGAGGCAACCCCGTTCAATCGAACGGTTATTGCGTGCACCTGAAAAATGTTGCTTGTGTCAACGTCAAAGTACGCTATGAATTTTGTGCGGAAATTGGTTGGCAATTTGTTTACGGATTAGTTTTGAGGATAAAATGATATAACAATAGTAGAGTGGTTTTAATAACAATTGTTACCTTTAAAATACTGTCAAATGACATTAATATCAAATCAAACCTAGACTTTGTTTGTGTGAGTGGGGTTGCCACCACTGACATGTATATAAATGGACTGTGCGTGTTGAACCAAAAATGCATGAAAACAAATGGCACCACTTTCATATTCCTGTCTCTTTCCGTGAGAGTATACTTTCCCACTGAACTGTAACGATTAGAAACGAGAAATTGCTTGTAAAAAGCACTTTCTTAAACTCATAATTAAAATTTAACGATACAAATAGTCCCAAATAGTTTTGTGGTAAATTCGGTAAATCCCACGGGCATGCATATAAGTAAATTTGCAAATAATTTAAATATAGCACCAATTTATGATAGTTGGTAGCATTGACAGTGAGAGCATACTTTCTGAAATCAAAATTGGTGCCACATGAAACAGGAGATCAAGCAGTCCATTTATATATATGTCAGTATTTGCCACCAGAGACAACCCATGACGATTAATATGGCGCTAGTCACCGCCAGGTGGCGGTCTAATCTTAGACAGTGGAGTGAATACAAGTGAAAGCTAATAAATAAAAGAAAGTGTTGAGCTTAGTATTAGCAAATCGAATTGATTTGTGATTGTTTGTGTATTCAATAAGAGAAAACCGTGCAGTATAATAAAGCGGACTTGTGCAGCTTCACAGTCTGAGTTTAAACCAAATATTTAGTTTGACCTCAACTAATGGGTTTCATAGTTTGGTTTAAGCCCCGGCTTAAACTCTAGCTTAAGCCGCGCCATCCCTCGGTTTAAACTCAAGATAAAAGTATTTGATATTTTTACAGCAGCATTGTTTGTTTGTATTGAGAAAATAGTTTTAACATAGATTCAGATTAGGATATGCTAAACGAGCTAAATGCTGGCTAAATTCCACTTTGAATTGGAAATTTATCCAGCTAATTCCAGGGCTGTGCCAAACTAAACTAGAATTTTACCAATTGTTCAGCTGTCACTTTTATTTCAATTAAGCAAAGCAATTGTGTGGCGGTTTATTAAACTTACTTACATCGATAGTGACCACTTGCTCTTGGATTTCATTTATAAATTGTGCAAATATACACAAGAAATATACTTTTAAAAGACTTTCAAATTAAAAAGATACCCGAACTTGTCAAAAATGTAAACAGACGAATTTAAATTTTCCATTTAAAAAGAAGGAGAATTAGCAAGCTGGAAAATCTACTAAATTGAAATGTAATAGACTTAGCTACGCAGTAAAAAATGTGCACAATTGTTGCCACAAAGCATACGTATTTTTCCCTAAAATGTAGGTATTTTTCCCTAAAATATAGGGAATATTCCCTAAAATGTAGGGAATATTCCTCTAAATCTGAGGGAATATTCCCTAAATTTTAAGGAAAAATACCTAAGCTTTGTGGCAACAATTTGTCCATTTTTTACAGTGTAGCATTTAGCTTGTTTGCTACAGATCCTTACACATTTCTACCGCTGAAGAAGTCTTTTTGGAGTTATGTTTAAAAATATGTCAACGACCGAAAGTAATTAGAAATCGGCCAAATCATTTTAATTAGTGGGACGGCGTTGATTTTTATGCTAGAAAGAACTTTGTCACTTTGTCTTCAAATCTTCAAATTCGTTTTCTTGCATCCTGCTATTATGTTTTTTTTTTATTCACTAGTGAAAGCAATAGCTTAACTTCACTACTACTTCTTTGCAGCCATTTTAAAAATAGTCATATTTTTTTTTACCTTCTGGTCTGTTTGCTTTTTCCGATTGACAGATTGACTGATCGAAAAATTGCGTTTTTTTTATCGCTGTGATCTGATCCAGTTCAATCTATATCAAGAGTTGGTTTAATTTCCTGGATCAAAAAAATCCAGTTACTCTTCTCACAGCTAGATGGCGTTTTACTTATATATGTTGGCTGCCATTAAGTATAAAAACAAACTGTTAATTTTGAAAAACAGACCAAATAAAATTACAGACTCTCAAGGAAAAGGTAATATTTTGCTTAAAATAGCAATAAATTTTAATTTTAAATCTTTCTTTACGTAGCCCAAGAAGGAAGTACATGGGAGCTTGATGTAAAAAGTAAATGTGGAAAGTTTTTTTAAGTATACCACCTGTAGTACAATTCTTTCGTGAAATATAAATCCTCTGAAGTTTTCCTACCTCCAATAAAATTTCTTCATCTAATGCAGCCATACTTTCAAATTTTTTTACTCAAAATGTCATATCTTAAAAAAACCTCAGTCATACTCTATCAACCTCAAAAACTCAAAGTTCACCATGATCCAGTTCGTTTTTTAAATTATTTTATTTCTGACCAGATAACAGAGATTGAAAAAATGCAGCTTATGGCGGCGATAACAAATTTAGTTCACAACTTAACCAGTACTACCAATGTTACTAAAAAAATGCACTACAGAACCCAATTTGGTTTAAACTACGTTTAAACTTGGACGATGGCTTAAACTAAATCTTAGTTTAAACTCGACTGTGAAACTGGTCATAAGTCGTGGATCAACCTAGCGTACGCATACTACTAAAACTTAAAGTAAAAAACCATAGACAATTATCCTTGACCTCTTTTAAAAAAATTTTGTTTTCAAACGAATTTACTTAAAACAAAAAAATAGAAAATTAAGTTTTTAATTTTTTCACCTATTTTTATATGAACGCAAACAAGTGCAAATTCCTGTACTATCGGATGGAAATCAAAATTTATTTAAAAAAGTACAAAACTTACTTACAAAGTTAATTCTCCGTAAAATTGATAAGTCTTTCCGGTAGAAGGTTTTGAAGCAAAAATTTATTGATTTTAATTTTTATAAAGAAAACTGTGGCAGTTTTGTGAATTTATTTATGTGAAACATCATACAGATCGCAAGTTTATACAAGCAAATTATAGTTCACGCCTTATTTAATCTCCCATGAATTTTGTGCACCCACGGGAAATTAATTATGCAGATCTCTCGGGTGATAGGAAATATTTTGACTAATTTAGATTAACTGCTCTGTAAAAGTATTCATTATATTCCAGTATCCATACCAAATATGAATACTTCCTTATGCTACCGTGATTAGCTATTACTTCGGCTAGGTGGGTATATATGTAGGTAGGCTTTCCAATGAAAAACCAAAAAACAAAACCTTTTTGTAATCCCATTTACCAACGCCAACTTAAACCTAGGTAATTTGACCATCCACCCACTTTATGTGTATTGACATTTGCAGATATTTTCAATTTTATACCTTGTCTATAGTTAGACAAAATTTCAAATCTCTTTGGTAAATGTAAAACAAAAAAACTAGGGGAAAAAGGCTTTCAATTAAATTCTGTGTGTCCAAAGTGTTGTAGAGTTTTGGCGAAGAGATGACAATTCTTTATTTCACCGGCCTATTCAGAGTAGCAGTGAATATGCCCTCATCAGGCGTGTTAAACCTTTCTGACTAAGGTAACGTCGGAAGGAAAGCAGTTCAAGTCAATTGGTCAATTGTGCTTGACGGTAGTTATGTCGAGCAGGGTCTTGATCGCCTAGAATGTTGTATTTTTGTAAGGAAAGCAATTAACAGACATTTGTGCTTGACCGTAGCCCCAAACCTATCTGACAGAATGCATATCGTTTTGACGAAGTCAGAGCTAAGAGCTATTGAGTACGTTAGCTGGACTCACTGCCATATATAAAATGGACTGCTGATACTACTGAAATTTCTTACATTATTTGACATTATTATGGGATCACTTTTCTATAGTTGTCCCTTTTTGGTTTAACTACTTTATTCCGCTGAACTGCAAATAATAAGTTCTATACAAAATAGACCATAGTCCAGTTTCAGTTCAGTGGTTTTCCAAATGAATATATATAATAGAAATAGATGGCAATACAATATTTGTAATCCTTTCTCTGTCCCCCATAGCTACTCTTAAGGGCTACTTTTAGTTGCTTAATTTTATTTCTTTAAAAATCAAGTTTAAAAAATATTTGATGTTGTAGGAGATAAGCTTCCAAGAAGAGAAATAATTTCGAGTACTTCTACAATTTGTTGAACTTTTAATATCAATATTAAAGCAAAAGTAAAAACTTGAAATTAAGATAATTGTCACACCCTGCCAAAAAAAGTTAACCCATATGAAATAGCAAATCAGGCAGTCCATGTTATATATGTCAGTGGCTGGACTAGGATCACGACTACAGACCGCCCCTATGACAGCCTGCCTGAGTCGGCGTAATGGTAGTAGTTACGTTGCACTGATATATTTTGATAGTATGCTAATAGTAGAACTTCAAGTCGACCCTATATCGACACGGCGAGTACGTGAAATATCCCAGGTGTGCTTTGGCGCTCGAACTTATTTTCTCCAACAGGGGTCCACGCTAGGCCCAGGTAATAATATTTCGCTTGTACAACTTATTATAGTGCCTACTATAAAGTGATTGACATGAGACTAATTATTTTCGTATTTTTGTTTGTTTTTCGAACTTATTTAAAGTAGCCGCCTACTTACACGCACCATTTTCAGGTCTCAAAGTGGCTTTCGATATGCTTAGCGAAAAACCCTACAAATGCGGTGTGGCTGCCCGAGATCGGTAGCGCCGCGCAGTTGGAGCCATCACCATGTGTAAATTTATATCAAGACGATAGGGATTCAATCGTAGGTCTGAAACTGGATCTCAACGAGAGCTGAATTCATCCTAGAACAAGAGCTCCACATGAATAAATCTGTGAGTTTGTGCCATATCTGATAGGAATAGGATCACCGTACACCTCCTTGAGACTATGCTAAAAGCCAACTTCTATTTTTTTACTCAGATGGTTCTAAATCGGAGGAAAATACCGGAGCAGGCGATTTTAGTAATGAACCTCGTGTGAAGATGAACATACACCTGGAAAATCATATCACGGTTTTCCATACGGAATTCAAGCCCATCATGGAAGCGGGAAAATATCTTTTTAATTATGATACTACAGAGAACACGGAATACAGCTTTTCCGGGTGTAATGAGGTACTGGTTTTATGGGTACCAGGCTATAGCAACATATACAAAGCAGAAACAAAAAGGCGGATGAGTATAGTTTCATATTCTCCCTCTCCACAATCAGGATTTCACCAGAACTTCTCACATATAATATTTTTGGCTTTGGCTGACTACAAGCTCAGTCGTCTTTGGTTTGATGATCCCCGGCTTCGATTTATGAGCAATAACATGTAAATCTCTGGGGTAAACAATGGACTTTGCAGTAGCCTAATTTTAGAACCCTAAGAAATCTCAATCTATTTTCAATCCATCCATCCATCCAAGTATCCATGCATCATGCTTTCGAAACAATTGATGTAGATGCTTTCGAGGATACTCATTAACGTACACATCCATGTTGATTGTGCCAGTTGTTACGAAAAGTAATGATTTCTGGCCACACGTACATATTGTTTGCCAAATTAAGCATTTACCGGAAATTTAGTGCATCGACCATCCTTAAACTATGGTTCTGTGTCACTGATCTTCTTTGCCATAAAAAATTCCTGGCTTGAAAGCTGCTTGAAGTCAGCTTTCACCTAAGTTTCATCATCCAGCAGTCGAATTTCATTAGGAAATTCTCATAAAAAATTCTGCTCCTTAATTTTGCATCTTGGTTCTTTTGTAATGTACTGTCCGGTATTTTCTGAACATGGAAACTTCATAGTTCTTCTCTTCTTTTATTTAGATGAACCGTAGCAGATGATGGTCCAGGTTTATGAGCCATATCTGTCAACAACATGTTGGGATTTTGTTTAAAGTTGTCTAACACTTCTTGGGCCAGGTTTTGACCTGATTTCCTTCCTCATCTGGACTTTCTATGGACACTACGACAAGATTGCAGAAATTTACTGAGAACATTTTGAATGGTCATCTTCGAAATTTTCATCTTTTTAGCTATTGCTCTTTGAGACAACATATTCGGAATTACTATTATGTGTGGAAAGAATTAATTTGCGACTTACTTCTTGACAGACTAGACTTCCATTGCACTTAATGGCTTGCAAATATTTGTGCACACCCACTTTATAGATGCAAGCTTGCCAGCGTTGCCTAATTTGGTTTACCTGGTAGTGAGTAATGGAACTATGTCCTTTGGTCGGTTTTTTTCTGAATCAGTCCTTAAGTTGGTATTTGAATGGGAATAAATCTGAACTTATTCCTTATAAAAAAAGTCTTTATTATATACAAAATTAAGTTAAATACTTTATTAAGTTTAATATAAATCGCAATAGGCTCATGCTAGCCGCAGTGAATGGGTATTAAAACCACTCTCAATATTCAAATCCAAACCTAATACAACAATATTTTCTCATATTATATAAAAAGTTCAGAATACAGTAATAATTTTGACAGAAATTAAAAGGATATGTGCCAGAATTTATCTAAAGATTATCTTAAAAGCCTTTCTCCAGACACATTAACGCATAAAATATTTCATTAAAAATGTAAATAAACAAACAAAAAAACCACTTTTATCTCTATCTTGCTGTTGATATTCACAATTCGATCAAAACTATGTTACTAATGAACCCTTTAAAACAATCTAAATTTAGAAACACTTTAAAATCCTTAAAAGCGGTTACACTTGCTTCTAAACAACACAAGTGCCGAGCTTGCTACTACGAATAGAAAATAAAACATCTGGAAATCATAAACCCGGAAAATTTGTTGTCATCAAGTTAAAGTGCTCAAAAAAATAAATTTACTTTCTCTTTATGAGACGGCTACGAATTACCCCCTGACCACTTAAAGTGACAAATTGAACATTTTGACTGGATACGGCGTAATACAATACAAAAAAAACAATTGCTTCTAGAAAATAAGAGTACTAAATTTAAGGAAGTTGGTAGATAAACAAAAAAAAAATACAAAAAAAAAACGGACAAGAACAAGGGTTTTAAGTAAGATTTACGAGATACCCTGTGCAGTATTTCTGTCCGTATACACATACACATCTATACATATGTAAAATAGTTGACAGCTGTCCACAAAATTGTATTTTCTAGATCAAATTCAGATTTTAAGAGGATTATAAAACGAGACCCTTGTGACTCTCAAAAAATTGTGTTATGTTTTAAACTTTGATCTTTTAATGTATTTCTTATACCTAACAGAGAAAAAAAAGGAGAAAAAAATTCTTTAAGATCATTTTTTTTTCAAGCATCTCTAAATAAAAACTCATGTTCCAAGCAATTTCAGAACTATAAATTTTCAGATCTTGACTTGAAGAACGAAAAAAAAAATTATTTTGGTGATCGGAATTTGTGGATAATTCGACACATTTTCAAGTGATAAATATTCTTCCAATCGCTATTAATATATTTTTTTCTTACGATCACTCGTCTTATTTTTTTTTCTTTTTCAGTTTTACTTAGAAATGTTGAAGAAATTTTTGATGGTGTATCACTTGCACATTTATAAACATTACAAATATCGCTTATCTCTTAAATCGGGTTTTGGAATTTATATTTAATGATCCAAAAACTGATCGGGGTAAGATTGATTCGAATCACGATCGTAATTTTGTTTTTCTCTCTCTCTCTTTCTAATTCCTGTATTTGATCGATTCGAGAAAATATCTATTTTTTCCTATCAATAAATTTCACGAATAGAAATAAAAAAAACTACCAAAAATATTTTTAATGTAGTTTCGAAATTTCTTAAAACCTCTAAAATTTACATAAATTTCCCTCAAAATTTATTACCTTGTCTTACATTGATCGATTTTTCTGA
The DNA here is from genome assembly GCA_963930735.1 of Dioctria linearis. Classification (NCBI taxonomy): domain Eukaryota; kingdom Metazoa; phylum Arthropoda; class Insecta; order Diptera; family Asilidae; genus Dioctria; species Dioctria linearis. The sequence continues at coordinate 31,748,748 of OZ005742.1, forward strand.
TAATTCTGTTTAAAATTTTTAATAGCTGCTAAAAGCTCTTTCGATACAGTAGCTCTGCTCTAGTGATGGGTATTTATTTTTGAGATACCTTCAGAGAGTGCGCATAATTTGTTGTTGAGTTTTGAATATTTTAACAGGTTTCATAATTAACTGCGGCTACTTAAATGGGGTTTCTCAGTGTTTTTTTTTCTATCTTCTTAAGTTCACGTCTGGTATATATACTAGTGACATCTTGAGAATATAATATTAATGTCGATTGTAACTTAAAGAAGCTTTCACATAACTTAAGTGTAGAATGAGATGGGGGACTAAAAAAAAACTTTTAAATTATTCTAATTTGCGGCTAATAAATTCTCAGAAAATTTTATATAAATCATACAAGGCAAAAAAAAACTATTTTAAGTTTTAAGCATTTAATGAAACAAGATATCTGCGACATTTGGCGTTTTCTCTGTTAGTTTTTTGTTGTTGTTTTGTTTTTTGAGGATGTACAATGTACATACATACATAATTTGGAGACTATAGTCGTGTCCCCATTTCATCAATCAGATTTTATCTGAAGAAATGATATTTGTTTTTAAGCAAATTTATCATATTTAATGTAATTTTTCACTTAATTTTTTTTTTGTGTCATCTTTTCAGTTCGTTTTTGTTTTTGTTTTTGTTTTTGACTCCCAGGCACATTTTGTAGAATGCACGCTTATTCCCCATTTCAAAAATTATAGAAAAAAAAAAATTTGCATTTATTGTGCTTGCTTGCTCTTATTATGCATATAATTCCCCTTAAAAAAAATAATAGGGGCTGAAATTCCAGTAAATTTTATCCCGAAAATGTGCTTTTAAAAAAAACTCTTATTTTTTTTTTTTTTTAGTACTAATACATGTACTAAAATTTCCATTCTTTTATGTTACAGATGTGCATCACTCCACCCAATATCAATAACTATATCCCAGAAGCGTTCAGTTTTCTGGTGAGTTTTGTTTGTTGATGTCTTTTTCATCTCATATTTCTTCATTTTGTTTTTTGTTTGTTGTTGCTGTACTAAAAAAACTAAAAACTAAAAACAAGGAAACAAAATATAAAAATACAAAAATCGGTGAAACAGCCGAAAAAAAAATACTTTATTATTTTGTTCCATCCAAATAGGCTCATAAAATTGTGTCTTCATGGAAATAAAATTGTTATTGAATATTTTGAGAATTTATTAGCATTTTACGATGAAACTTTTTTTTTTCAATTTATATTAAGTTTCTGTTGTAGAAAAAATATTTTTTATTTTAAAAATTTGAATTGTTGGCGAATTAGAGAATTGTTTATGATTGGGTAAAATTCATTATAAACTTCCTCTCAATTAAAATTTCATTTGATCACCATTCATATTTTCTTATAAAGATAACAAGTTTTGTTGAGGCGCCCAAATTTAGAATAAATTTATTTTTCGACACAAAAGAATTTGTAAACCGATACAAATCGGTAAGTTTTGGAAACGGAAATCATAAATTGTATAAAATTTAACTATGAGAGGTGTAGAGATAGAAAGGTATGCAGGAAATCGTGTTTGATACAAATCTGTGTTTAAGAATTGTAAAAAATTGAATTATTTTAAAAATTATTTGATTTTTATTTATAAGGCTGTATAAGCATTATGATCAGCTTGTTTTGGAGTAATTTATTGATTTTATTGCTTTAGAATTTACAATTTTCGGTTGAATTCCTACTTGATTTTGGCTGAGAATATTGAAAATAACTTATACAAAAATGAGTGAAATACTCAAAGGAAATGAGGAATATAAACGCATAAATTTATAGTGGGGAATTTATTTTATTACTATTTTATTTTTACAAATTTTATTAGCAAAACGAGTATTATAAAAAAAAGAAAAATTAAAGGTTTTGTAGGGTTAATAATTACTTGTTAAAGAACCCGTAGATTACCAAGTAGTTTTACTAGTAATTTTGCTGTTAAAAGGTATAGGCTGTTGGGAAAAAAATTACCCTATGTACGGGGAAAGAAAAAAATGCTTTTCTTGTTTTTACGTTATATAACTGACCGAATCATGTGTTATAGGGGAAGATGTTGTACTTAAGACTGGCATGTGTGTGTGGCGACACGTCTGTTTTTGTCCGCACTTGCCTGAACTAATGACCAATCACCGTGTAAAACGGGCAATTTCAGAGTTCCTTCCTAGTAATATTTTGCTGAGCGTAGAAGGTCATAGATAAGTAGGCGGGATTTTCGTGTTTCTAAATAAAAAACCAGAGAGTCTTACTTTTACGTCAGATCTTAGCAAATGAAGATTATTTTTGAATTTTTTTTACTCTTATCTGGAAAATTAATAAAGATGACAAGATTTAAGAACAGAAGAATCAGGACTATTAATTCGTTACTTTATTACGAAAGACATATGCTTATGTCCGGTCAGATAGCGGTCCCCTTTCTCCTTGCTATTTTTCTTCCAGTTCTACAGCTGACTTGAATATGAGGAAGGCATTAATAATAATAAATAATAATAAATTCATTAACGGCCAATGTACAAAGATTACAATATCTTATACGTACTTCTAATTTTATGCAATGGTTCCTGGTTCAAAATAAAAACTAACTAAAACACATTAAGGTATCGAAAGAAGTATTAATGAAAAGTAAGAAGAAGTCATAAACAAATAAATAAAATAATAAAATAATGTAAAACAAGTTGTAAAAAGAAAAAAAACAAACTATACGAATATCTATAAAAACAAACCGAAACATATCACCATAAAAGAAAAAACAAATAAATAAAAGCGAAACAAAAAATTAAATTAAAGTTAATGGAAATAAAAAAAGAATAAAAAATTAAACCTAACCTGACCAGAAATAAATAATAAAATAAATAAGTAGAACAAGAAAACTAACTAACTATAAAAAGTAAAAAGTACGTGCCATTTGCGCTCCTAAAAACTTAAATCTTTCTACAATGACGAAAAATGTTTGATAGAGCCTGTTCGCTGCATATTGGCAGGAAGAAAGTTCCACTTCCGTATTGCCTGAACAATGTAAGATCGCTCACCGTATTGAGAGGAACACCGAGGGGCTAGAAGCTGACAACTCCTTCTCGAATGCAAGAAGTGCAATCTCTCATACAAATACTCCGGAAGCTTGCTATATATCAGTTTGTGCAGAAGAATGAGTTCACGGCAACCTAAATACATTTGTAGAGGAGTGCCCAGCAGTGACAATACATACTGAGATACATGAGCATTCCGAGGAGGTCTATAAATATAGCGTATTGCATCGTTGAAAGCAACATCTAACTTTCTCTGGCACCGAGCGTCAGGTTTGCTAAAAATGGTACTACAATAAGCAAAGATTTGAATGAGTAGCATTTTAGCCAACTGTAAGCGCATACCCACAGAAAGGCAAGCAGACGTTATCCAAAGATGCCATGAGGTACCATAGATTTTCCCTATTAAATTTGAAATGTGACTGCAGCACTTGAAATCAGCACTGAAATATACTCCAAGATTCCTGACGCAGTCAACGTACTCGAGAACGGAATTATTTATTAAAACCGGAGTGAGTTCCGATTTATCAATCCGGCTCCTATATATAGTTAGGCAGTGCGACTTAGTTGGATTTAACGAAAGTTGGTTCAACAGTGACCAGTCATATATGCTACGAAGTTTTCATTAATGCGACAAATACAATCCTCCATCAAACCTATTGGTCTACTCAAATAGACCTGAACGTCATCCGCGTAAAGGTGAATAGAGGAATTAGTAACAACATTCGGTAAATCATTTAAATATAAGGTGAAAAGTAGAGGGCCATCAATGGAACCTTGTGGAACACCAGAGCGAAGATATATAAGATCAGAACAAAGATCTTTTACTTTTACCATCTGTGATCGATGGCGTAAATTATCAACAACAATCTGAATAGCGGAGGATGAAAAGCCCAATTGACTTTTCATCTTTAAAAGCAGTCTTGGGTGGTTTGCGGAATCAAATGCCTTGGTAAAATCCAGAAGAACAAGCACTGTCATCTGGTCCTTATCGTGAGCTTCACAAATATCTGCATATACCCTCAGAAGTGCAGTCTCTCTCTGGCATTTCTATAGGCTGACATCTCCTCGACTCTGCCCTAAATCTAATCAGGTACAAGAAGTTCAGCCTCTCACTGTATGAATGCAAAGGCACCGGAAGAATTACTTGTCAGATTCTACTGGCTGAGCAGTCTCGAAATGCCTGGTCACAAGGGTGCTGGAACTATTACTGGCCAGACTTTAACTGACTGAGCAGTCTCTAACTGTCTGTCGCAAAAGGCACTGGAATAAGTTCAATTGTTCATGACAGGTCGAAATTGGGTCAGCTTCTTATATGTGTTCTCAAGTCCGACGATATTAGTCTCCAGAACCCGCCGTAGTTAGCAGTGACATTATCGGTCGATGCTGTATTGTCCTCTTCAAGAAAATGCCTGTGTGCTATAACACGCCATATCGTTGTCTTTTGAATGCATATATTCTTTTACTATCAAATTTGCAGAAATTGGTATCTGTCCACCGGGCACTAACTGTCCACAGGCGGGTAGCGTTGCAAGTACGCTGTTGATAAATCATCATTTCTACTTAGTAAATTACAAATGTCCAAGGTACAATACCCCACTTGGTTCGAAAGAAGGACAACAAAATATTCAATCGAACTGTATCATAAAATTCTTGTAGAGTTTCCCATGTTGACTTGTAATTGCCATTCGAGATACTAAAGTAGCGAGGGAATTATTTAGTTCCACCAACTAAATTAACCTTTGAATAATCCTAAATTTCTGAACGATTGTGAGTGACTATTTTTTGTGAATGAGGGATACAAAAAGATCATGGAAGTCCACAGGTTATAAATTACTAGGAATTTGAATATATTTCGAGAAATTTCATCTCATTAGAAGTGTTTTTATATTTTTAGAAGCAGATCTCCATGTAAATTGGAATACAATTATTCAAAGTCAGAATATAAGGAAGGGAATATGATTCTTTCTCTTTAATCATTTTGTGTATATCTCAAATGTCCCGAAATGTATACAATTTTCTCGAAACGTTATATACTAGCTTTCACGCATTATTCCTTTGAGACATGACCTTCAGTCTTGGGATCTATGAAAGGAATTGTCATTTGAGTTTATTTTCACGCATGAAATTGCCTTATAAAGAAAACCATGTCGCTCTTTTAGCATTACAAATGTGGAAAAAGGACGTTCCGGGCACTTGTTGGCTATGCAATATTTAAAAAAAAAAATATAGTCGCATAATCAAAACAGCTTTTGGCGTAGCATGCAGATGGTCGGCATTTCAAAATCATCAATTGTCATCAATTAAAAAATCTTCATTGTCTAGAAAGAAAATCATTAAACAAAATTCTAGGATTAATGCACGTTTATCTGAACTGGTCTCACTAGATGAAAGGGGCCAGCATATCACCCACAGTTATAGTTTGGTGGGATATTTTCTATGCTAGGATTACTAATATTTTTGTAAAAATGCCATCAACATACTAGCCAGAATGTAATAAAAATCTATCCTGAAGGCTGTCGCGAATCCACTTAACAGCCACTTGCTCTAGGAAGACCGCACAAAAGGTCAAAGCCATTTAAAACTTTCTCCAAAAACCGAAGATTAGTCGTTTACCAGACCAGAGCTAAAAGTAAAAGAGTAACGCCCATTTTAAGCCCGACACTACCAGACATGAGAGATGTCTTAAAGGATGCATTATGATACTCCGAGAACATATTTTATTACCAATGTTCATTTCAATTCAGCGGGAGAAAGCTGGAGGAGGTCAAATTTTGATCTAGTACATTTTGGGTAATCTAGTACAGAATCGAATTCCTTACGCCCTGAGAAGTAGTTTGAGTACCCACACTCCTATACTCAGAATCTTTAATAGCTATTTATAGCCATCACCATACTCACCCACTCTCTGCGAAGGGGAAAGGGGGGGGGGTCTCAAGACCGCATGTTGCATATCAAAATAATGGTCTTCCCGAGTACCATCGGATGGCGTAATTTTCTTCCGATTCAGAAAACTTTCGTCGGACGTTTTGGTAGCCGGAAAACATGCACTTGGGTCAGATGCACCCCAGTTACTACATTTCGTATACATTTTCACAGATCTTCCTTCCATGGCCATTAGTGCCTTGTTGTGAACATTTTTCTCATAGGAAATCATTTTCCACAATTCACTAATTCCGTGCAATCACGAGAAGTAGAAAAGTCCATTTTTCACCCAACAAAGTCGCTCAAGCTACATGCAATCACCAAAAAATTTCCCTCGCTTAATTGATATAAACATTGTTAATCAAATATGTTCAGACTATCGTAATGCATCGCTCAAGACATCTTTCATGTCTGGAGGTGTTGAGACTATGGTTGTATGAAAATTGCGCATTCCCATTTGGTAACAAATATGTTTTGTTGTTTTTCATTTACAAGCGCTTAAATGTCAGCTCTCTCCTATTCCGGTCAGTCATATGCAGCCAAACATATGAACTGAAAGACATTTTTCTGTTTCCATAATTATTTCGATTTTTATATACGGAATGAAAAACTTGGTGGTGATATCAGTCGTGGAGACAAAAATACTTGGCATTTTTTTCTTCCTTCTAATAAAACAAGTGAAATGTAAAATTTAAGCATTTTTTAATTTTAAGAACTTTTTCGACAGCAACATGCTTTCCAACAACAACAGTATAGAAAACTTCGTTATCTTTGCACATCCATATATGAATTTACAATAAGCCTGCTATGTTTGCTTCGTCAGAGCAAAATATGGCATTCCCTGTACGTATTATGCTATAAATGTAGCTACTCTTGCATCTAATTAAGGTAGAACAAGTACCAAAAATTTTACATTTGCTTTACTCTTAACTGCTCCCCCGAACCCTACTTTACTAGATATATGTACGTACGTACGTACATAGTACCCTCCAACTACATGTACAACAATATGCAACTTAAATGAAATTTTTCATTTTAATAACTAAAAATATTCCGTCCAAGTCTGTTCTCTATCCCATCCCGTGTGCAATTTATGAACGTTTCCCTTGGAACAAGTGTAGGATGGAGTTTCGTCTATATCTCCCTGAGTATTATAGGTACCACCCATATTACCATTATATGTAGAAAATAGAGAAGGATAGCTAAGTAAGTTAGTAAGTAAGAAGTACACACTCGACTCAAGTAAAACTTAAACTTGAAAAGTTTTAATAAATCCCAGAATGTGTAGAGTTTTCCTCAATTTTCCAACGACAACGTAGAAATAGTTTCAGACTGTTGTTGGTGTTGTTATTATTATCATAGTATAGGAAATGGGAAAGGAGAAAGAATGAATAACTTTAAAATAACATTTCCTTACCGGTAACGATATCACCACACCCTGTTATATTCATTCTCCTCCATAAAAGGGTCCATTTTGAAGTTTTCAGCTAAAATTTTAAGCTCTACATGAAGTTTGGCGGGTAGAGTAGGGTGGGGGATTACCTATAAGACTTTTCCTCTTCAATCTTCTTTCCCCAAACCCTATAACACCATTCTGGATTAAATCAGCAGTTCATGTTTATGCATCTTCTAAAAGATAATTTCATGGGTTCGTGTGATGAGACGATAGAAAGGTGGACCAACATTGACGTTAACAATAATTAAGAAAGGTCCTACCTGGTCTATAAGTTGAGGTTCATGTGTTAATAATTCCCTTGAGGGCAGGACTTTATGAATGTTAGATGACAGTAAAATTTTAACGAATTTTAGTATGTGAACCTATTCAGAGGGTATCAAGTTAGCAACTTTTCGTATTCATTAACATACAAGATTTACAAGAAAATGGTCAACCAGGGAGATAGGAAGGATGTGTATAGGTAGGTAGTTGATACCTACATACGTATAAAGGATAGTGAGAATCGTATATGAACTAAAAACCAACTATAAACCGACCAAGGTAAAGTGTTCGAGATTGAGTGCGACCTCTAATTATTATAAAAGGATATCCCGTGGGATAGCAAAGTGCTGGCCCATAATTTACATTCATCCTATGATTTCGAATTCGCTAAATTTGCATATATTCAGAGAGCGAGAAGGGCTGGGTGAGAGAGAAACAGAGAAGGCGAGCCGCTTTTCATTATGGCAATTAAGACAATTAAAAGCCTCCATATGATTGATATCAGCTTCGAGTTGATTTAATTGCCAGTATTGGTATAGTCCTCCTATATACTATAGCATAGCATTGCACACTTCATGATTCTCTGTATCTACTATATACAGACATGTCCGACATTGAGAAAATCATATGCAAATTGTTAATTAACAGGTAAAATGATGACTGATTCCATCCCACCATCATCATACTTAATTTGTATACCTATACAGAAGTTCAGTAAACATACCGTGTATGTAGTCTCGATGTTGATTCTATCTGAAAACAGTTAAGGAATCAACTAAATGCAAGTAAAGTAGCATTACCACCTCTATGACCCTCATCAGGGAGCTTAACTAACTATATTATCGAACATAGTCCTACCGCGCCGCATTCAGTCAGTCAGACACTTGATCTTATCGGATAAATTATAATCGCAGAGCAATTCAACTATATTAAGCTGCTTCCGAATTGCTACATTCGATCAGATCTAGCCATATTTAGGCAGGCAACCATTTATAATAGCCGCAAAACAACAGCTAGAGGGCAGCCAGAGAGTTTCAGCATTGTTGGCTGGCTGGCTGCTACTTATGCTGTGCTGATGCTCATTCACGACAACTCTAGTGCTATACTATATTAAATTACTGTGTATATAACCTGAAAGTATGTATGTAGGAGGAAACTCTAGAAAATACCATAGCGACCATATCACAATAATTCGATTCTAGATGGCATCTATCTCGTAATCGGCATCCCTATATCAAGAGTTCAGAGACAGAGCCATAGTATACTCTAGAGCTTGAAGCTCTGCATGCTAACCTCTGACATAGTACCAAAGAGGCAAATCGTGATCGATTTTGCGGAATCCCCTGGGCCTCCTTGGTGAAATGGGCCCCCTTTTATACATACATTGTTGGTAGATTATGACCGCCGCGGTCTTCTGCAGCCTGTGTAGTGGATATCGTCTCATATATTCCTTGCGTGATTGTTGTTAACATTTGTTTTTGCAGTAACATTTTCCCTGTCCGCCTTCATTTCCCCCTCCACAATTTCTCTCTACTTCTTCTTCTTCTTGCTCATATTTTTTTTTTTGGTCTTTATTATTCCACTAATAATTCTAATTCATAATTTTTCTCAACGAATGTTTTTTTCTGTCTTCTTTATTTACAGTGTTGGAATAGTTGCGATGAGTCTCTTGGACCTTTTCAGCTAGACGTTACTGGAGCTACACGAAAAGGATCTCTTGTGCTAGCAGATATTGCATGGGATCAGGCTGTAACAAATGCATCAAGACAGTGTCTGGTTACATGGGAGGTCTCTGGAGGCGGTCTAATGGGTAACCTATTGACTGATAGTTCTACCGTTGAATTATCCCTATGGTCAGACACTGTATACCACGTACTGGTTACGTGCAAAAATAAGGTGAGTTAACTCGAGTTTTGTATAAATTTTTAGAATTACGTACGTATGTACCTATACGTAATGTGCATAACGTTTCATGTATATGTAGCTTTGTATAGGAGTATTCTTGGGTATAGTGGTTATGTTGTTTCAATATAAAAGTGAACACAAAACCTTAAACTCCAGTATACCAGATTTTAAACTGGATGGTCAGAGTGTGAAAGTAACACTAATTGGCTAATTACGGTGTAATTAAGACATGCTCTTGGGCCTTTTAACATCGACCTTCTGCATGACTTGTATAGAAGTGATATATGTAGGTATGTATGTAGGTACAAGAGGTTTCTGTTTCTCGAATAAAAGAACGAACCTGCGGCCTGGATGGTCATATAACTGCAACATATATGTAACTACCTACATATAAGCATCGCGTGCTACTGAACTAAACATTACACTCAGGTACTTGTGTAAATAGGTATTATGTGCATATATCGATGAGAATAAAAATTAAAGATTTCCTTTGACCTTCAGTGCATTATCGTCGAGTCGTTGTGCACCTGGCTTTACGTTTTCTTCTTATGTTAATGTTAATTTGTTGTCAGGTGCGAATGTGGTTGCAGAAAATTCAATTTATTTAGTTTGTGGTTTTCATTTGTAAAGATTTATGTTGTTGCAAATGGATTGATTGTGTGTGGGAAATTTTGTAAATTTATTTATTTCTAATTAATTTATAATTTTTTAAGTGTGAATTTACTGGACGTCCAAGATATGGCGTTTTTCGTAGAGATATTTCTTGTAGAGAGAATCAAAAAAACCTTTTAGGTGAGGTGGGTAGGATCGTAACTTGAATTTTGATTAATACATGGAATAAACATGCAACAATTTTGGGATTATGATTATTTATGATTTTATAAACGGTTTGGCCGAAACGGCGCCACTTTTGTCGTTGCATGTACCCAATTCAAAAGAACCTCTCTATTTACATCAGTAGTAAGGTGGTTTCCAAATAAAAAAAAACAACAAAACTACTTACTTTGTGCGGCTTAAGGGCTGCTTCTTTCCTTAGCTTTAGGAATTATACCCCAGAAATTGAATTCAGTCATCAAGAACTATTTGTCCAGACGTCCGTTCTAAGGACCGACCTTCATGAAGCAGTTTTTGAATCCTGTCTTTGTAGACGCTCAACCTCAAGGATCATCCTATCTCATACCATTTCTGAGTTTCCAAAGGACTGAATGTCTATTGATAAATGCGCTAAATGCTATAGCTACAATGGTCCCCGGAAACAATAATTAAATTAAGCTAAAGTACAGAACAATTATAGAGGATTTTTCTTAATTGAGTCTTATTAAAGGCTGAACTACAATAATAACTTTACGAAATTGAACGCGACTGAGGTTTACTTACGAAATATCTTGTTTTTTAATGTTTTCAATTTTAAAAAGTGGTAAAAGTGAAAAAATTAACAAATGGAAGTTGATGTAATTGAAGATGTGTGCCTTCTATTAATTCGCATTTCCATTCTTGTTCCATTTTAATTTTTACATTGCATTTTTAATCATTTAATAATAATTTAATTGTTTGACACATCGCGTTCTTACGGAATGAGTGATTCTTATCGCACGTTTAGTAACTGCAATTGAACGTTTAAACTTAATGAAAGCTCCCCTCACACGAGCTAAAGTTAATTTCTGTCCGCCTGTTAAATTGAAGGGCGCGTTCGGTTTACGTAAGTAAATTTACTTACGTATACGTCTATTGTAGTTCAGTCTTAATATCAAAATCGATCGCGTGGAAATTCAAATTAAAAGTATAGCGCATTCTAGTCATAGCGTCAAAGTGTCCATAGTTGGTGCGATGAGAACACATATAAATAAAGTCATTAGATCGCATGTATCGAGATCATGAACTGAAATTAATTTTCTCAAGCATCAAAGGCATGTCGAGTCACCCTTCACAAGCTGAAATACAAAGCTTATATCTCAATGTTTTCTGCTTGTCTCAAGAGTGTGTTAAATTTAATCTTTCGTTATAAGGAGGAAGTTGAGGTCTATCCATCCATTCGAGGCCTCTTGTAGCAAAATATAAGAATTTCCATTGCACGCTCTCAATACGATCGGAGTGATTTTTGTAAAAGGGAGACCAAACAGGACTGGCATATTCCACAATGGGTCTGACAAGAGTGGTAAAAAGAGCTTTAGTAAAAAACATATCATTTAATTCTTTTGCCCAGCGCTTTTCAAAGCCTAACATTGAGTTTGCCCTATTAACGATGCGATCTGTGTGGAAGTTAAAGGTGAGCTTAGAGTAAAACAATACCCTTAAGTCACATATTTTATCAACTTTCGAAAGTAATAATCTATTCATAGCATAGACAACATTCGAAGGGACTCGCTTGCAAGAGAAAATTGTTACCTTACATTTATCAACGTTTAAAATGAGAGAGCACTGTACCTCACTAGAACTTGGCCAATCCTTATCGGATTGGAAAATTTCACATCTAATAATTTGCAAGCTCTACCTTCCCCAGGACAGCCAGTTCAAAGCCAGATATCTCGGCCTGCCTTTTGGCGAAGATAGTTCCTGAAGCCTCGGAACTGTTCGACAAGAAGTCAGTCCTCCAGGACTATCCTCACACACCGAGTCCTCAGTTTGCTAGAACTGGTGGGCTGCAGATAGCTACCTCCAGACCAGCGCAAATGGACTGAAGATGCAATAATTATCATCACTCAAGTCCACAACTCCACAACAGTGTTCGTAATACCTAAGAGAATTATTTGATGATGAATCATCAGCGTTTTGCATTGTAGAGTTGTAGTTTAATTAGTTTCAACTTCACGAGTTTCACTCAAGAATAAGCTAAAAAATGACGTCCTGCCATACTGGTGTCGTCCCAAAAACCATCAGGACTGTACTTAATATGCATGAATACAACCCTGGTTATATTAATAACCCGAATAAAACTAATCCTTACAGGACGATATGTGTTCAATGGAAAACGGATAATTTTACTGATGTCTAAAAGAAATCGCAATGTGACTGAGAATTAAGGCTGGGCAATAATATTGTTCCACATTCTTGCCGGTGATTACAGGTTTACTACTATAAGCGTGAAAGTAACGGAAATAGTTGCGGTTCATCCCAGGTGGCGATTTAAAATTTAACTTAACAGATGTCAGATGTCTTGGATTAGACTTGTTTTCCAAATTGTCTTATTACTTCCTGAACATATTTTGATATTAGAGCAAACCACAAATGATAATGAACCGTAATAGCTGCCCTAACTGTTAGGAGTTGTTTCTTCTTCGTTTGGAAAAGTTAAAGTGGCTTTTGATGACTAAAAGAGCTTGGCACGCCAAACTGAGCCTGTCTTTCTATGATATATTTCGGGTCATATCTGCTTTCAGATCATACAAGTTAATTGCTCTCGCTAGCTCGTAAGCCTGTGTAAATAGAGTCATTTTTATTGACTCTAGAGCCGTCTTATGGACTAATCCTAGGTGCATAGTTTTTTGCCAAGTTCTTTTGGCGTGTTATTTAATTTTCATTGCCGTGGTCAGGCATCCAGCAAAGAACAATCTTATAAGAGATAACTATTCGAAATTCGTATTTTGACATAATCAACAATTTTAAATCTAGGTAGGGAGGTGAGAGGGAAGCTTTAAGGGTTTGTAAAATGCGTGTTTTAAGATGACGATAGGATGGATTATAATTCAGTAGCTAATGATTTAAAATTACAGGTGTCTCAAAATAAAGTTTATATTTGATTTATCAATTTAAAAGAAATGTTGACGTCTGTCGATAAAATCTTTATTAATTATTAAAATACACAGCTTAGGAATTTACTTCTTAAAAATAACGTCATCTAAATGTAAACCATTACGCTGACGGCACTCATTTAAACGAACAACGAAATTTCCCATGACGGCTCGGCATGTAGACTCCGTGATGGCTCCCATTTCGTAACGGATATTTTCACTCAACTGCGCCAGAGTAGTCGGATTATTGACGTACACTTTTGATTTGAGATATCCCCATAAAAAAAGTGCGTAGGGCTCAAATCAGGACTGCGTGGGGGCCAATTTATGTCACCTCTCCTGGGGATCAATTTGCTGGGGAAAATTTCACGAACTCGTGGCAGAGACGTATTGGACGTATGTGACGTGGCTCCGTCCTGCTGAAACCATGTTCTTCAGTGATAACCAGGAATGTTTTGCAGTTGAGGTACCAAGAAGTCGTCTAACATCTTCACATAACGTTCTGAATTGACTGTAACTGTCCGTCCCCTTTCGTCTTCAAAAATGTACGGGACGATTATTCCTCTTGCCGACATCGCAGCCCATACCGTTACTTTAGGGGAATGTAGGGGTTTCTGGTGTTTGCGTTTCGGATTAGTTGGACTCCAGTAACGGAAATTCTGCTTGTTCACATGCTTGTTCACATGCCCCCGTTAAGGTGAAAATGAGCCTCATCGGAAAACAAGATAACTTGGTTAACGAATTGAAGCCAATGACTGCTACCCTGGGGCTTTAATTCTTGCACCAATTGAATTTTGTAGGGGTGCAGTTTTAGTTTTTGCGTAAAATACGGTGTAATGATGATCTATGCAAATTTAAAGCACTTGCGCGTTTACGAATGGAAAGGTTCGGATCGTCACGAACAGACTGATTTACGCTCTCTACGGACTCGTCTGTTTTTGATGACCTTGGTCGTCCAGATTGCGGTTTTTCCAGTGTTGAACCCGTCTCCTCAAACCTATTGACCAATTTTCGAATGAGGGGAACACTTGGCGCATCATTCAAGTTATGCAAACCATGATGGCTGCAAAATTTTCTCCGTGCTTTAGTCGCCGAGTCACCGTTTTTGTAAAATACTCGCACAAAGCGCGCGCGGTCCGCTCCCGAAAAACGCCATATACTGACTAAATTCCTAGAAACTAGGCAATCGACTGACATACCTCCCGTGCGCCTCAGATGTGTTGCGTTTACACAGCATGCCAATCGATTATAAACTTTCTTTTGAGACACCTTGTATATAACAAACTTTGAATCGTCATCAAAACTTGATGAGTCATTCATAAAATATGAAGGAAAAATCTTTTTTTGTCTATCGACCGCCATTGTTATTCCTTGCAAAATGTTTACGTGTAACAGGAAATTTCTATATATCCAGAATGAGTTGCCTGGCAATCTTTAAATTAAGCAATTTTATTGTGTCCATAATCCGTGACTTCAGTCACACTTCCTTTCGGACAGATATTTTTACTGTCTTGTTGTGACCCTAGTTTACAGTTACCCAGCAGCCTGACTGTTTTAGTCTCAGAGCGAAAACCTCACTCCTAGATATTTGGCTTCACTTCTTAATTCAAGAATTACCACTACTCAGTTTTTCGGGGTCAAATGTCAGAACTGGTATTCTCCTTGTAAAGAAGACTTGTTCGATCATTGAAGAATTGATCACCAGGACGAAATTGTGCGCCCAGGTAGCATTGTATAGTTATTGTTACGTAAAAGTCATATTCACACAGTGCCGCAGAATTTTGTCACCCTTATAAAAAATACGTTACTTAACTGGTAACTGTGTGGTGATTTTCGTACCAATTTTCTTAACTTTTCTTATTAGAGAAGGGATGAAAAGGGGTTTTTGGTTTTTTTGCAAAACTTAATTTTCTGTAGTTATTTATTTCGGTTCGATCGTTTATGTAATTTCAGTAAAAATATTGAATGTAACCTAATCTACTCAAGTACGAATCGATCGTTAAATAATTATCCTTCCCGGACCTGGAGCCTTCTGATATTAAAATAAAATATTGTTCGATATACAATTAGTTTGTTCTGAATTGCGAGAGCGAGAGGTTCTTTTAAGCGATCTTTTAATGATGATTATGTAAGTTTGGCTTTAACGAATTTGGTGTAGGAATCTAAATACAGCAGTAACAAAACTGAGAAGGATCAATAGCCCCATTGGGCTGTGTATAGTACTTGCGAGCACTTTCCGATTGGAGCGCAAGTTTGTGTAGTCTAGAGTAAAACATAACCTAAAATTTCAGACATTTCTGTTTAGTTATTTAGAATAATTAACTATGTTACTCAATTTAATTTAATAAAGGCCACTGAAAATAAAATTGTGAGAAACTGGACCAATATGCGGGCTACTTTCCAGTTCCTACTACCTAGAAAATTTAAGGATAAAAATTCGCCTCTGTTTGATATTTATTATATTAAAAGTTCTTACCGTATTCTCCTATAATTCTCCTGTTAGTTAAATAATTTTATTTGTTTTTTTTATAAACATTTTCTGTCAAATTTCATCTATCTGACATTTCAATCAGCACTTAGCATCCAAATCCACCTAGCGGGAAATTCTTGCGAAACTACTCAGCTCATTTAATCGCGGACATGAGCGTGAGTAGTTGCGAGAAGGCAGAAGTTCTTGGGAGTACTTTAGACAGCACCAATGGAACACACCTAATACAGTCAACGTGAGGGTGCTACCATGGGTGACTTCAAAACTCCCAATAATGTGTGTTGCATGAACAGCTTTTGAGAATGAATTCTGGTACATTTCCGTTCGCTAGATACGAAATAGAAAGTGCAGGTTTATTCCCTGCAAATAAAGTATTCCATTGTGATCATTCTGATTATCATTTTCGTCTCCCCTGAATCTACCTATCAAAAGAAGAGCAGAAAGGGTCAAAATCATATTTCGCCTAATTCTTTTATAATTCATCCACTACCAAGTTTGGCAAAACAACCAAGTATGTCTGTCCTGATAGACTATGTGTAAAGATATAAGCTCCAACTAACTGGTGTCCTATGGCTCTATCCAAAATAATTAGTTTTATTCAATATTGGAACTGTGATTCTCAGTTTGCATGAAGATTACTTCCACTCATTTCTGAACCGAATATTGTGTAACAAAGTTACAAATGTAAAAACCCGAATTTAAATTCAAATAATCCTGCCACTGGGATATTCGAATAAGGCTGCTATAACCTCTTGCTGCATGACCTACAAATTATTATATGGACAAGCGAAAATAAGGAAAGCTTTCCAGAAGAGCTTGAAAGCTCTTCTTGGAACAAGCAACTTGCACAAGTGGAAGTATCAGCCAATGCAAAGCTCTTACCATGGGCTATATAAGGTACGCCAGTTGGCCTATGAAGTCAGTGTAGTCAGTAAGCTAGTAGAGTCAGTTGAGTAGACAATTTTGGTAAGTATACTGATGTTAGCCTAAAGTTCCTGCACCAGTAAATACTTAGCATACCGTGTGAGAGATCTCCGAGCCATTTATCTAAATTTGCTCTCGCTTCGCTGAGTGTAATTTGTTCATCTGTCTCGTCAAAATTCGCTCACCCTCCCGTCCCCGCGGTTTTGCGTAGGTCTGTAAAGGCCTTTAAGGTTAGTGCGAATTATCCCGCCTTCAAATTTTACTTGATACGTCGTGTGTCATATCCCCGTATTTTATGTCCCATATCCGAATATCAAGCGTACCGTAAAATATCCCGCCTCGATATTTCTTTGGTACATCCTGAGAATATTCCACGTACCTCCCTGTCCAAATGTTGAGGTTTGCGCAATAGTACGCGATGTGATATCTCCCCGTACCATCTGTTCTAGAAATTCGTACGAAATAATCCACCTCAACATTATCCTGTTTCGCCGTGTAAGGAATCTCCGTACGATCCGAAATTTGTTCACTTAAAGCAGAATAATTCTATGTTAGCGTAAAATCGCTGGTACGCCTTGTTTGATATCCACACATTTCTTGTAAAATAGTGAGGTCTGTGTGAAACATCCTGCCTCCAGATTATTGTCCTCTGGTACGTCATCAGTCTCCCTCTCAGGTTCTAGTAGTAAGCCTCACAAAGTTTCCACTTACCACGACATAGTCTCCGTACGAAACACATTTAATATGTAGAAAAGATGATAATTAGATATAGTTGCTGGACGGACGGATGTTAATTCGTGTGTACCTGAATGAGCTTTCTGAAATTCCTGATACTGCCCACCGTCTGAGCTCCGTGAGGGACAGCATTCCATAAACGGGTTATTTGCACAAGATAAGAACACTCCATTACCGACAGATTGAAGCGAGGCATTATTAGATTCCGACCTCTTTGGGACACGCTGAATTGAAATAATTCTCTAAGATATTGCGGCTTATAAGTCTGTAATAGGACATATAGGAAAATTAAAGCCCTTCCTTTCTTTAGGTAGCAAGAAAAAGAGCAGCCCAACAGGTTAGTCCTGAAGAGCGAAATATGGTCAAATCGCCTCAACCCAAACATAAATCGTATGCAATCGTTAAATGGAACCCCTAGCTTGCGAGCACAAAGGCTATCCAGCTTAGGATAGCTGATGCTGCCGAATGTGAAATGAGGTAAAATAAGCGACTTTATAAGCTTAGATCACAGGCCTCTCAATAAGATGAGGGCAGAAACCCATAGTCGCCGCAATCCTGCATAAATCTTGCTGAGAATAAAACTGATATAGTCGCAGTACTTCATATGCTGATTTAATACAATTCCTAGGCTAGCTACTTTGTTTGAAATCGGTACCGAGTACCCATTTACGATCACGGGAGGGACATCCGATAATACTTCGTTATTGTTATAGAAAGTGATGCCTTGAGATTTTTGGGGATTCAGTAGCAGTCTGATTTTATCTAGGCCGTCGTTTAAGCGAGCTATACAGTCCTCAGTAAGTCCAATAGGCCGACCTATGTACAGTTGTACGTCATCTGCGTATAGGTGGATGCTCGCATCTTGCATACCATTCGGCAAGTCGTTGATGTATAAACTGAACAGTAACGGACCTCAAATAGATCCTTGTGGTACCCCACACATCAAGGGTAGACTATTTGATACTAAATTTTTGATTCTCATACACTGACTACGCCTCTTCAAAAAGCTTTCAATCATCGAAATTGCAGATGTGCTGAAACTAAAAGAGTTGCTAACCTTTGGAGGAGGATGCGATGGTCTACACTATCAAAAGCCTTTGACAAATCTAGTACTTTCCTATCCATGGCGATTCTGATGTCAGAAGCTACTTTTAATACTGCGGACTTACAGCTGTGCGACGCACAAAAACCAGATTGTCAACGTGTTAGAAGATTATTGGTTTCCACGTACTTACTCAAACTTTTGCTTGTATATAAGCTTCTCTAGTACCTTCGACAAGAAACATAATATGCTTATTGGCCGAAAATCAGCGGGGAATTCTGGAGATGATTTTTTGGGTATAGGTAGAACTATAGCTGACTTCCAGTTACTCGGGAAACAGGAGGATGTGAGGCAACAGTTGACGATGTGACAATAATTTGAGAAAACGCGATGGTACACTGTCAGGACCAATAGATTCTGATTTGATAGAGAAAATGGAGAAAACAAAATATAAAATGCGAAAATTGGCCTCCTCCGTTTATGTATGTATTAACGTCTAAGTCCTACCAGTATTGTAGCTCTCAATACGCGCAAGAACTTACGAAGTTGTATAAACGCGTATGAACCCATGTTGACCCATTTCGATAAATTAAGGCATGCGAAATTATAAAACTTTGCCTACGTAATACCAAAATACAAATGTATGTACAATATGTGTTTGAATGGGTATGCAAGTGTGTAAGTGGTATGAGTAATGAATAAGTGCTAAAAAAATTAATAAATGAGATAAGTTTTTGCGAGTGTTCGTAAGTAAAATTTATTTCACATTACTCATAAAATGTATTTAAGGAAAGAAGAATAATAAGAAGAAGAATAAGATCAAGAAGAAGAAGAAGAACAAGAAGAAGAAGTAGAGCAAAGTTTCTATTATTTCAATTTTATTATTTCCGTAATGATTTTCCTATCTAAAAAATTTATTTCACAACTAACATATACCGGAAAGTTTACGACGATGAACTTATGTTCTGCCTCCAAAACCCCTCATCATTTATTAGTGGAAGCTCTAGAATTACTAATTTATAATCACCCTATACTTAAGTAAATATATAAAAAAAAAACAAGAAACAGACAATTTTCTAAATAAACATTTTTATATTTATCATCAACAGGAAACTGGAAAAATGAGACGATCATACAAATTAATCGTTGATACAAGAAAAGTAACTGGAAAATCATCTACACTCAGTCCGATTGGAATGGATACTAGCAAGAAAAGCATGCATGAAATCTTTCCAACTGAAGCACTTTCAACTGAAACAGAAGATCGATTAAAAATTCTTAAAGATAGCACAAAAGATGATGAGATTATCGATTCAAAAGAATCATCTGACGACGAACAACAATTACCAGTTCGGATACCAACTGTAATTCGTAGCAAACTATCATCAATTCATCAGGAGTCTTCAGCAGAAATGTTCTCACGAAGTATACTTTTTGCAATGATCGGATCATTGGCACTCTTCTTAGGTATTCTTATAATTTATGTTCTAACACGAACACGTGAAGAGACCCCAATCGATAAGGAGGGATTAATAAAAAATGAAAGTAGTATGGCAGGAACAAGAACACTCCATGTGTAAATGTCGATTACGATCATCTCTGTAAATAAAATACTGTTCAAGTGTGTGTACATACTGTAAATATTTGCTAAGAAACAAGAAGAAGAAGAAATATGCATGTACCGGTGTGGTTGAAGAATAAAAAGAGTTAAAGCAATCAATTAGGTAAGGGTAGGTATTACCTGAACCAACTGTGCCGACATGATCATGACCATCGTTGCTAAAGGTGTAACCAGTTTTAAGATCAAACGAAATTTAGGAAAATACAATAAGGAAAGACATTTTTTTCTAGTCCATGAAAATTCGTAGAAATAATAATAAAAAAAAAAATAAAAAAAAAACAGAGCAGAAATGGAAATGCCTAAGAATGACAACCTTCTGTCTGTGTATTCCTGTCAGCGCTTTCCCTATTTTCCATCATGATACCTTCCTCTCTTATAAATGATCTTCCGAACTGATTTATGCATTTCTTTTCGCTGCTGTGAGATATTCCCTTGAACACGTGTCCTGTTCCTGTGAATTAGCTTTTGTTTCCTCCTTGGTTCTTTTTTTTCATGTCGCAACAAATGTGTCCAATGAATTTGTCGATTCCTGTAATATTACTTCCCGTTTGTTTTTTTTTTTGTTTTTTTCTTTCTACAAAAATCTATAATTAATTTAAGTGCGAATGTAAATAATAGCTGTAAATAGTTTCTGAGAGCTTAAAAATATCTAAACGGAAGCTCTGCGTGTGTTTTTAGTTAATCTAATAATTACGTCAATCGGCGTCATTGAATTAGAAATAAAAATAAAATGTTTTTCTTTTTTTTTTTTTGCTATGTTTAATGACTTTTATTTATTGCTAGTAGTTACAAAAATGTATGAAGAAAAAGAAAACAAAAAAAGCAAGAGAAAGCAATTTATTACTTTTTTTTAGGTATAACTAGATCCGTTTCGTAGCATTTAAGGATTGTTTTCATAAATTCGTTTATACAGACTTCTATTAAAATGTTGCTGCTAAAAAAAAACAAAAAATAAAGAAATTAATAATTTTTTTTAAATGAAAACAATTTATTCTTCAAAGTTATTATTATTATTATTATTAAAATTTATAGAGAACTTAAACAAAAGAAAGCAACAAGCACACATGCGCAAAGACTGACTACTTACGAAGAAGAATTTTTTGTTTTCTCCTGTACATTGTCCAAATATAGATTTATTGGTATAATTCGTAAAAGTGAAGTGAATGTAAAATAATAAATTAGAAATAAATTATAATAAAGATTTAAACAAATATGACATTTATTTTTTCTATATTTGTTTTTCGTTTTTCTGAATTCATTAATGGTCTGAAAACGCAGCGAAGGGGAATGAGGTAAGTTAGTTTAAAGAAATGCTATGAAATAAATTCATATCGAATTTAGTCAATATGAAATTGCCCGTATTTGCTGCCAAATCCGCAGCTCGAGAATTGAGTGGAAAAAACTCTTTTACAATCGAAAAATCTTTTAAAAAAAGAAATTGCTATTCAAAAGCAGGCGTTTCGTATTAATAAGAATCAGATACTCATCAGTAGTATGGCTTAGTTCCTGCTGGGCTGTGCACTTTGACGTATAAAGCAGGCAGAAACCAAGCCTTACTGACGAGTATACGGTTCCTGCTGAAAAGCCTGCTTTTGTATAGAAGTGTCTTTTTTTTAAAAGATCTTTCGGTTGTAAAAGTTTCTTTCCAATCAAGTTAAGATAAGTCGCAGGAGTACCGTTAAGATGAGTCCTAACCTGCTGCACTTAGAAACAAGGGCAATTAGTTAGACCATAGGACGACGAAGTCAGTGTTTCCTTTGCCCTCTTTATTTCACCCGTGTGCCATTACTCACTAAATTTTGAGGCCTACTTATTTAAGGGCATATAAATAGATAAATAAATAATTAAATAAAATATCTAACTACGACAATAATTAATAAATATTAAACAATGAATTGTTCTACTTATCCCTACACCTGTCCAGATCTCCGCAGTACTGGCTGCTAGTATTACTCCCACGAGGTTTATTTTTCTCGTAGCTTAACTTCATGGCTGTCATATACAGGGTGTTTCTCCTTAGGAGGTCAATAGAGCAGGAGGTGATAGTACTCACCCATAAACAATAAATTGTATGAAAGGGGGGAGGGGGCAATGTCAATCGTCTAGGAAATACAGGGTGACTAAGAAAAAAAGTTAGTTTTTCACAAAATACCCTGTATTTTAAAATGTACTGAGCGCAAGATCAGAGTTAAGAGTTCATTGTATGCAGAACTTCATGGCCTTTCCAACGACTTCTCAACCAGCCCCTTACCTCTCTCGTGCTCTATTGACCTCCTAAGGGGTAACACCCTGTATAGTACGTGATTCCTTTCTTTATTCCCAGACTTTTAGGCTAAATATTTAATTTATTATTCCATATGCTTATATGGTATTGTTTTTGCAGGGTTAGGTACTTACGGCTCGGCACAATCACAGCAGCTTGTAATTTTACAATTTCTTTTTCATTATTCCTATTAATAGAATATTACACAATTTACTTTTTCCTTTATTTTTTTTCATATCAACATACTAATTTATTACCAATTAAATTACTTCTGCATTAGACAATTTAACTTTTCTGATATTTCATTCTCGGACTACAAGAAGAAGGAGCCAAAATTTTCTCGGGCAGGGGTACCCATTCTCCGAATTTTGGTAAGGATAAGTATATTCGCAATTTGGATCGCGTGATGTGTATTGACTAGAGATCGGTTTTGAAATTATTGGTTTTGGATTCGGCTATTTTCTAGAATATATATTGCAACGCTACGCACTGCCACTGTAGCATAGATATTCAAGAGAATCTATCCTTCTCATCCACTTTGTTGTTCCCCTAAGGAATCTCAGGGTATATCCAAGCTGTAAGTCTTGCAGCTCTCCTAGTTAGCTTCGAAAAGAAGTTGCTACTAAGTATCCCTTTTTTTTTGATCGGCAGAACAGCACATTCGTAGAGCATATGTCGAACTAATTCGATTTCTTCTACCACCGATGATTATCCTTCTTGCAGTACATTATTTGTGATTTCCCTTTTTTAGAGCGACATTTCGACGTTACATCGTAGCTGTCCATTTCATAACCCTTTTGTGCTACCTTATCCACTCATCATATTGCCCACGAAATATCTCTGGGCAGCATGCGGTAACCTTGTGCAGTATCATTTCTAGGCTGTCTGCATAATTTTGACTTTACTACAACAGCCTCCAACGTTAGAATGTAAGCAGATGTCTAAATCAGACTCTCTACATTATCTAAATGCAGCTGAGTCGCTTGTTGGATTACTACCAGCACAGCTTGAAAAACGCTACATTTGTCCGGCATTTTATGTGATTTATTCCAGTGGCAGTTGCTGGGGTATACTCCCGCTCTTGTACTTGTACTTGTCTTCGACTCATCTATAAAAATAGATGTGTGTCTTACAAATCCCTTATTCCTTTCCCAGTCGCTTCTAGTTGGGGTCAACGTAATGAACCCCCCTCTAAAGGATAGGACAGGCGCTTGGGTGTCTGCCACTACATTGCCCGTCAGAGCAGTCTATTGTCCGAAAGATGACATCTTATTCCTACTATAGAAATTCGTCGGCAGCAGATCAAGTACTTCCAATGTAGTGGTGCACCTGGTTCGCAGGCACCCAGTTAAACCCAAACATGCCGCTCTTGAAAAGTCGACAGCTCATCCATATTATATTTGTTCTCCAGTCCTGCCTACTTGACTGTGGAGCGGTAGTATAGGCAGAGCTGGATAATACTAAAGTAAAAAAGGACTTAAGTACTACTCAAAGTACATTTTCGTAACTTAAACATATTACTGAATATTTTTGAAATTCCCTACTTATTACTTCACCATAAGTACCTACTTGCTTCTATTTAATTGTACTTAAGACTTAGTTTTGTACTTAAGTACCAAGATTTTTACATAAGTATTTATGAATCTATTAAATACCTACATATAAAACAATATCTAACTCTTGGTAGAGAAGCAAACACAATTTCTTGCGCAACTCCAGCAATGCCTCGCTCCTTTCTTAAACCAACGATGCCTCGACCTGATGTATGCAAGGCCTTAAATTTCCCTCAAAACTAAAAGAAACTCCTAGAAATAATGACAGGGGCTGTCCGAGAGCGTTTTAATTCACCTACGTATTGACTAAGTAGAAGTCCAGCCTTCCGAGAACGGGGTGACTATTTTTTCAATTGCATTGCGAAAAAAAAAAAGATTTCGACTTCCTTCAGTAGCCACGATTCTGTTAAAAACTTCATGAAATCTCTTAAAACCTCCAAATTGGTTGTACAACTACCAGAAGCCCCCTTTACAGTGTATTCTATGGGTACCAGGTTGGAAATATGATTGAAAATGAAAAGGTTGATGAATTCGCTCATCTTGGAATAATTTAGCTCTTCCGTCCAAAATAGAACTTGCAATAAAAAATTTCACAAGAAATCTCGTTGCATGAACCACACATTTGACTTTGGATCGATAAATATAAGGATAAATCAACAAAAGAACTGCGGAGGAGACGCAAACCAATCTCAACAAGGAAACCCTTAAGTATAAATTAGTCATCCTTAAAACCACAGGATGGGACTGATTAACTAGCCTGAAAGCACGGGGGGTATGGGGAAATACCAATACGGTTACTGACTAGCGATTGAACTGTCCCACACTATCCGCTGAACAATATGGTTGCCTCGGCTCCTCGCAACTTCTAGTCGAACAGCACGAAAACATTCTAGGAGCATTGAAAGCCAATTCTCAATTTCATTAGATCGTCCGGATGGGATTTATGATCGAACTATCATAGATCACGAGAGTGAGCAATGAGTGAGTAATGTTCTGAGTTTAACCAAACTTTTGTAGTCTCAATCTTCCTTAAATGCATCCACCTGTGGCGACGTTTCTGTGTCGATTCACCCATTTCCAAACCCTTATCTCACGCCATATAAACTGGGTTACGTTCATTACAATATTCACCGCTAGCGACACCTTACAGCCCGCAGGAGACGCAAGCAAACTTCGACCTTCCGACTATCGCTGCACTGTTGTGGTGACGGTAGGGATTTATATCTTGCCATTTTCTGTCGCTGAAAGGGGCCTTATAAGATGCATCACCCTAGGTCTAACCCAGTTGTACTGGGTTGCGTCCTGACTGTCGTAAGGTCCCTACACTACTCAGAGTGCCTCGTTTAAATTATTATATCTCGCTATTTATAATTATTTTTCAGTCACATTTCAAGTCTCAACGTTTTAGAGTCCAGCTGGAAGCAAACCCACATTGGGCGAAAAAACATCAAGACTTCTTACCGTATTCCGATTCTATTGCCATAAGAACTATAAGGACTTATCGTATCCTACTGTGCTACTTTCCAGATTTCCGACTAGACACAATTAGCCTCAACCAGATTATATTGTCATTGGGACAATAAGATCACGCTCCAACATTCTAACGCAATTAAGGGCAGCTCGCCCAAATAGCTCTCCTCCTCGAGGTATGCTCCTTTCAGCGGTCATAGGGACAACCCAACGCATCCATTGGTTATAGGAACAAACACTATGTCATCCTCTCTCACTGTCTAAGGGTCAGTCAGTCCAAACCAATGCAAGTACGCGAAGGAGCAGTTACACTACTTCACACAAACTAATACCAAAAATAGCTGTCTCGCACTCAAGATTGAAAATTTGGCAAGCAGATTACCCAAGCATCAAGAGCTTTCAATATGGAATCATGTATCAGAAATAATTGAATTTCTTTTTATATCTGTAGTCGAGATGGAATGATATTTAACATAACATGGCTTGACATGATGACATGATCTACCCTATTAGTGTTTAGCACAAGGATAATAGAAAGGAAAAAACAAGAAGCTCTCTCGACAACCACCCAGTTCCACACTGCAAATATCTCATTGCTCGTCGTTAGTTTCTTCTAGACATTTCTGTATACTTCAAATAGAATTTTGTCTTCTCAAGGAAATAATAAAATTCTTCTTTATTTCGTCCAAGTTTGATTATTTCTTGACATTAAAACAAAAGATAAAAAAAAATTAATTTCCTGTTTCATGTCTTTGTAACTTTCTTTCTGGTTGACATCAATAAAAAAAATCGAAAAAGAATAGAAGTTGTTGCACTCACTGTGGTCTATTTATAGTCCCAACAAGGACATAGAGTGGAGCGCTATTAATAACTTTTCGAAAGTCCTTTCACAAGAGTGCTGCTTTTTAATTGCGGTTCCTTCGTAACGGACCTTTACTAATGCATCACAGCTCGCAAATGTTCTGCTAAAGTGAAACATCTCACTTCAAAGTGTTTAATTAAATGGATCAATTTTTTTTGTCTTTTTGTTCAGATGCAGAAAAAAAAATAATAACTTGTAAAGTGATTCTCGTCCAAGTATACGTCCTCTTTAGTATGTCCTCTATCAACTAATAAAAATACAAGGGGCGTCAATAATGTTCCTTGGGCCAACCATTCAGTGTTGATGGTGAAATAAAGAGGGCGCCCTCAAGGATTTTTCTTTTAGAGTTTTTTTGTTTTTTTTTTTATATCACAAGGCACAGACGTTTGAAACTCGTAAGCCGAATGAGTGGGTTCTTATCGCCGCAAAATATCTTGAATGAGTCTCTTTCATCCCCTAATTGAATTTTCGTCCCTTAACCTTTATCCTCTTTAAAAAGGGGTTGGTTTTTCTTCTAAAAAAAAAGGAAAAAAATGAAAATGAAAATAATAATAAACCAGTCCGGTACTACCTGATATCCTTTGATACAAAAAAAAAGAAAAATAAAGCAAGATCGTAACCAAAATGTCAAGAAAATACATCAAGGCAAACCAACCGAAGCCGGTTATCACTTAGAGCAAAAGCCCTAACTCGTTGACGGAGCTTTTCTTCTATTTCTTTTTTTTTTATTTCTTAACACAATGAGCTGAAATGCCCCAGAAAAATAGATTCTTCTCATCGGAATATGAGAGAATAACAGAACCTTCTCAACATGATTATACAAAGAAGAAGACAGCCGCTTTCAGACTATGACAAATGCAAGGGTAAAGTTAATTTATTTTCAATCTGAGAAGGGGATTCCCCTTTGAAATTCACAAATTGAAGATGACGTGAAATTTTCCGTATACCTACCTCTAAGAAAGTCATCCTGGAAAAACTTTCTCGAAGAGAAGTGTATACCGTGCTTGGAATGTACCCATAAATATAGACTTCGTCATATTTGAAATTTTATTCAAGTAAACAAAAATCGAATTTTCTCAATATTTTTACAAACTCCCCTCATGGATGTCGCATGACCTATACCTACAGCAAATTTTCTATGAATATACGTTATGAACTATCAACATCCCCCAAAATCCTTCCAACCACCACCCTCATCTATATAAAAACCTCCTGATTTTGACATGGTGAAAACATATTTTGCTCTACGTTGCCATTTTACGTAAAAGGAATTTTTGGAATTTTATTGAGAGCCAAAACAGGCGAACGTTTGTCAAAGGAGAGCATTCGTCGCGGGGACATGGATTCCAAAACATGAACCTCTTTCTCCGCCACACTTCATGCACATGCACATTCTATACATCTCTTAAGTCTCTGCAACTGCTGAAAAAGTATAACGAAAAGGCGAAACTAATAAAAATAAAAAATAAAATCGTATAAAAAAACTGCACCGAATAACGAAAACTAGAAGAAAAGCGAGTTTCGTATAACATGGAAAATGCATTTAACTTGCCTTAGCTTCCCTCCACCACACAATTCAACCTAATGAAGTGTAACATTTGAGGAGGGCACAGAGTGCACAGATTAACCGATATACGGGGATTGTACCACCCCTCTACAACTACTATTTATATATGTACGTACGTACGAATACCCGGAATGAACAGCAAAAATTTTCAGACTTTCCAAGTTCGTCTTGGAGTAAAGCATTTCTCGGACGAAATTAAATTTGTTTTACGCCACAGGCTTGAGTTTTAGTTCACTTTGAGGAATTATTTGATTCCCTCGTCTGAATTTACCATCATCATGAAGATCGATGAATGGAAAGAACTTTTTGGGGTTGGATGGGGTTGTTTGTTGGAAATAAACGCGGCCTTCGATTCAGAATTGTTGTGGGAGAGAGAGAGAATCATTGAAAGATGAAATATTATTCAAAAAGAATTCAATTTACTTATTGCCCTTGTGTTTTATTTGAATTTTATTCTTTTTTTCAAGTTAGATGTATGAGTAGGAATGTGGCTACACCTACTTACCTTCATATTATACCTATAACGTTTGGAAAGTTTATTTTAGAATTACAAAAATAAAAAAAAACAACAGACGAAATCGATCTTATTTACGCATTTATAAGGTTTTAATCAAATATGTAAAAACTCAAATTTTGACTCAACTGAGTAAATCAGTCAATTATTGAGTTCCCTCACCATTTCAACGTTCGAAATTTCAGCGGAGTCAAACATGCTTCACCTAACATCAGTGAAATCTGATGTTTACCTTGAAATTTTAGTCAAATAAGAAAAGCTAAAAAAAAAAACTCATTTATTATATTAATTGGGCATTAATTAATTTTTTTGTCAATATTTAACTAAAAAAATTGCAATTATCCGTAATGGTAATGATAATTGTAATGACCCTAAAGGTAATTAGGTATGGCCGATTTGAGACGAACTTTCTGCGTTACTACGTCATCTGGACACAAATGTCATTTCCAGCGAATTTGTTTTGAGTTTTTTGTATTATATTGACTGAAATACGTTTTGAATACCTATAAGAAAATATTTAACAAAAGATTAATTTCTGCGATTAAATCACTTCAAGAAAAGTAATTATTTCTAGTGGGAAGTAAAGAAATTTTCAAATAGAATTTTTTTTTTTTTTCATTTTGATAAGAACGATTGAAATACAGACGAACAAAGAGGAATTCCTATTTTAGGTCCGACACCTCCAGACATGGGCCTTAAACGATGCATTATGATACCCTGAACATTTTTTATTAACAATGTTTATTTCTATCTAGCAGAGGAACACTGGGGGAAGGGAGTCTAACTTTGATCTAGTACATATTCGAAAATGTAGTACAGAACCCAATTCCTTAGGTCCTGAGAAGAAGTTTAAGTACCTACACTACTATGCTCGGAGGCTTAAATAGCGATTTATAGCCATCCCAATACTCACTTTTTTAGTATGTATTTTCCTCTTTTTTTTCTCGAACTGAGGTACTAGATTTTTCACACTTTAGATCGGCTCTAACTGACTAGAGTTATGTCGAAAAACGGGTTTCTCTGTTCGCCTCAGCTCACTACCAGCTACAATTCGTAGAAGAAATTTTTTCTTTGTATAATTTTAGGACAGGGGGTAGGAACCCCCAGCGGGCGGGGTTCCAATACCGCTTGTTGCATATCGATTTAAAGGTCTCGCCGAGTACTAGCGGTTGGTGTATATTTTTTCCGACTAAGAAAACTTTCTCGGTACGTTTTTATCGCTGGAAAACCCATTTTCATGCACTTGGGTCACATACACCCCATCTAATACATTTCGGATATATTTTTGCAGTTCTTTGTTCCATATCAATTAGTGATCTCTTTCGAGCATTTTTCCCATAGAAGTCATTATGTACGACGTACAAATTCCGCACAAGCACGAGAAGTAGGAAAGTCCACTTTTTCACCCAAGAAAATCGCTCAAGCTACATCCGATCGCCAAAGCTTTCCCAGCTTAATTCAAATAAAAATTGTTAATAAAATATGTTCAGAGTATTATAATACATCGTTTAAGACGTGTCTTATGTCTGGAGGTGTCGGGCCTACAGTTGTATGAA
Source organism: Dioctria linearis (assembly GCA_963930735.1). Taxonomy (NCBI): domain Eukaryota; kingdom Metazoa; phylum Arthropoda; class Insecta; order Diptera; family Asilidae; genus Dioctria; species Dioctria linearis. The sequence goes on from OZ005742.1 coordinate 31,778,663, forward strand.
AAGTGGACATTATCCTTTGTGACATTGATAATTCGGCCATACCGTGTTAATCTTTGTATCATACGCTAATGCTACCTAGTTGTGGTTCGGTGGAAAGATTATTGAGTATTGGAAAACTGTCGTTGACTAAATAATAAATATCGTCTGAATGATGAAAATTGTGAAATGCAATTGATGCTATCAATGGAAAAATGCACAGAGAAGAAAAACGAAAGCTGAATTTAAATAGTAACTAATTTTTTTGTTAGCTTTTCTTATTTAATTGAAATTTCATGCTAAACATCAGATTTCACTGAGGTTAGTAAAATGTTAAAACATGACTTGAGTCCGCTCAAATAGTGTATCCGCTCAAGACTTAAGTCCGTTCAAGCAGTGAGTCTGTTGCTGCTTCACAGAGCCATTGCACAACACAAACGGCCTTGGACAGCCTTGAACTTTGTAGCGTTTTAATAAATCCAATTCGAAACTACTTGGAGAATTGGAAAAGTTATGTAAGTAGGCCTTGATTTTAATGTTCGGATTCGGATCAAATAACTTAATTTCTTTAATATCCTGTCAACTGATACAGTCTTATATGTTCATAACTCGTATTATTATTATTCGTAGTACCAATCCGTTCAAAATCTAAATTAGACGTAGATTCCTCTCACAATTAAAGAAACAGAAGACTGAAGCATTGATGTTTTTTTATTGTTCCAATTATATGAACTTGTTTTTCAGAGTTTCTGTATTTGATTGCCTCCCAGATCGAAACAGGGGTCTATTACAGAAACTTGTAAGACTACTATCACAGCTACTATCGAGCTCTGTCGACCAGAACTCCTTCCGTTATTGCTGCTTCGGCTTCGTCGACATTGGTTCGATTTGGTTAACCTTCGCCTGTCAGCTCGCAATTCACATCTGGGCCATTACTCCTCAGGCTACAAACCTCAAGAGTATATATAGGTTGGGAAAGAACCGGATTTTTCTCCAGGCTATCACATCTATCAAAGGTTACTCCTTACATTGATTCCATTTTCAGGGCATGTATCGCTTTGGATATGTCCCTTAGATACGGCGGAAGGGGGGGGGGGGGCTTGTCTTGGTTTCGAAGCCTGGTAAGGCTTCACATATCGACCCGAAGAGTTTTCAAACCACAAATCTCTCCTCATTCCGTTTGAAATGCCTGCAGAGGCATGTGGCTTCTCCCTTCAACATCTCGTACACGCTTACCGGAGGGGCAGTTGTACTGAGACGGTCCTCCATTGAATGATTACTGTTATTGAGCGGTTATTGGATCGTGGTCTGTTTACATTGGCAGCCTTTGTGGTCATCGAGGGACACAGGGCCACCCTAGAATCGCTATGTGGGACGATACTTATATGTGGAGTTGGGTGGCCGAACCTCTCCCAGTGTGCTTGTGGAGAGAAGCTGCGCCCAAGGTGGCGTGCTTTCCCCGGTAGTCTGGTGTATGTTGGTTGACTCACTCATAACGATGCTGAAAAACGTGGGACTCTCATGCGAAGTGTATACAGGTGATATACCTATGAGCATCTCGAGGCACAGCATACCTGCTGTCTGTGCCTTCATGCTACGAGGCGTCAATATTTTTGAGGACTAGTGCACCCGTCATGTTATGACAGTGGACCCTACAAAGACCAGCTTAGTGCTCTTATCCAGAAGACGTAAGCAGAGGCACTTTGTTCTTCCAAAGCTCTTTGGACACACTCTGCAACCCTGTCCCCATGTCGAGCCCCTCCGAGTCTACCGTGACTCGAAGCTGACAAGGAGATTGCACGTAGAGGATGAATGCTGCTATGAGGGTCTTCGCGCAATGCAGGGAAAACTTTGGCTGCACATTAGGCATAAAACCGAGAGTTGTGTGCACTGGATGTACACCTCAATCGTTAGACATATATGGGTCTTACGTAGGATGGACGACGATGCCTGTGGGAACTGCGATCCGGAAACTGGCGATCCTGGAAGGGCTTACCAGCCTGGGAATTAAGGACTCCATGCGATCTACGGCTACTGCTGTCCTTGAGGGCTTACTTAATCAGTCAGCCCTGGATCTTGTCATTCAGGCAGATGCCAAAAGGTCTGTGTGCAGATTGCGCTCATGGCATGTGGGCTGGATCTGGAAAACCCTCTGGCAAGCATGCCATTTGATGCGATGGTTCCAGAGCTTTATTTTGGGCGCCGCTATTCTGTGAGTTTTCCTACAAGGAATCGTATACTGAGGGAAGTGTCTTCTCACGCCTTCCCCCGTCATCTGTAAAAATTTTCACCGAAAGCTCTCTCACAAATACGGGAGCAAGGGCGGGCGTTGACCTTCCTGAACCTGACATTGGGAGGGAGTACTCATTTGGAAGATACACCACTGTCTGCCACGCTGAAGTCTTCGCCATGGCAATAGATATCTCTTGATGTGGTGATCAAGGGAAAGAACATTGCTATCCTTTCTGATAGTCAGGCAGCCTTGATGGCTCTGAATGGCCGTCGGATAACAACTAAGTTACTTGGGTACTGTAGGTTGTCTGTGGATAAGTTATGTATCCAGAACAAAGTGCCCCTTCCGTGGGTTCCTGGTCACATGAGGATCATGAGGAATGACAGGGCTGACCTTTTAGCTAAGGCTGGCTCTGATTATCCGTTCCTCGAACTGGAACCCACCATAGGCGTCGCCGTCTCGAATATCGCGTGTCTCACCTGAGTACTTGCATGTGCACAAAACTATTTCCTGATGGGCCAGTAGGAATATCTCTAATTTTCTCATGGGGCTCGGAAGGGAACAATCTAGAACCGTTATTGGCATCATCACTGGCCACAGCTCGCTTCACACTCATCTAACAATGGTGGGAGTTGTTGACAGCCCTGAGACAACCGAACACTTTTTGTGTGCTATTCCGGCCTTTGCCCGGAGCAGACTGGGTACTCTAGTGTTTGCCTTCCTATCGGTACAGAAGTTGAAAAACCTTCTTCACCAAGACTTGATTTCTTTCATTAAGAGGATAGAAAAGTTTTGTTGATACGGTTCTTAGCAGAACAGCATAATGGGCCGCTCTTAGCTTCCGTGCACGTGATCCCTCGTCCCTCTGCCTTAAAAAAAACAATCACCGGGATAGTCTGGACTTGAAAACTGTGTTCTGAACTGGTGCACACTGTTGAAGACAACTTGGGTTCAGCTTGATCCGAACGCTCATCCAGGCTATCATAAGGACAATCTGATGAATCTGAAACGCAATTTATTTGATAATCCCAGTTTCACATCAGAAGCCACCCCTCTGCTTCTATACATTTGAGGAACAGGTGCTGATCATTTAATCTGCTTACTCATCGGACATTTGAAAACCCGATACCAGGGGATGAAGACCCAGGAGCAGCGGCTGTTTCGCAGCTTCTCAAGCCTTCAATTCTCTAGTGAGAAACAGATACTACTGTTGTCGCAGTTCCTGGCTTCTTCTTCAAAACAACGTAGCTGCTTCCCAGGAGGACAGCAGTCTGAAAGTTGTCTACCTCATACAGAAGGGTCATATTCCTTCTGTTATTCCTTCTATATTATCTTTGTATCATGACATCATATAAGATGACAAATTTGTCTACTATCACGTTAAAGGCTATTTCATTTTTTGCCATTATATAAAGGACTTATGGCACTTAATTAGCTTAGGCGTCCGATCGCTCCTCATTAACTACTAAAGGCAGCTTCTTTTTCCATCTTGGCTTATAAAAAAGAAGCAGATCAGATTCAATACTGCTTTACTTTTCATACATCCATTTGAAGGTGAAAATCTCATTCTGGAAATGAGGTGTATATAGAAGCTTCCCAATCAGTTTACATAAGACTTCTGTGAAAAAATCACTTCAATTTTGACAACTTCCATTCTGCGTACGCGGGCGGCTGGTCATGCCACCATTCCGCAGGAGACATCAGGAGAATTTGAATCACATCTGCATTTTCTAAACAACCTTTCAAGAAGTTTTTCTTTCATTTTTTTCAATTCCATTTACCAACTAATTTAAGTATAGTTGACGAAAATCCTTCCTTCTATTTCCATTCCTAAAGAGCTCATTGTATACCACCACCACCAGCATCACCACCACCACTACCACCACCCCATCGATAATATTATTTCAAAGAAGGTGACTTAAGGACCGGACAATATATGTACTCAGAACTTATGATGGATAAACGATCGACTCATATATAAGTTGCTGCTTGCATAACTATCCAGATGAGCATAATGGAATTACGGCACTTTATCCAGAGCTACTTGTTCTTCCAAAGTGTAAATTTGCTTACCGCATGGAGATTGATTTAAGATTCAATGAGCAAGAATGTGTACACTACTGTGCAGAGTGCAGACCCATCATCAGGAATAATATGTTCCTGACTTAAGGACATGAATGCATCCAAAGAGATTTAGAGTGTCAGGATATGTATGATATAACGACGTTATTTCGGGACACAAGGGTATAGATGAGCTGAGCTGAGATGCTATAGCCGAAAACCACTTACATCGTCTAAAACAATGAGGCAAGTAGACTGACTATAGCTGCTATCACAATTTAGTGTGATATAATTGGCCGGCAAAGGAGACGAGTAGGTACTTCTGAGGGCTGACCTAGTTATGTAATAAAGTTCGTTCGTTTCTGTATCTCGTCGTCGGAAAGACGCTACAATTCTCCAGCAGGAACGTTACAAATAGCCTGTTACTGGCATGAGGTTGATATGATTCCCCCATTTAGCTGAGTTACCCAGCAAAGCAATTATCATTAACAACAGCAGTTACAATACATTTGCTATACTTTATATATGTACTGTACATAGACAAAATATGCTAGTCCACTTGGATGCCCCAAAATAGCCACTATCCATGGGATAAATACGTACATTTGGGATGAGGATATATATATACTTCACACCAAGCTGTTTGCTTTGCAGCAATTCTTTTCGAATTTCCTTCATGTCCTTACTTCATATGGACAACGTGTGCGGATAAGGTCAATCTTTATACAAGCAGACGATGTCCTTAATATGAGAGGCCTATAGTCATTACGCCTGGCTAGCTGGCTGGTTCGTCCGGCTGGAGAATGGCTAGTACGTATATATGGTGGGTGGAAAATTCTCCACAACGTGTCAGTACCATTAACTCTTGTTCTGAACAGTCTGTTCGTAGAATCTTTGTGCTCGCATCATTATTCGGTTTTCTCTGTGGAAAACATTTGTCTTGACACTTATTGGAGGCCATTTCTACTGGTTACTAAACATTTGTTCTTAGTATCATCCCCCAAAACCGAACCAACAAGCCCCCAACCAGCAGAAATATCTAGTTTTTGGTTAAAATAAACTTCTATTACACATCTGCTATATATACACGTTTGCACATACATACATACAAACATACATATATGTATGGATGGACTTATCGTAGAACGGGTATAGCCGGATTATTGTGATTGGGTCAAACACTTTGACTGTTGGCTACTGCCTACTAATGGTTACGAGGATTTGTTGTTACATGTCGGTCATCTTCTAAGTCGCATTAGCCAAATGGATACTTTCACAGTTCGCCATGAATATGTTGTCAAGATTAAGTAGGACAAATGGACTTTCGCATTATATGAAATCAAAGATTGGAACTGATGGATATTACGTTTGGAGAGAAAGTGTTGACCACTAACATAAATTGATTCTGGAAATCATGATAAAGGGGCAATAAGGCGAATAGATCATGGAATTTGGTAATGGATGGAGTCGACAAGTCTAGAGAGTCCATTGAGTGCATTGAGTCTAGTTGAAAATTAGATATATGGAAATATCCTAGAAAAATCCAATTGGTTAAAGTTTCTGATTAATTCTATTTACTAACTGAGAGATATATAAAACTAGAATGGTGAATTTTCTTGTGTTTTTTATTTCGCTAGATTGAAAGAATTATTCAATTCTTTTTTTTTAACAGAAGAATAAGGACTTCTTTGTAGCATAAGAAATTTGTCCATATATCCACATTTCAAAGATTTAGAAAACAGCGCACGTTCTTCATATTCCTATCTAAGAGCGATGCAGATACAACTTCTGCCAGCTACAGACCCATTACTTTGCTTTGTTTTCGTTTAAAAGTTTTGCAGAAAACTACAGGTAGATACCTGCGGAAAATAAGGCTAACCTAATTTGAAAATGCAATAAATCAAGGGTTTGGTGATATAGAACTACAAAAACAACTTTTCCGTGCAGAAAAACTATAATATGTACACTGAGAAAAAAACACGGGTAAAATCAAAGATTTTCAATATATAAACAAGCATTTTTACACTTAAATTTTAGCCAAAAGTGCAGTGCTTTTATTTTAAATTAAAGAAAATCCTTGTTTTTACAGGGAGGATGAAACGTTAAATTATAAACTTTCCCATTTTGATTTCATATTTTAATAGCGAAGTCAATAATGAATTACATTTCAAATTCAAAAGGAACCCATACTTTTAATGTAAAGAATTTAGTTTTTAAAACAAAATGAACTGGAGTTTATTTTAAAGTTTTTGAAATTTTATTTTGATGTGTAAAAACGTAAAAACAAATACTTGTACGATTTCGAACCAAAGTATTTTCAGAGCATTCATGTCGAAGGTATTCTCAAAGTCAAAAAAAAAATATTTATATTACTCAGCCAAATACTATCCATGCTTACAACAAGAACAGGGGGGGGGGGGGTGTTGATCAGGCGGATCAAAATATTAGCTTATATCGCTGCAACATCCGCGGGAAAATGGTACTTCTGCATTTTTGCTCAGATGATTGATTCCGCAGCACAAAATGCCTGACAGCTCCATAAGAAGAGTGGCGCTAAGCTACAACAGTTGGCCTTTCGTAGACGTATGGTTCAAAACATCTTGGGTTCATTTGGTGGAAAGAAACCAACTACTTCGAACATTAGATCATCATCTTATGGAATTGATGTTCGTTTTGATAGAGTGGATCATTTGGTCGAGGTCCAAATGAGGCACACACGCTGCGCTCACTGTTATACCAAATGTACAGCGCAGTGTCACAAATGCAACATTGGGTTACACACAAAATGTTTTATTACCACACCAAAAACTAAAAATATAATTTTTTCAGTTACTAATTTATAGCGAATTTGTTCTTAATATTGTTATGAACTTAATTCATTTAAACAAAATAAAAGAAAATAAAAATATAAATATATTAATAATTTTTTTTTAAATCATCTGGACCTCATGTATTTGCCGAACGTCCTATATATAGGACAAATGTTTTCCAACAAACTGTTAGAATATTTTTACTTACTTTTATTTTGTATTCTTAGATCAAATTAAACCAAAACAAAAGACTTCAATAAGTTTTATCATCTAAAATTTCTCCCGGCATATCTGGGTTAATTAATTTTGATAATCTTTCGGAATTTCGAATCCGAGCATCTTCTCAACTAATCATTTCGTTGCATTAACTAATTTTTACATAATGAGTTACGAAAAAATAGGAATATCAGCTAAAACAGTCGTTGTTTTTTCTTGACTGTAGAAGCACTCATAAGAACCATCCACAAATTAATATTGCTCTTTCAGTAAATTCAGTTCCCAAAATTAACTAATTGTTTGGTTGATTTTGAATATAGGATTATTTAAAATAACTGAAACATTAGTTTGAAGACGTTAGTAATCAACTAATTGAATTTGTTAAAATATACAATAAAATTGGAAAGCCCAACTAATTTTTTAGTTGATCATAATAATAAAATGCTATGAATTCAATTATTTTTGTAATTATTATTTTTATATGATTTTATTATCTGCCCGCAGTGGGCTGACAATATTTTTAATAACGAGAAAAAAAGCGTGCTGTATGGGCAAAAACTATATGTGTACTCATCAGTACGACTGAGAGTTTCTGTCTGCTGTAGACGCTGAAGAAAATATTAAACAAACCACATGTATGCACTCCGTCAGAGCTAGGCAAGTACAAAAGAAAAAGTACTTAAGTACAAGTACAAGTACCGAAGGCCTGACTACTTCAGCGTAAGTACAAGTACCGCATGTATGAAAAGTACTTGTATCTAAGTACTAAATCTATAAAAAGTACTGAGTACTTTTAGAAGTACTTTTTTAGAATCTTTATACCTTGGCAGTAATAGTAATAGTTAATAGATATTAATAAATAAATACCTTTTGAAAACTTTCATATGTATAGTAACCAGTGGCTATTATTTATGGTTTTTTATAGTTTTCGACGCTGCAGGTAGAGTAAAACTTTCACCTCTCATATTAGATGTCCGTCCAAGGACCTATTATCGCCCCAATAATACATAACAAGGAAAAAATTTCCAGTAAATTTCAAAGAAAAAACTGAGGCCTTCCGTACATCAGGTCGAGGCATCGTTGATTTTACATTGGAGCGAGGCATTGCTTGCTATCCCTTGCTTATGTCCACTGACGTACATAATATGGACTGCTTACTTTTCTATTTCACGTGGGCATAATTGCTTGTGTCAAAAAGAGGCTGTTAAAAAGTGAGCAAGCAGCTCGGAAAGTGATTTTAATAAAACATTTAGAATTTCTTCTGTGTATCTAATGAATATAGTTTCTTTAGTAAAATAGTTTATATTAGTAATAACCCTAAATGATTAATTTAAAAACATTTATTTCGACGAACCCACTTATTTATTGGTTGTTTGCAGTTCTCTCTGAGTTGGTACTTGGTGCTTATATCGAAAGAGTCAGCAATATAGACGTTAGCCCACTATCTGCAGTGTATTTCTATGAACGTGGTCAGTCCTTATTTTACATGTCAGTGGTTATGTCATCAAGTCGAGGCATCGTCGATTTTATATTCGAGTGAGACGTTACTGGTTTTTGTTCTACTTGCCCACTCCTCTTTGTATGTGATTAGTTTGTCTAAGATTCTGCCTTGACGCGTGAGTGCGGCACATGCTTGGAAGTTTTTTGTGTGCTTTAAAACTCAACAAAAATGGAGTTGCGTTAGAGATTATGTTTGTTTTTCTACGAAGAGTTAGATGCTTGTAGGTACGCTGTAAAAGATTTTCAACTAGATCCGTATTAAAAGTGAACTAACTAGAGTGGATCTCCTAGATATTCTAGTGACAAATCTAGTTGGAATCATTTAAGCAGAAGTCCAGTTGAATATTTCAATTGCGTTTCTAGAGAATATGTAACAGATTTCTGGACATGAAAACTATATATCCAGTCTTATTTTATGAACTGGGTTTCAAGTAAACTTAAATGTTATTCCCTATTTCTCAACTAGATTAACTATTAAATTTCAAAATCCCTTTCCAGTTAATTAAAGAAGATTTCTGGTTTAACCAACCAAGCTAATCAGTTAGATATATCACCTAAGTTTACAGTAAATTTAAGCCGAATTCAGTTTAATTAAACAGGGATCCAGTTTTCACAATCAGAACAGATTTCTAGTGAAATTAAAAAATTTTCATTTAATTTCACTAGAAATTTCCTCTGGTTGCGAAAACTACATTTCTGATTATCTCTCGCCAATTTTTGTCTCCAATATCCTGTACCCTGTATAATATACTCGTCCATGCATAACATTTTGCATATTTATTTGTAAGATTTTCACTTGGTAAAACAGAACAGGATAGCCGAAAATGTTTATATGGAATTAGTTCTTATCAGGAAATAATTTTTTTATTATTATTTAAGGGGAAAGAACAAGCCAAAACTGGATAATTTAATTATACACATATTTATTGACTTTTAAGGTATAAACGCTAATTCAAATACATGTGTACTTGTACTGTATATGGAAAAGAAAAGACTAAAAAATAAAAAGAAAAAAACAATTTTTTCAATCAATCAGCCAGAATTTTGTGAAATAGAGACCCCCTAATGGATTTACTTTTTTGGTTTTATAGACAAAAGCGTAAAGAAAATTAAAAAAATTTGTCAAATGTGTGCTGTATTTAAAATTGAATACATAGTTACAGTTATACAGTTATACAATATACAAAGGGATGGCGTACATCGTCCCCTATTTCTAACAAATATCATCCAAAGAAACATAAAAAACTTCCGCTTCAAAAAGTCGCTCAGATCTACAGATTATTATGGGTTGACCACACCTTTTTTTTTATAATGGTGTTGATGTCATCATCAAGCTGAAAATACGAAAAGTACAAAGTACTAATTCATTGTTGCATTCCTAAATTATTTTCAAACTTACATTGATCCACTGTATTAGTTGCATTAAAACTCTTTTCAAGTTTTTTCTTCCCAATTCTCCATATCTGTGGAAATTTGGCAGTATGACCGTTTTATTTGGCATTGAGGCAGTTTTTTTAAGACCGCTGCGAGCATCCTTAAGTTATGTATATAAGTATGTAAGAAAAAAAGATAAAATATTTTATTAGAATTAGAATATATATATACTCGTATATATATGTAAATATATACAGATTGAAGGAGAAATATAGTTCAATTTCTGCGTCTAAAATAAGTTGAAATAAGAATTAACTTAATTAAAACTAATGAACTTATTCAAACTTTTAAGATAATAATAATAAAAATTCTCGATAAGTATAACTTTCCTTCATGCTGTCCCATATTTTATAAATTTAGGTTAATCTGAATACGAATATAGTATGTAAAAATGTTAATAGTAAATTTTGTATAATTTCTTACCATAGTGCCTTTAAAGTCAATTATTCTTGCGAACATGTCAAAGATCTATTTCACCGATTTTCCGGATAATATCATAGTTCGCCTAGTACCATATAAGTTTCTTCCATTAGATTAATTATTGTTTGGTCGTTTTTCTCCACAGGCAAAGTAGTTTTAAGTTCAGATATCTAAGCAAAATTATTACAACATATTAGCAACATACATGATGGGCCGCATCGTTTCCGCCTTTATGTTCCATTAAGGTCTAATCAAAATTCCGACATTGACGGCAATTCTGATTAGGCCTTTACACTTTATTTACTTGGCAATCGAACAATTAAATATAGAAAATATTATTTTCTAAGTACTGTAAACAATATGCTAGACCAACTAATATACACTTGATACACTAATATACACTTTGACGCGTCCGTCGACTTTCACACCATAATACTAAGTGAACACAACTCAGTTCTCCTGTATCCTAAAGAATGAGGACTCTATTAAATTCATCTTTAATTTTAAATGGGATTCGGTACATTTGACTAGATTATCAGTACGCGTAAGACAACGCAACTACAAATCACTTCGCTTAAATTGATTTTCATTTGAGTGAACTAGATTTGCAGTCCAGGAATGTATAATACCTGAACCTCCAAATAATTAACTGGAAACCCATTTTAAAAAAAGTGAATTTCTCGAATTCCGACAAAAAACAGAAATAAAAATAGGAAAGCATTTATTCATATCCGGAATCCTAGTTGAATTTGAATTTTAAATAGAAATCCAGTTAGTCATAATAACTAGACATGCACGCAGTTAAATTTAACTAGAAAATAGAGAACTACTTAAGTAAAAATCTTGGTACATAAAAACAAAACTAAGTCTTAAGTACAAGTAAATAGAAGCAAGTACTTATGTTCAAGTACTAAGTAGGGGCATTTCAAATGTATTGAGCAATAAGTTTTAAGTAACGAAAATGTACTTTAAGTAGTACTTAAGTCTTTTTTTACTTAAGTATTGCCCTGCAGCTCTGCAATCAGTATAAGTTCTGAGTGTGAATTATATGAGGCAAAATTTTCTGATTTGTTGATTTCACGAATGTATAAGTCAAAATTACGAATTGAGTTTGAATTTGAGTTGAGTAAAAATAGTTATGATTCATTTTGCTGGTAATTTCTCAGTACAGGAACAAACTGGCCCTAAACGTTTTCCCAGAACACTTAAAATATTGGAAATTTTGTATGACAAAACCACGGGTTTCAAGATTTATTCAATTTTTTAAATTATATTTATGATTTTTCGAAAGCGCTCTCGAGTTATCGACAGACGGAAAAAATCAAAATAACCATTAATACATAAATATTATGCGTGGGTGGCCAATCCATTTTTCTTTATTAGCAATATACTTTACCAGCGAAATGATAAACTCAGTATGACCTATGAGATTTCATGTAGGGTATAAAAATAAATATTAATGATGCAGTGATTTAAAATGTAAATTAATGCGAAAATTATATTATTCATATCAACTAATATAATTCGTTAATTTAGAAAATTGTAAGGTTACATCATATCAAAAAAAATCTATCAATTTATTTGTTGAATTTATTAATTGCATAAATTCGCTACAACAAATCTTATTGTTAAATATAAACAAACAGTTTGGTTGTTTCTGCGAAAAAATTAATAATTTTTTATGTTGATTTTACTAATATGTATTCTGACATATGATTAGTTAATTTATCATTAAATATTTTTTAACTGAACTAACTCAATTCAAAGCTACAACTAAAGTATTTTTCAAAACAACTAAGGGCAAATCAACTAATTCCAATTAGAAATTGAAACTAATTAGCACTTACAATTTTATTAATCACTTAATTGTTTTTCCAAATCATTTTACGCGAATTAATAATGTGCGATCAACTAATCGTGATTTATCCTTTTAACTAATAATTTCTTTTCAGTGTAAATGCTTTAAATTCAGAAAATTTTTAGTTTAAAGGTTATTGGGCGCAATCCGATCCATTTTGCGTGGAATCGAGGACATCAATCAAAATAGTTTTAAATTAAATAGATTTTACTAACTTTTAATGGTAATTAGTAATTTAATTGAAAATTGGTGGGAAAAAAATATTTAATCTGAGTAATATTTTTTCTGTCATAAGACTATTTAGATACCGTATTATTTTTTACGGACGTTAAGTATACACATTAATACTAGCTCTCTCTTTCGCACATTACTAAGGTCCTGGAACTGGTTCTGACGCGATGAGCCCGCGCCTCCACCCGTCCCCTGTGCAGTCCTTCGTCATCGGTCGTTGTGATCTGTGCGTTATCGTGTTTTCCAAGTTTCTTTATCTATTATTCGACTCGTCCGTGTTTCCTGGACACGTTATTTGCTTTTGGATTGCGTTTTTGTCAGGGACCGAAAATAACTGGTATTTTGAAAATGTTAAACAAAAAAAGTAAATCCAGCGCTACATGGACGACAAGCTATCGAGGATTACTACTGTCCCTGTATACATGGCCGCCGCACTGTCGATAGCTGCGCGCATATCGCCAGTATAGTATATTTTCTGTCTTGGGCCAGACATAAACAAAACTATGAAAGCGCCGGCTGTTTTCCAGGATCATGTAACAATTGATTTTAATCAAACTAAATAAAGAATTATAAAAGTAATTGGCTTAATTTTTCACCACTTATTTAGATGAAAGTGAATACTTAAATAAATATTTGTATTGGAATTAGAAGAGTGGCAACAATATCATAATTATAAACATAAAATAGTAACGGTTTCATAGATTTCGAAATTATATGGATTCTTATATGGCAGACTACGCCGAAATCACGTAATTTTGAATTATTTTCTGAAATCACCATCGAAATCACATAATTTCCCATACATTGGCGTAATTTCAAAATCACGTAATTTCGACGTAATTTGGATGAAATTACATGCAAAATCATGTGATAATTAATGAACGTACTCACCCAGCGGCATTCAGCCATGTATTTTTCCCTTTTTCTATTAATCACCATTTATGATTAATGTGCTCATTGTAGTCATTTAAGAAGTTGTGTAATACTTTTTTCTTGCAATTGCATTTAGTAAAATAGAACTCTGGCGTTGCAAATTTAAATCCTTTGAATATGATGTCGTCGTTTTCTTCGATAATAATCCCTTTTCTTACAAAAAATATTATTTATAATATTAATTTTTTTTTTCAATTTCATGGAGTAATATTTTTATATATATATTTTTCTTTTTTTTTCCTAAATAAAAAGTAATTTTGACTGCCTCACTTCACTGAAATTTGACATTTGTTACTTTATATTTGATATAAATGACAGTTGAAATCATCTCAGTAGCAGTGTGAACACCATCGCATGATTTCAAAATTACCTCGTAAAAATTACGTAATTTCGGCGCGGTCTGAACATGGTATTATGAATTTCTAAGTAGTTTTTATACATTTATATATTTTAATGATTTTTCGAGATTCCCGTGTTTCACAATGATGCGACCCATATCACTAATAACTAGAGTAATATAGCAATCCAGCCTATCAATTACGTTCATGTCTGCGGTGGGTCAAACGTCCATAGTAAGGTGCCCACTGACCTTTAAACTTGCCGGTTTAAACTTAAAGCCTCGGTTTCCAAGAGACCGTTACCGTTACCGTTACCGTTCAACGTCGTTCGGTGTGGTTTCCAAAGAAATAGTATTGTCGTGTGTGAAATTTCAAGTTAATACAAATAAAATATATATTTTAATAATAGAGTTTTGAAAGTGAGGAAGATATATGTAGATAAAGAAGATCTGTTATTATTACGTTTAGTTAAAATAAATTCCGTAAATGAAATGTTTCAGAAAAGAAGAGAAGAAGAGGCCTTTGAAATTTTAACTAAAAACATTTAATGAATAAAGATATTTTACTAAATCAATGATCAATCTTTGTAAAATTCACTGTTTTTGGCATGACTGCGTGATGTGAAATGCAAACGTTGACTGTAACTCCCAAAATACATACACGACCACAAGCCACAGGCGACTGCCCAAGAAACAATTTTTTGTATATATTAGTAACGGTGAGGTTTCCATTACCAAATTATATACCTTGAGTTATATAGACTAGTATTCGAAACCTCTTTGTAACCACTATAAACCCCTTATAGAGCTTAAATGGAGGATTATACCGGTTACCGGTTACCGTGACTTGATTTAGGTAGCGTTATATAATTAAAAGTTTTATAAAATGAGTTTTATATAATGGTGATGGTAACGTTTCCACAACGCTTAAAATTTTCTCAGTCTGATTAGTTTTAGTGATTGAAATATTAAGAAAATTACTATTCGTTACCTTTATAAAACAAGACAATGCAAATATTTACGACATAGAATTTCGATATTTTTTTGTATTGCATTTTTATAATGTAAGGGTTTAATAATTCTACATTTTAGAATTACAATGTTTCGGCATGTACGTGGTGAAATTCAGCTGAAATTAAAATATTACTGTGAATATAATCATAGATACTTCTAAAAAATACAGACCCCTCCAAAAATAGGCAATTTTTAATAATTTTAATTAAATATGGCAAAATTTTAAATTTTCACTCAGGTGATATTAATTCATAAAAATAACTTAACATAATTTAGAAATGTTGTGTACCTGAAAAGATGTATTTTCTTCATATAAAAATAAAACGGAAGCCATATCTCTGCAATTTAAAAAATTGGCTTAACCGACATTTTCTTTTTTATATCCAATGGATAGATGAAAAATGACGGCTTGTACTTAAATGAACAAATTACTATTATAAAACTTCAAGTAATTTTATATAAACTAAATGACCCTTATAAAACTTCTAGAAATATTATATAAACT
The DNA here is from genome assembly GCA_963930735.1 of Dioctria linearis. Lineage (NCBI taxonomy): Eukaryota > Metazoa > Arthropoda > Insecta > Diptera > Asilidae > Dioctria > Dioctria linearis. The sequence continues at coordinate 31,794,191 of OZ005742.1, forward strand.
AAAGGAACTACCATGCTTCGAAAATGGTCCTTATATTCCCTTTAGTCATAATATCTAACCTTTTGTAATGTTATATATCTTAATTATAGTCACAAAAAACAGACGTTAGTGTTCTTATATAACCCTTTGGTTATATTATGTTATATAAATAAAAACAGTTTTATAATGGCTCCATTCGACACTAAAAGTAATTTGTTTTTATAACGATCACCGTAGTTACTAAAGGGCCACCAACAATTTTACGATATTTTATAGTGGGTATATGTATGTATTACCGAAAGTCCCCAATTTTTATTAAAGTCACCTAAATTACTGAATGTTGTCGAGTTATATAAAAAAACTATTATAAAACTTTCTGATGTACCTTCTAGTAATGGTTACTCTAAGCTATATAGACCGGTGATGGAAACATTTTCATCACCAACTTATAAAATCTTAAGTAACTTACTTCCACGATAACCATTAGTAACCTTAAAAATCTCTAATATAACTACGTCACCAATTGGTAATATTATAAAACTCTTATATAACCACTGAAATTCTTATATAACCGAGTAACCATTATATACCCCTTATAAATCTACCCATCACCTTCAGTCACCAAAAATTAGAAAAATTGTTACTTGGGTGGGTGCACCCCTCTGAAACAATGGAAATCTATTGTCAAAGTTACATTCGCGGCCACAGGCCACAAGCCACGCTGTGGACGTGGCCAAGTTTGACCAAATCTCAAATTTTGGGACTCGTGGCCCCAGTACTACCAACATTGAAGTATAAAAATGGTAGGTTTTTAGTGGTATTCCTTAAGCCGTACTACGACCACATGTTCCACTAGATATCTCGATCAGATGTAAGTAAGTGATACTTCGGGTAAGTTTAAACTAGCAGATCTCTCTACAGGATGTCTGTATACACCGGTAGTAGTTGGCGTAGAACAGTAGGTCGGATTGACTACTCTGGTTATCTTGAGGAAGTTGTATACACTTGAATGGGAACAACAACAACACAGTTCTCAATATAACAACCGGATAATGTAATCTTGTATTCGATGTGCAACTAAAGGTTTTATCATTAGTCGATTCAAAGCAGTCTTCTGTAAAAGAAACAATAGCGTTTGAACAGGACATAAATGACCAGTTGACCCTATGTCAAACTGGTCAAACCTTGACAGACCACCTCTGTCGTTACTGGTGTGTGAAGTTAGCCTTATTATTATGTTATTATACATATATTTCGTCGGCAACCAATAGGTATGTCTCCTCCGGTAATAGCTAGTCGAGGCGTTGCTGATGAGGACAGTTGGATCACCTAGCCACGTCAAATTCTATCGGTGGATAGGTTGTCTCAACCGTGCTATACAGCTGAGAGGCGCGTGTTTATGGTTTTGACCTGTAGCCTTCTTTAGTTAGTAGCAACCAGCCGAGGTGGCATTCTTCCCAATCAATGGTAACACTTGTAACAGCGTTAACTTCAGTGTTCTTGAAAGTCCACTCTGGATGGGCCGTCCTAAAAGGAAGGGCCTAAAAAGGAAAGAAAGAAAATAGCGTTGATGCCACGGGTGCGGGCATAAACATTAGCCTTCAGCGAAATCCAGTTCGAATTAAACCCTCTGGTGTTATGGATTCGTATCTGTCCTTAATTAAAGTTCCCTTCACTGGAATTGATTTAAAATGATATAATCTATTATAGCGACAAATACTTAACATCTTCGCTATACAACAATTCTGACATGAATGAATTTTCTTATCAACTAAATTAATTTCTATTGTCAATGGTCGCCTACCTAGCTAAGGCTTTCCAAACCCAACAAAGTATTGCTACCTGAGAATTTAATGAAATAAATTATGTGCTTTATACAGTGGCTGGTCAAACGTGCAGAAAGGAAATGTTGACGACCACAGACGCCTCGCCACAGGTTATTCAATATGGCGGGGGATTTGTAATTAATCGGAATTTTGTTTATCAGTGAGAAAGTTGTTTACCCATGTGAACTAATTCATATTGTATTGTAATAATTCTGCAAAAAAAAAATAAAATAGAGGGAAACATGATTAATTACTTCCAAATACATATTTTTATGCATGGCTTCTTATAGCCAGTGGCCGTGAATGTAACTTATTTGGCTTCAGCAGTCGGCCACAAGCTTGTGGCCCGTGGCCTAAGGCCGTGAATGTATTTTGAGCCTAAATGCTGACGCTAATGTGTCGGAATCAAACTCCAACGCATTAGCGTGCGCAGATGCAAGCGCAAGTTCGTCGGGCGTTTTCTTGGAAATCATTCAGATAATTTCCTCCGTGTTTGATTACAGCGTACTTGCGCTGACGCATTGGCGTCCAAGCATTCACGCTGGCAAAATCTGTTGGAAACCGACGCTTAAAAGTGTTAACAGTTTTAATTTCAGACTATGTGGAAATATCAATATAAATCTGATTCGTCTAAATAATTTTAAGACTTTATGTAAATTTTAATGTTAAACGTTTTCGAAATAGAATTATATACAAACCCAAAAAGTCTTAATTTTAGCCTCGAATTTTTAATCGTGTACCGTTGATTCTTCATCATGATCAATGATCTGCAGTTATTGATATTACGGACGATTTTGTTTTCAGTTCAGTTCCATATTTGGGGGTAATTGTGGTATGTTTGCCGATCCCCTAGTAGGCAGTATGCCTCAACAGTAGCATTCAGATATGATACAGTTCGACTTATTGTTCGAACGAAAGTAATCGTGAATGGTGTTAAACTCTGATCTAGGGTTCTTCTAGTTAGATAGTATAGTTCGAAGCAAGTTTGGTTATTGAAGGATTTGAGCTTCTTGAAGACAGAAGTTTTGTTTATTTATCCAATTGTTGGTTTCTTGGTTGGTTGTTGTCTCGTGCAACTGGACAATTTCACCTGTAAAGTGTTCATAGAAATACCAAGTATCTATTTTCTTATATTATTAAGCCAAGCTCAGGGGATACCCTATGATGCAAAGCACAGCATGGCAGGAATGAGATAGGGAAAGGATTAGGGGATATGAGGAGAGTGGCGGAGGTGCCGATGTATGTCGCCCTTAAACTTCCGCAGATTGTATGCCGGAGGAAAAACAGAAGATGGTAAGCTGTTCCACATTCGCACTGTTCGGGATAAAAAAGCATCACGGAATTTTACTGTACGGCCGAAAGTTATTTGAAGGGTTAAAGGATGTGCTCGGTTTGCAGCGCGAGTATTGCATGCAGGAATCATTCTACAAGGGATTAGACTAGATATTTCATCAAAACATTGACCATGCATATAGCGATAAAGGAGCGAAAGGCATCCAACATTGCGGCGGTGCTCGAGTGAGTCGATATGACAAGTTATTGCCAAATCGCCAATGAGCTTGAAGGCTCTCTTTTGGACAATATCCAATGAAGCTAAGGCTGTGCGACCAGCCCCGGCCCATATATGGGAGTTGTATTCCATTCTAGGTCTAATGTAGGACTTATAGAGGAGCGCTAGATTTGACGGGCTGAAATATTTCTTACACCTTTTCAGAAATCCAAGACATTTCGATGCTTCTTTGGCAACAGAGAAGGTGTGATCTGTCCAGTTTAACTTACTGGAAATATTAATGCCAAGAATGCTTAGTGACGGTGAATCAGAAATGAATACTCCATCAAAACAAACGGGTGTGGTTAAGTTATGATCTTGTTTTAATGAGATAAGATAGCTTTGGGACTTTGATGCATTGAATTCGACGCGATTCGCTTTGCCCCAAGCGAGGATACTGTTAAGATCGTTATTCAATGATATAGTCATGCAATCTCGTTTAACACATGCGGCATTCCCCCTGGATTCCGCAAGAGTGTCAAAGGAGTAAGCGAAATCAAGAGTACTGTCATCTGCAAAACTATGGATGGGATTGAAAGTAAGGGAAAGCAGATCATTAATGAAAATTAAAAAGAGAGTTGGAGAGACAACAGAGCCTTGAGGCACACCGGCATTTATGGGATGTGGTTCAGATGTAACGCCATCTAATACAACACGTATTTGGCGACTAGATAGGAAACTTTCAATCCATAATAGAAGAGGAGGGGAGAGACCAAGTGCTTTAAGTTTGGCTAAAAGGGCTGGATGCCAGACTCTATCAAAGGCTTTTGAAATATCTAGGGCAACGATTTTAGACTCACCAAAATTATGAAGACTACGGTTCCAACGTTCCGTAAGAAAGGTCAGCAAGTCTCCAGATGAGCGTCCAGCTCGGAAGCCATATTGGCGATCGTTGATGAGATGATTAGTTTCTAGATACTTCATTAATTTGGAGTTAATGATAGATTCAAAAACCTTTGAAAGAATCGAAGTGATTGCAATTGGTCGATAATTTGAGGGATCGCTACCCTCTCCTTTCTTGGGAATAGGCTGAACGTGAGCTAGTTTCCAAGCAGTTGGAAATTTTCCTGTCGAATAGGACAGGTAGAATAGTTTGCGCAGAGTTTTAGCCAAGGATGAGGCACAGCTTTTAATTAACAGGGGCGAAAAACCATCAGGACCTGCGGCTTTGGAGACGTTGATCCCCTTAAGGACCCTGAACACATCCCTCGTACGAACGTGTATTGGCTCTTGTACACATTGACACGGTGGATGCAAAACAGGTGTTTGTGAAGTAGGTGGAAGACAAGAATTTGAAGCGAATCTAGCAGCTAAAATATTAGCTTTATCCAGGGAGTCAACAATCACTTCACCATTATTAAGTAGTGAAGGTGTAGAGGAACTGGTGAAGTTGTTCCTGATGGTTTTGACCAGGGACCAGAAGCCTTTGCTACCTTTGCGGCTCGCCAGGATTCTTTGTCTAATATTCTGGTCAAAAAGAAATTTTTCTCTCTGGATAATGGCCTTGCAGGCGTTCCGTGCAGTCTTTTAGACTTGTTTCATTTCCGGACATGGATGCAATTGATAGGCGCGAAAAGCAAACTCTTTCGCTTTTATAGCTTGGTTGCACTTATCGTTAAACCAGGAGCGATCATGCTGTTGTTGAGATCTGCTGTAGGAATACGGAATGTATTCACGCATGCCAAGATTTAGTATGTTACTAAATTTTAATGTGCATTCATCAACATCCCTCGAAGCAAAACAGACCGACCAATCAATTTCTCTAATTTATTGATTGAGACTTTCCAATCAGCATTTTTATAGTGCCAAAGAAGCCTACTTGTAGGTGGAGAAGTAGAGCGGCACAGGTTTGAGGTGGTAAATTGAGCCGTGATTAAGCAATGGTCTGAATTTCCGAGAGGGGAACCGACTGAGATGGAATATTTGTCCGGATGAGATGTTAGAAATAAGTCGAGTAAATTAGCTTTATCACCAGCTGTATTGGGAATTCACGCTGGTGCATCCACTAGCTGTTGCAAATTAAATGATTCACAGAAGAGTTCAACGAAACGACCCGCAGGACTTGTGGTAGAAGAATGTCTGAGCCACGGTATATTATGAACATTAAAATCGCCTGCCAGGACGATTTCGGAAGAAGGGGAGACAGAAAGCAAATGATCAATATTGTTGGAGATATTGTCAAATACGGATACCGTGTCGTCATCAGACATATTTGGGCTGCGATAAAGGATTATGCTAACTCCACTCTAGAACGCTTCAAATGAGTATGAACAACTCCGACTGTCCCTATGACCGCCGGAGGGTGTTAGCAATGGAGTCTGTATACATATGCAGGACTGGCTGCTACTTAGGTCGAATTATGAGAATCAAGGCGACCTTATGTCGACCCGATAACTTCAGTGAGAGTTATTTTTCTCATATTGTCTTTTTTCAAACTGGTGGGCAGCTTAAAAAAGTTTAAATTTGAGCAATCAGCTCGAATTTTTTTCAGTTGTACCTATCGTAAAAATCTTCAAAGCCAGGTCCATTGTTGTTTTTTTAACATAAAAAAAGTAAGGAAAAATAAATTAAACAATATTTTCAAACGTAAAATGTGTTAATTTTCATTTTATTAATATGTTTTGTCCGGAATGCAGGTCCCTACAATAGCCATACATCCTTGGAGAGAACGGTGAACACGGTTTCAATCAGTGTCGTCTCCTGACAACATTCATGGGTGGATTTTTTTTTAGTTGTTCTTTACTCCTTAAAAAATGTCGATCTTTTTTATCTAATATACCATTTCTTCATTTCTTTGCAATCCAAGCCTCGGATTTTGAACGTTCTTTATGGAGTCCCCCCTTTATGGTAAAACTTTTCAGAGCCATGAAAACGTCTTGGCTATCCAAGAGAAAAGTAATGAATGAGACGCTTATAGCTCTTTTAATACAGGTGTACTAGTGTATGCTTCTATAATCAAAACTTCTGATTAGAATATAGTTGGGATGGAGTCCGAGAATTTGGGATCATATATGCCCAGTACGACTCGACTGTTTGTTGATCAGTTCACTGTGTTAAAAATATTACAGTTTTGCTGGGAAGGACACCTAGGTACGATTTTAGGTAGGCATTTAAAAGAAAGTGTAAATTTACTTTCAATGTGCTTGACACCACAAAACATAGTACTAATGATGAACTTCATCTTGGGCGTGATGGACGTGCCGTGTCATCTGCTAAGACTCTAATACCTGGCTTATCAAGATTTTATCTAAATGCATTGACTGAAATGCTTGAAATTTTATGAAATGGTTTGTCAAATATTCTGGATAAAAACAGGAACGGTGATTTTGCTTTAACTTATCTGCGTGCAACTGAGTACTTTATAAACTGGGTATAGGTCCAACTACTCTTCCAAATCCCACATAGGCATGTTCAATCAACTCTCAATATCAAAATATATGCAAATAAAATCCTAACGCAAATATTCAAATTTATTTTCTAAGACCCCAAAACATCTCCACACAATTAAACCTTCATAAAAGTTTATTTTCTCCAATCAACATCAGACAGCCCTTTTCCACAAAAGTTCAATTGATGTCATCGTGATGTTTAAGAAGTGAATTAAAGCAATCAAGAAGTTGCAAAACTTCCCAACTCTCATTAGTTGTCCACAGAAATGCAATTTTCTGATATTCCCATATCTACACTCAGCACAACTTCCATCTATCCTTCATTCGGGATTATCTCTTTACGAACAGACGAAGAAAGTCCTACAAATGGTCAACTTCAAAACTTTAGGCAAACGCGTTGTAAACATTACAGGAAAACATCTCTATTCCTTCCCATCCATCCTTAATAAATATACGTTTTGTGCATCATGGGCGAGCGCTACATTCATTTCGGATAGAAATTTTGTGCACTCAAAGCTTTCTGAAGTAGAAGTCGGTTCCTTGTATTATGAATGGCGAACTATACATAGAAGTACCTATACTAGATAAGCTTGGGTCCAGAGCAACAGAAGGTGGTGAGCAGAGGATTTGATAATGTTTGAAAACTTAAAATTAAATTTTCATCAATTGGAATAGCTAAGTCCTAAGTGGAAATTGAATGTATACACACATATACATATCTACGCATACACCTGCAATCACACTTTATTCAAACCGACTTCTTTACTTTATTGCATCCTAAGATTTCATTCAAATTTAACTAAAATTTCTCTGAATAGAAAAGGTGTTAGACTTGACTCTTGTGGTAATCCACATAGGTACTACGTTCATAATTCAAGTGAAGTTGTTATAGTTTCTATATGATAGAATATCTCAAAAGAACAACTTCCCTCCTTAACACAAATGGAAATTTGAGAGAAATTATATATATATGGATAGTATTGGGGTCTTTCAGATAGTAATTCATAATTCAAACAGTTATCGCAAGTCTCCGGAATTTTCTGGTAAATTTACTGCAGTTTAATAATAGAGAAAATAGAGAATGGTTCACCTTTACCATCTGCAGATTTACGGAAAGTTTATTTAGTGAAGTATAGAGCTAGGAGATTCTGGGGTTCTTATTATATGTATATCCGCTGGTGAACTTTTGCAGATAATTTATTTATTGTTCGTTTCCATGCAAATCACTTTTGGAGTAATTTTGATAAAAATTTCCATAGCAATGGGCGGAAGTTTAAATCTGAAAGCAAGCTCAGTTAATATCGGAAGTGAGTTGGAGAGTTTTCTTCGGTTTATAGTAGAATAATGAACGAATCAATGGTGGTTGTAAAGAATAACAATTTTTTGGTTATATAACTGAATAAATGTAACAGATGTTTTTTAAGCGGGCTTGGGTTTTCAATTTAAGTAAAAGTCATAAAAATTGAGCAAGTGATTATAAATTTAGTTACATTCGAGAGATAATTTTTTTAGAATTTAATATGTAAATTCAAATTCAGGCATATGAGCACCTCGGCTGCCAGTTATCATACCATAGCATTTGGGGTCGTAAATCCGCAATAACACGTCTTATGTTAACTTTCAATGCGTGTTTATAAACACAGACTTCATAAATCATAGATCTTCATCGGGAGTACGTTACTTCACAAAATTTATTTAACAAATCTCTTTTCGCCGAGTGCCAATTCTCAAAATAGGAAACTCTTCAAACAGTCATTTATCAAAACATCCATATAGCAAAATGCCATTTATGCTAATAGGACAATTAGCAAAAATCGTAGTGTCAAATAAATCTTGGCAAATTTTAGACAAAATCACATTTCGCAAGACGAGCATTTTCTGCAATTTTGGCTCAGTGAATTGTGCCATTCTAATGATAAAACTAGAATGTACCCAGAGCTGGAAAATACTTAAGTAAAAAAAGACTTAAGTACTACTTAAAGTATGTTTTCGTTACTTAAGACTTATTACTCAATACTTTTGAAATGCCCCTACTTAAAACTTGAACATAAGTACTTGCTTCTATTTACTTGCACTTAAGAGTTAGTTTTGTACTTAAGTACCAAGATTGTCACTTAAGTATTTCTGAGCATATTAAATACGTACAAATATCTAACTCCTCGTAGAAAAGCAAACACAATCTGTAGCGCAACTGCTTTTTTGTAAAGTTTTAAAGCACGCAAAGAACTGTCAAAGCATGTGTCGCACTGACGTGTCAAGGCAGAACCTTAGACAAACTAATCACATACATAGAGGAGTGGGCAAGTTGAACAAAAACCAGTAACGTCTCGCTCGAATATAAAATCGACGATGCGTCGACTTGATGACAAAACCACTGACATGTATAATATGGATTGACTACGTTCATATAAATACACTGCAGAAAGTGGGCTCACTTCTATATTGCTGACACTTTCGGTATAAGCACCAAGTACCAACTGAGAGAGAATTGTAAACATCAAATAAATAAGTGGGTTTGTCGAAATACATTATTTTAAAGGGTTATTACTGATAAAAATTGTTGTACCAAAGACAATATATTGGTTAGATACGCAGGAGAACTCTTTTTGACATAAGCAATTGTGCCCACGTCAAATATAAAAGTATGCAGTCCATTCTATACATATACGTCAGTGGACATAACCAAGGGTAAGCAAACAATGCGTCGCTCTAATATAAAATCAACGATGCCTCGACCTGATGTACGGAAGGCCTCAGTTTTTTCTTTGAAATTTACTGGAAATTTTTTCCTTAGAATTGTTATGCATTATTGGGGGCGATAATGGGTCCTTGGGCGGACATCTAATAGTTTTTAATTAGTGTAACAATGATAGGCGAAAGTTTTACTCTACCTGCAGCGCCGAAAACTAAAAAAACACTATAAATAGTCGCCACTGGTTACTATACATATGATAGTTTTCAAAAGGTATTTATTTATTAACATATATTATCTGATCTCGATACTGTCAACTTACAAAGATTCTAAAAAAGTACTTCAAAAAGTACTCAGTACTTTTTATAGTCTTAGTACTTATGTAGTAACAAGTACTTTTCATACATGTGGTACTTGTACTCAGGCCTTCGGTTCTTGTACTTAAGTACTTTTTCTTTGGTTCTTGCACAGTTCTGAATTTACCGTATGTTTTAAATTTGAAATTGTAGAATAATTATACACACATATAAATCTAAAGCCACTCAATTAGCTTCAGAGGATTTTTGTCGGTGATACGGTCAACATTGTAACTGAGACGAATTGTTCAAGATAATTTGATTTTCATTAGTTTGGTAAATTTTATAAAGCAATAAAAGCTAAAAAAAGTGAGTTCGTTATTATTATTTGTTTGTTTGTTTATTTTGTTTTCTGTAAAAATGAAGGTAATTACGACCTAATTTTTATAGGATTATGACTGAGAGCGGCAATGAGGGAAAAGTTTTGTAAATATTCAAATCTTCTAAAGGAAAGGATAAATTAAAAATTATACATCGAAGGATTTTGCTTTAATTTAAGCAGGAAATTAAATGGAACTTTTTACTGGGCTTATGATTTAAGGCTGACGGACCCATATAGATGCTCTGCCAAGTGTATTACTACACTAACAGACTCTGGTAAGCACGTATTAAAAAGCGAAACCTTTCAACACAACCATGAAGCCAAGGCTATTAAAAATTCTGTATGTAACGCGATATACGCGTTAAACGATGATGCTTCAAAAAATTTACATAAAAGTACTTACCAAATTGTTCAAGATGCAGTTTCAAAGTGCAATACTCTGGTAGGTAGAAGTTTACCTTTAACTTCCATGAGAAAAATGGTTATAGGAGCGAAAGGAGTACAATATCACGGAGCCAGCTAACTTATTTTTTGAATTAGATGCAAAATATAAGGAACAACTTAGTGAAAACTTTACGATTAAAGATTGTGCATTTGATAATCATCGAATTATTTTAGTATAGTCATCACACACAGTTCGGTAAAATGTTGGTTCGGGGACAGTATTGGATAATGGATGGAACATATAAGGTGGTGCCATTAATATTTAAGCAATTATATACAATTTACTGCAATATATGCAATGATTCAAAAGCCTTTCCACTTTCAGGAAAAAGCCAAGAAATATATGAAACAAATTTTTTCAAATGTTATCTAATTATGCGGCAGAAATCAACGTAAGACTAGAGCCAAAAGTTTCCATCACGGATTTTGAAAAGCTGCAATAAACAGCGTAAAGGACTTTTTTCCTAATATTATTTGCAAAAGTTGTCATTTTCACCTTGGTCAAATTATATATAGGAAAATACAAAGTTTAGGACTACAATCGAAATATGGTCAGCATCAAGAGTTTTCTTTGCAAATGAGAGAAATTTTTTCGCGAAGTTTTTGTCTACCCGAAGATATTCCTAAATATTACGAAAAAAATTTCGAAAAACTGGACGAAAACACGAAAAAAATATTGCAACATGGTTTATTATGGAAAATCTAATAGACTTCTTTTATTTCCTTCAAGTTTTTGGAGTTGTTTCGAACTGAATCAAAGAAATATTCCTCGCACTCAAAATTATGCAGAATCATGGCACCATAGAATACACAAAATTATTGATGCTGAGCATGTTGGCTTTTATAGGCTGCTGGAAGAACTGTGAAAAGAAATTTATTTTATTACAGCAGATATCGGACCATCACTGAAAAAAAATTATTAGTTAAAAGGATAAATCACGATTAGTTGATCGCACATTAGTAATTCCTGTAAAATGATTTGGAAAAACAATTAAGTGATTAATAAAATTGTAAGTGTTAATTAGTTGCAATTTCTAATTGGAATTAGTTGATTTGCCCTTAGTTGTTTTGAAAAATATTTTAGTTGTAGCTTTGAATTCAATCAGTTCAGTTAACAAATATTTAATGATAAATTAAGTAATCATATGTCAGAAGACATTAGTAAAATCAACATATAAAATTATTAATTTTTTTGCAGAAACAAAAAAAGTTTTTGTTTATATTTATGAATAAGATTTGTTATATTAGCGAATTTATGCAATTAATAAATTCAACAAATAAATTGATAGATTTTTTTTGATATGATGTAACCTCACAATTTTCTAAATTAACGAATTATATTATTTGATATGAATAAAATAATTTTCGCATTAATTTTCATTTTAAATCACTGCATCATTAATATTTATTTTTTACCCTACATGAAATCTCATAGGTCATACTGAGTTTATCATTTCACTGGTAACGCATATTGCTAATAAATAAAAAATGGGTTGGACACCCACGCATAATATTTATGTATTAATGGTTATTTTGATTTTTTCCGTCTGTCGATAACTCGAGAGCGCTTTCGAAAAATAATAAATATAATTTCATAAATGGAAGAAATCTCTTGAAGCCCGTGGTGTTGTCATACAAAATTTCCAATATTTTAAGTCTTCTGGGAAAACGTTTAGGGCCAATTTGTTCTTATACTGATAAATTACCTGCAAAATTAATCATAATCATTTTTATGTCGCTTCATCGTTCTAGAAACTTATGCGCAACTCAAATTCAAACTCAGAGTCTACAGTAGGCAGAAACTCTCAGTCCTACTAATGAGTACACATGTCGGAACATATTTTATTAAGAATGTTTAAGGCGTGGGGCTCAATGTTGTATTTAGTACTTTTTGGAAAATCTAATATAAAATCGAATTCCTGAGGTCCTGAGATGAAGTTTGAGTACCCCGACTCCTATACTGTGAGTCTTAAATAGTGAATTATAGCAGTCCCCATACGCACTTTTTTAGTATTTCCTTCTTTTTTATTCGAACTGAGGTACTAGATTTTTCGCACCTGAGGTCGGCTCTAGCTCGGTAGAGCTATATCCGATCGGAAAACGGGTTTCATTGTTCGCCTCAACTCGTTCCCAGCTACAATTCGTAGAAGAAAATGTTTCTCTATATACTGTTACGGTGAGGGGTAGGAACTCCCAGCGTCGTGTTGCGGTAGCAACCCCCAGCGTGGGTTGGGGTAGGAGCCCCCAGCGAAGGTGGTTGTGGTTCCAATACGGCACGTTGCATATGAAATTACAGGTCTTGCCGAGTACTATCGGGTGGTAAACTTTTTTCCCGGTTCAGAAAACTTTCTCGGGACGTGTTAGCCACCGAAAAAACTATTTTCATGCATTTGGGTCACATGCACCCCAGTTTCTACATTTCGTATATATTTTTGTAGTTCTTTCTTCCATGGGAATTATTGCTCTGTTGCAAACTCTTTTCTCGTAGGAAGTCATTTTCCAGGGCTCGCCAATTCCCCCAATCACGAGAAGTAAAAAAGCCCACTTTTTACCCATGAAAGTCGCTCAAACTACATGCGGTCGGTAAAGCTTTCTCCCGCTTAAAGCATTTTTAGTAAAATTTGTTCAGAGTATCATAATGTATCGTGTAAGTCTGTAGGTGTCGGACCTAAGGTTGTATGATAAGTGGGCATTCCCATGGAAATTATCTCTTTGTTAACTTTACACAAACAGCAAAATGCTAAATATTAGTGTGGCATTCAACAAATACATGGGTAGAGCGTAGAGCCGAAGAACGTTTAACAAGAACAATTCGTTTGTTGTATAATAATTTGTTGATGTTTTTAGTTGTAATACTGCAGAGAGTGAAAGGCAAGATGGGTGAGTGGGAATTGACGACCGATATTCAATAATACAACAACGGTCCAAACTGATAGTTGTATTGTTTCGGATGTTTTTCCATTTGGACCAATAAAGATGTTTTTGAGCGTAGGCAAGCCTGAATTTTTTACATATGGAATTGAAATTTAATAAAACAATTTTCTTTTATATTTTTATGCACTATTAGAAGCCGGTCACAAATAGGTGGATCAATGCGCCTAGACTGCCAAAGTATTTTGATTTTTGTATGCTCGTCCGTCTGTCGTCTTCTTGGCCACGCGATAACTGAAGAACGAATTGATTTATGGACGAGGAATTTTGTACACTTTTTTTTTATATAGAAATGGGTGAAATTGAACACATCCTACATCTCCTCTTATAGGATCTGTAACTCCCCATAATTCCTTGCCTGGCCCCAACTGTTGCCCATATATGTTTTCCGATACTGGACTAAGCGCGAAATCTTGAACACAAAGTCCAAAGTCATAGTATCACAAATAACAAAATTCCGAATGTAAATTGATGTTTGAACTCATTTTTATAGATTTTACATTCAACATTTTTTCGCTATGTATATGTATGAGTTCCTTAGTTCTACCGAGGCACCTCATATCTGTATACATGTAGGCAAAGCTACAAAGGTAGTCGTAAATAAGATAAGGGTCCGAAGGAGTAACCCATACAATCCTCCGGTCTAATTTCGATTTTCTGCCTATTTTTCTTCCGGGAATGTCGAATGACGTAAATAAGGCTAGTTCAGTTCTCTGTTAGTGTTTGGAAGTTTTTAGTTAAAATTTTATTTCATTTTCTCCATATGACTAGGTCATAGCCGAGCGCACTTTCCAAACATGCATACAAGCATAAGGAATTGAAGTAATTAGTCGTACACATAAAAATTATCTTTGGCAGCTAAATCAGAGTACCTACTTGGAGGCGTTACGCCATTACCACGGTTGACTGACGTATAGAGGGAACTCGAACTCTGCGAATTGCTGATTAGCCGGAATGCGTTTGATATTGTTGAAATACGTTAAAATGGAGGTACGGATTGGAGGATTGCTCCTAATGAGTCGCAATCACAGGAGAATCCGTATGATATAGGCAGCTAAAAACTGTCACGATCTTTCAGAAATACTTTCCTAGCACTTGTTTTATGGAATCTTGATGGGGTGGAATGCTTTACAGAAAGCGGCTCACCTGAAGAATCGCACAAAAATGCAAAAGTGCACTTAAAGATTTAGGCAGCTGGACAACGCCAGATTTTAGTAATATCAGAATACTGGAGCTCTGTCCTGGGAACTGTATACGGGGGAGCTAACCACATGCGCGATTTCAAGTCTGGCCCCAGGTTTGGGCTAGGAGGACCGAATCTCTGCTGAGGAGGACCCGTTATGATGTGCGCAACCTTATATTATGTGGTCCTGTCTTTTTGGTAAACATGCAGAGTGCATGCAAGCTCCATAATATGACTTCTCTGAAAGCTGTATGGATGAGGAAGTGGTTGATAGGGTTCAGAACCTACTGTATGAATGCCCCAAACTTTCCTTCGGGGAGCTAGTAGACAAGGAGTTGGGGGACTTGGTGAGGTTCTTGAACTGTTGTGGCTAGTTTCAGCGCATTCACTAAATCTGAGATATCTTTCCCAGCCAGGGTCCCAGTAAGATGGTATCACAATGGACCACAAATGGTATAAGTGAGGCTGATCGCAGTGGCTCGTGCGATGGCCGCCACTCAAACCTAACCTAACCTAACACTTGTTGTATAGCCAGAGATTTTCAGATTGATTTTTCTATATTGTATCATGGACAAATATCAACAAAATTCCTCTTATTCTTTTCTTAAACTTATTTAAACTCACAATTTAACACAAATAATAACAACTTTCCTCACAGGCATTACCGAGGTGAAAACACATTTTTTAATCTTCACTCCCGATAAGTATCCCCAAAAGTCGGGTCATTTACAGTACACTTCTCAATGACTGCATATTTCTCACCTTTCATAAAATTCCCGCAATAACCTCAGTTTATGGTAGTACTTTCAGCAGGCGAAAGTTTCAACACCTACCTACATACTCGTATTATATGAAACTGTATGAGCTCCCCAAACCTTTTCGGTATGAAGCACACTTGATCTCAATATTTCCTGAAATCGTATCAAAATATAAACATTCAACCCCCATGGCCCATTTACGCATTTATTTTAACACCAGTTTTTCAAGCAGACGTGGCAACAGCTCTCAGGTTGGTATATAGCCCATATACACGTACATATGAGAGCACTTATGAAAACGATTATCGCACTCACCCAGGGAGGGAGTCAAGGCTAGAATCCTATGGGAGTAAGATATATGGTAATTTGTGGCACCAATGAGACCCTGTTTTAGGCTATTTATTTTCAGCATAAGGACATTTTAGTCCCAAACACGTCTTAGCTATTGTACATGAACACCCTGTGAGTGTGCTATGTTGAGGTCGATGTTTATTGGATGCTTTCCCGACGAAAATTATCCAAGCATCTATATGGATGTATACGAGTGAGTATATGGTGATATTTTCCTAGATATATTTCTCCGAGAAATGAGCCTACCTAAATAGTCGCAAGTTTCTTGTATGGATCAAGGCAGGCGCTTAAGCAACATCGCTTTGTTATTGAGTTCAATGATGGGTGCGATGAACGCTAGGATATAGTGGCACTTACAAACAGACAAACATTTCAGTAGGATAACATATTCCAGCCCTGGGAGAGAAAACAGATTCCTTTTATGGGATGAAAATGTACTCAACTCTGGATATATCCATTTCAGGGCATAACATACAACACCAAATTTTGGGCTGAAATTGCCTCTGCAAAATAAAATCTCTACTGCTGACAACGTTAAAGCTGTGCCGTACCGCACCGCACCGCGCTTACAATTGCTCGGGACAATATGTGGAGCAGCAAAGCCAAAAAGGACCACAGTTCAAGGCAAATTACTTGCATAAATTAAAACATTACAAATTCCACTCGTATACGGATAGGAGCACAATTTCACTCTTCAAGATTTATACCGGATTTAACCGAAAAGGTCATACGGGAATAGGCGGAAGTTAATCAAAGCTGCCCAGCCGCACCGAAAGTTCAGTTTGGAAGCAATATTGCAGGAGGCTACGAGTACATTTTTGGACACAGGACTAAAAATAAAGGAGGAAATAAAAGAGATCCTAAGATTCTTCTGTATGTATGATATTGTAGCATCGCATCCTCAGCACAGGAGTGATGGATTATTCTTAATTAAATCTGGATATGTAACAGATGCGGTAGCTGTTTTCGAATTGACCCTTTTTTTTTTAGGATCACGAAAAGTAGCAGTAGCATCGGTAGAATAGTGTTGGTGAGTAGCCGAGTCACGTAATGTTCAAGCTCTTAATAATTTGTTTATTAGGGAAAATTATGAAAAATGCTATGAACCTGATAAGATTTTTTTTACGAGCTTCTTTCATGGACGTGCGCAAAATTAATTGAATTTTTTCTAGGAAAACGAATCTAAACGAAGGGCCCATAGGTTACGTTAGGTTAGAGTGGCGGACATCGGAAAATAATCCAATCAGGCATCGATAGTCTATTGTAATGCCTACTTGATCGAACCCTACTTGTAAAATAATTTAGGGGGTGCGTTGAAATCACCCACAATAGTTTATGAACCTCAACAGTTCTCCTAATGCTAATAAGTTCCGCACATCATTACGGGTCATCTTAGCAGAGTTTCTGTCTTCCAAGGACATATATTGGGCTGCCACTAGGCATATATTCATACCACTTAGCTAGCGAGATGATTTTCGTCTTGTACTACTTAATTTTTAACTAGCCTATTAAGGTATATCGCTTTCAGCTGACATTAACCCGTAACGAGGAAAGCGCACACATAAATTGTAAATTGAATTTTTGATTTATTTTTCCCGGACGGGAATCGAACCCACACTTGTTAGAATCGGTCAAAGATGGAGAATAAAATAATTTTTAAGAACTTTTATTTTTAACGATTCTAAATCAAATCATAAATACTGGAGGAAAAACAGAATCGTTAAAAATAAAAGCTCTTAAAAATTCTTCTATTCTCCATCTTTGACGGATTCCAACAAGTGTGGATTCGATTCCCGTCCGGGAAAGATAAATATTTTCATATATTAACCGCAGGGATGACCTGTTTTAGTTCATTTTTGAAATTGTATTTACTATTTTTATGAAAAAGCCGTATACAAAATTTCAGCTCTCTACTTCGACGGACTCTAAGGCAGTGGGCAAATATATGGTGAAAATTGAAATTTTTGTATGGCAATGCTACAAAGGAGTTGCCCGATTCGTCCAATTTCCATACTTAGATTCAACATCAAGAAAGGGTTGCCCAATTAATCCATTTTGAAATTGTATGAGTGCATTGCTATGAAAATTCCTTGTACAAAATTTCTGCTCTCTACGTCGACGGGTTTTCAGGCATTGCCCAATTATATAGTGAAAAAAGAAATCTTGGTATAGCAAGTCTACGAAGGAGTTTTCGAATTTGTGTCATACTCGAATTTAAATCTACAGTTTTTTTTTGTAAAAAAGCCCTTGTGCAAAATTTCAGCTTTTTATGTAAACGCGTTCTCAAGTTATCGAGATGACAGATGGACACGAAAAAATCAAAATAAGTTTTATTATTGTCCGTGGGTGTACAATCCAATTTGCTCTACCATCATTATTTCTATGTATTACAAACGCAATGATAAACTTAAAATATCCTGTGATTTCATCATACAGGAGGGTATAAAAACTGTGGCGTGCTGGTATTATTCGAAGTTTGGTTTTTATTCAAACTAAAGCGATTATGCAAAGAAAGACATTTCGCAACAACCGTAATTTTCCAAAATTTTCAAGTAACTTCCTGTTTCGTTGACTCCTAATATTTTTAGTACCAATTTAGGCACCTACACATGACCATCAATTCGGATTACAGAGTGCAATTAAACCGGATTATAGAATATCTTATGGTAGTGTAAGGCATGTCCCTGGAAGGCGTTAGGAGAAGTATTAGGAGAAGTAGGATTATTTGATTTAATGAATTATTATTAGAAACAAAATACGTGACATAAATAAATGCCGCAATCTGGATGCGACCAACATTGCACAATATTCATCTTCCCTTTTTATACCCTAGATGAAATCTTAAAGATCATACTAAGTTTGTCATTCCGTTTGTAACATTTCGAAATAATGATGGTAGAGCAAAATGGATTGGAAACCGACGCCGGTCCGTGCGCACGATAACTCGAGAACGCGTATACTTAGAGAGCTGAAATAAATTTTGTACGCGGACTTTAAAAAAAAAAGTAAAATTAAGTTCGAAAATGAGACAAATCTGGCAACTCCCTTGTTCGTAGATATTTTTATTGTAACAAGAACAATAATAATTTATTTGGTAATGTACCGTAGATCAAAAAATCTTACTACAGTACCAATATTACTGGTATACATAAGAGAAGAAGTGGAGAAAAGCAATAAAGTAGATAATAAATAATAATAAAACTATGTATAAACTTAGAAATATACAAGCTAAGTACTAAGAAATAGTAGAGATAGCAGCGTAGTTAAGACATTTAATAGATCCGTGCACCATTCAACCTCAAAAAATTAATCTATTAATTATCCTTGAAATACGCCTACCAATCCGGAAAATCCACCGAGGATGCTCTCAGCAGTCTGGTAGAGAGTATCGAAAAATCCTCACAGGAAAATGAGGTCCTTATATGTTCCTTTATTGACATTCGCATTCGCATTCGATAATTCGTCAAGAGAGTATCCGAAGATAGAGGCATAGAAACTTGCATCGGCAGTTCGATTGGCAGCATGCTCGAGAGCCGCTGCATAACAGCTACCATGAACGGCGAATCAACAACAATCATGGCCACTAGAGGCTCCCCACAAGGTGAGGTTTTATCACCACTCTTATGGCTCCTAGTTGTGGATGAGCTATTAAATTTACTCCAAGAGGCCAGCTTTAAGGCCCAAGGATACGCTGATGACATTGTCATCTGCGTTAAAGGAAAGTTTGAATCAGCTTTACCCGAGCTTATGCGAACTGCTTTTAACATTGTTAGCAGTTGGTGCCAGAACATGGGACTATCAATAAATCCAGGTAAAGCAGTGCTAGTTCCTTTTACTAGGAAAAGGAGTCTCCAGATCTCATCTCCTAAGTTAAATGGAATTGCAATAGAATATTCCAAAGAAACTAAATATCTGGGAATAATTCTAGGCAGCAAGCTTACCTGGAATCCCCACCTGGAGAAGATAACTAACGAAGCCATATGGGCATTCAGCTCTTGCCACAGGTTTTTCGGGAAAAAGTGTGGTCTGAACCCCAAAATGACCCTATGATCTTCCAGGGCATAGTCAGACCAATACTTTCTTATGGATCAAATGTGTGGTGGCCTAAAACATTGCAGGCAACCATTAGGAGAACCCTAGATAAGGCGCAAAGGATCGCATGTTTAGGCGCCACTGGCGCCTTTACATCTTGTCCTCAATGTGCAATTGAAGCCATTCTTGGCTTACAGCTTCTCTACCTGTTTATTCAGAGGGAAGCAGCGGCTAGTATGCTTCGAAAGGAAAGGTCAGATGAGCGCACCTCTTCCAGGGTGGGTCATCTCAGTATCTTCGAGCAGGTCACCATTAACGACCTAGAAGCTCCAATAATTACAATGGCCAAGATACTTTCTTTAGAAAGAGGTTAAAACGTAACCAAAAATGAAAGATGCCAGATAATTGGCAAAGAACTCCAATTTCCTCAACGGGCCCAAGTCAGGTATACTGATGGATCCCGGAAGGACGGAAACACAGGCGCTGGGGTGGTTGGTCCAGATGTGGAGCTATCCATTCCGCTTGGTTCGTCACCTTCCATTTTTCAGGCGGAGGTATATTCTATACAGGTTGGAGCTCAGGAAAGCCTAAATAGGGGCTGCAAGAACTCCAATATCTACATTTGCTCAGACAACCAAGCTGCGCTCCTAGCTCTTTCCTCTCCAGTTTTTGAGCCGAAATTAGTCCGGAGCTGCTACTCGAAACTCCAACTACTGTGTAGGGACAACCAAGTAGCCTTGGTCTGGGTCCCTGGACATGAAGGAGTGGACGGTAATGAAACAGCGGACGAACTAGCTAAAACCGGAGCTGAGTATCCATATACTGGCCCCTACCCGACATTTAGCCTACCAAAAAGCCACTTTAGGGGGGAACTGATTTGGTGGGAAAACAGGCAACTGGATTTCCTTTGGCATAGCGTGCCCGGTATAAGGCAGACGAAGAAATTATCCAGACGCGCCAACTTATTGGAATTAGCAGACAGTCGTTCGGACTATTTCTTAACGCAGTCACTGGTTATGGCCCTTTCCGTAACTTCCTGAAGAAGATAGGCAAATCCGACAGTGAACTGTATCAACTGTGCGAAGAGGATGAGGAAACCTCGATGCACGTCATATGTGACTACTCAGCACTTGCAGGTCTAAGGCTGCAAATCACTGGAAGATCAATCTCTCCAGATAATGTCTCCAATCTAACTCCAAAAGCAATAATCGAGCTCGTCAAAAGACTCGATTTTGCCTAACCTCTTTAGGGGAAGGCACAATAGACCAACTATTGCCGCGGTGTCCGAAAGGTCCTGGAGGCCTAGTCACCCCTACTATTAACATTAACATTAACATCATTGAAAAAGCTTTCCTGGAGCCATCACCTTGAATATTATTTGGAAAATAATTCCATTTACGAGCAGCCTGAACAAAGTGAGAACGATCACCATGCCTTGAGATAAGAATCTGAAGATTTTTGGTAGAATGCAAAAACTGCAGTTTCTCATATAAGTAATCTGGGCTTTTACGAATTATTAATTTTTGTAAGAAAATAAGTTGACGTCTAGCTAGATATGTCTGAAGGGATGTGCCCAGAATCGATAATACATACGCTGATATGTGAGCGCTACGAGGGAGCTTATAAATGTAGCGAATAACATCATTGAACGCAACTTTGAATTTCCTTTGAAAAACAGAATCAAGTTGCTGAATATTATAGTGCTTATGTAAAATGTGGTAGAGTTACTGATTTCACTAACTTTAGTTTAAAATCCATTGACATGGAGCTTGTGCTAATCCACAATTGCCGCAGAGCACCATATACCTTTCTCATCATGCTCCAATATAGGTGCAGCAGCTGAACTTGGAATTAAATTTGATACCCAAATTTTTGACTGACAAGGAGAGGGTCCCTACTCGTCACCACCAATTTCGTCTAAATTCAAAGTATATATTGGGCTTAACTAGAAATGAAAGTGACGCAAATGGGAACTGCAGATGTCCAAGCGAAACCGAAATAATGCATTACCCCAATTACTTTAGGAGCATTTTCCAAAATAAGATTGCGAGGTTTATTAAACTACTTGCATTAATTAGCAACATATACTTTAAGACTACCACCTCTATCTCTCGGCCAAATCCCAACCGATTTTCGAAATACATGTTCCTAAGTTCATGGTGAATTTTTTATGATTTTTTGAAACTATTCCGAGATTCGTTAGGCAGCGGGTTACAGAGTGGTAACCTGTGGTGGGTTACTTATGTATTTTTAAAAATAGAGATTACTAAGATTTTTTACCGGGGCAAATTCATATTTGTTCAAGAAGGCATTTTTTTTTTTGGATTCTCCGGTATATAGCAAGAACTAAAAAAATATTTTATTTGTTATTTCATCACACAACCCATAAGACATGTGTTTACGATATGGAGGATGTAGGTATCTGTGAAAGAGTGCAACAACTTAACCAACTGCGAAGACATATTATCTGGACCGATTGCAAAAGACTTGACAGACAAAATTACTTCGGTAAATTTGCGGCGGTCAATTCCGCGGATTGCAAAAAGATTAATCATTACCTCTTGTGATATTTGGAAGTCATTAGATTTGGATTATCGTGCATTTCATCCACAAGTCCCTGCTGTGTGTTAATAGGAAACGTGAAAAACGCGTTGAGCACATCTCGACCAAGCTCACAACTTGTTTTGTCCTAACCAAAAACTTCTGCTTGCCGCAAGTTATGTCAAAGGGCTTTGGCAATGGCAATTAAATTTGGAGCTAAAGTAGTGCCATTTAGTTCGACGTATTGCAGTTGTGGTGATGTTGCGAGCTTCTCGTTATAACGAACGGTCATGATCAGTTTTAGTATGCATAAAGTAGCGACAAAGGTACTCACGATAATAGACTGGACTTCACGTATTTACCAAGGACATCCATTAACTTGCGACGTCTTAGTTCTTAACGGCAAATATTTTTGATACAAATAGTTGAGAAATGAGAAAAATACAATGGTTTGATCGTTGACAGATGAACAGTCAAATATAGAGTGCCAAGGTAAAAGGACAGATTCTTTGGATAAAGCGTTGACGTTAATATCGATAAGAAAAGCTGTGATGTAATTCAGGAATTAGCGGAATGTAATAAGAAAAAAATAAAATAATAAATAAACTGATCTTTAAAATTAAATTTGATATCATCAGAAGTAAGAAACAAATCAAGTAGTGACGGATTTGTAGAGCTGAAGTATGTGCGATATGAATTAATAACATTTAAGTGCAAAGAGTCATGAAAACTTATAAATTGATAGGCGGAAAGATCCTGCCGACGATTGTTTACATTGAAGGCGCCAATCACTATAACAGTCGAATAATTATACGATATGTCAGACAATATACCTTTAAATTCCTGCACAGAGACCGATCTGAACCCATTAGGTGGACAATACATACTTGATTAAATACGCTTAGTACTCTCCAAAATTATTTTAATGCCGACAAATTAGATCACCCCACCCTTCGATGAAAAAATTTACCACGATTTCAAACCTTCCTTTATAAAAATCGCCATACCTCCACACATACGATGTTTACGGTCATTACGAAATATAATAAATTACGATAAATATCTCCCTCGCTCCTATCAGTGCCTTGGTCCGAAAAGCTCACGCTCCCATTTAAAAAAATATTCCCCAAATTATTTTCACAGCGCACTTATTTTACTTGCAGAGACAAAAGCAGAGGAAATTTTATTTAGTTGGAGCATACCAAATGTTTTGAAATTCTGCAAAAACATTTTTTGCTCAATGACAGAGGATAACTTTACGACTATGGCGGTATTTTAGTATTTGCCATTGAATAATTGAAATGAAATACATAATGCAAGAATTTATGAACTTTAATATTGGTAAACTAACCTATAAACAAGAAATTTATAACTTTTGGTAGCAGGACGACCGAACTAGGGAGTTCGTAGCCGCTTTTGTATAGATTCCCAATCAGTTAAATAAAATTTCATATTACAAAAAATTAAAAATAATTATTTTATTATTTATTATTATTGTAAGCTAAAATCGCCCAGACTATTTAGCTTACAGCAGTATTTATTTATTTATTCGAAATTCATCATGTTGTTCTAAAGTACCTAAATCAGTACAAAGAAAAACACAAACTAAAAAGGAAAAAACAGAAAACCTAATTAGGATCATATATTAGCTGATTTTTCAATTGCAGTCTGGAAAAAATCAAATTAATACAGTCGACGATGTTCTGGCTTCCGAGTGAGTAAGTCGAGATTGACACACCTGTTGTGCTTAGCAAAAACAGGGAATTTATTGTTCCCTTTAAAATATCGGAAATTAAGGCAATTCTAATGATATTAAGCCTAGTTTCTAGCGTATGCAAGGATATCAAATTCAACGGTCCACACAGGCAGGTAAAATTAAAGGATTACTGCAAGGATAGCCACGGAGTGCAAATCGGAGGAATTTGCGTTGAACAGCTTCGATGCTATTAATTTGCTCTCGGTAGTAAGGAGACCAAACTGGGCTGATATATTCCAGTATCGATCTAACAAAGGTACAATTAAGAACCTTTGTAATACAAGGATCGTCAAATTCTTTAGACCACCTCTTAACAAAACCCAAACTGGAATTGGCCCTACTAATTTTGTAATCGTTATGACCCTCAAAAGAAAGGGGTGAATCGAGAATCACACCCAAATCTTTGATTTTGAAAAGTGACTAAGTCATCGGTTAAAAAAGCACAGTCATCTTTAAAACTAATGACACGAAATATTTTGGAATTGTCCGCATAACAAAGTATTCTGGAATTAAGTAAAAGCGAGGATACATCATTGATGTACAAAATATATAGTAACGGGCCAAGAATACCGCCTTCAGGCACACCTGAGGTATTTGCTATCTCAGCAGAAAGTGCTCCGCGAAATAGAATTCTCTGCGTACGATTGTCGGTTAAACAGAGAAGAAGATAACCAATCAACAAAGAGGGGGAAACCCAAGAATGAAGAGCTTGTGGATTAAAATTCTATGATTAATCTTATCAAAGGCCTTGCTAAAATCAATGAAGACGCAGGCAACCTATCTACCAGACTCAGTGGCTGGTATACAATAGTGAACACACTCGAATAGATTAGTAAAATAGTAAAAGATCTGTTTGTATTAATGGAAATTCGATCTGGCGAAACTGCTGATAATCAAAATAACACTGTAATTTGAAAAAATTTCAACGTGGTAAATCTGAAAAAAAAAGAAGAATATTTGGAACTCACGACATGTTGACCCCTATGGAGTTTCTTTCCTCTTGTGTTTTTTTGCTTCAAGCTACAAGTTTAAAAGGCATGGGAGTCAAGAATCGAATGGAACCAAAACGTTGACGAAGATGTTGAATGTGATCTAACCTACTTATTGAAAGTTCAGATTCCCAATATGGTCTCTAGGACAAATGGACTCTGGGCATGTTTTATGATAATGCAAGCCAGTCCGCCTATGTTATATGTACCGACATTTCACCGAGTTCGAGATAAGTATGAATACGTCTAATTGAAGCAATAGCAAGAAGACATCTATACCGAGATTGAGGGTACTAGAAGTTATGTACTATTGGAGAAATGGAGTTACGCAATCTGTATTATATACAAAATCTGGAAGTCGAAGTATGACACGTAATAGCAGTGTTGGGAGTAATCAACTGCATTTGTAATCAGATTAATAATCATGATTACCCATCAACCATTAATCATGATTACATCGAGTAATCTATGGAAAATGTAACCGTAATCATGATTATATTTTTACATGATTACATTTTTTTTATTACAAATGAAACTATACAACAGATTTAAATATTTCGTTCTAAGAAAAAAAACTATCTGTGATCGTAAGAATTTTTATTGTATAAAACTCCAAGGCACTGTTGAATTATGTATTAATTGGAGTCAGTATAAGGAATGTGAGTGTTTCGATTGGTAGAGACTCGCACATATCTGATCATCAACTTCGAAGATCTTGATTACCTATGTGTGAAAAAATAGCGAAAAAGATGAGATTTCTGGGGCGTATAAAAAAAATCGTTGAGCACGGAAAATGCAATAATGCCTTCTGATGCTTTAATTTTGCCACACTTTTCATATTGCTCCACACTGTTATATGCTAGTTCGAATGCAACTGTTGGAGAATAAGCTAATGCGAGTTATTCTGAAATACAGCATATACAGGGTGTTTCCCACTAGGAGGTCAATACAGCGGGAGGTGATAGTACACACCTAGATGAACCAAAAATCGTACGGTAGGAGGGGGGGGGGGGGATATCAACCGTTTAGGAGTTACAGGGTGATTAAAAAAAAGCTACTTTTTTACAAAACACCCTGTATCTGAAAAACTACATGGCGTACGGTCACAGTCAAAATGTTATGTTAACGACCTTTTTGCAAAAATAATAGAGGTTAAATTAAAAAAAAAAGGTAAGAAAATCCGAAATTTTTAGTTTAAACTACCATAATTATTGATGGGAGAGGCCTTTGGGGCTTATTGAACAGTCGTTGGAAAGTCATGAAGTTCTACATACAATGAGCTCTTAACTATGACCGTACGCCCTTTAGTTTTTAAGATACAGGGTGTTTTGTGAAAAACTAGTTTTTTTTCTTCATCACCCTGTAATTCCTAAACGGTTGATATGCCCCCCGCCCCTGCCATACTATGTTTGGTTCGTCTAGGTGAGTACTATCACATCCCGCTCTATTGACCTCCACGTTGGAAACACCCTGTATATACCAGTTAGAGGCATGCTTGAAGCGCTGCAATAATTAAATATTACTGACATGACAGCAAGAGTGAGGAGATTAGATTTGCTAACTCCTCCAATTACCAATCCACTACAGATATGTGCTTACAAACAATAGTTTATGTGTCATTACCGATTTTGGAATAGAAATACAACAATGTTTGTTTTCTTTTAACTACAATTTTAAAACTATTGCAAATTTGTAATCAAAAAATGTAATCATGTAATTATGATTACGCTTACGATTGATCAATCATAAATCGTCAAAAATAATTACTTTTCTGATTGATATTATCAATCTGTAATCATGATTGTAATGGTAATCATTAATCATCAATCAGATTGTATTTTGCCCCGCCCCGCGTCATAGCTACTATCATAAATGGCACAAGAACTAGATGTCGCATGCAGTACCAAAAAAAGTATACAAAATTTATATGGCTGGGTGGTCCATTCCGGAATGGACCACACCATTTGAAATGATGCATACATCGAGTGATTCATATTTTTTCATAACAGAAGTATTGAGAAAGTCGATCAAATGTATACAAAATTTCTATTAGAAATCATTTGCTTTCGGTACTATCCATTTCACAATCTGTATACTCTGCTCTAGTCTGTCATGCGACATCTAGTTCATGTGCCATCTATGCTGCTACTTACTTCAACCTGGTACCTATACAAAAAAAGCAGTTACCGTCTACTCTTTTCTGTTAAGAAGATTGTTTATAATCTCCTAAGTTAGTAATCCCCCACTGGACTTTAAAAATGTTAGATTTTTAGCGGTGACTTTTCTTCAGTCTAATCGTGCAGTTCTAAATTTTCCATTTGTGACCATTTCTTTTTTTTTATTTTTTTTTTATTTTCACCAAACGAAGAGGAATAACAATTTTTTCCATCATCCGATTTTCTGACAGCGGAATCCCTTTCCGAATGAACAAACCAGCGGCATCGTGATAACATGGGGCAGCTAATCTGGATGCAGACACAATAGCCACCTTCCTTCAGACAGGCAATCGTTACAAAAATACGGAAACTATCTGAATGTATTAAAGCCGCGACGAAGCCCTCTTCTCCATATATTCGTTCTGTACAACGGTAGAGTCAAAAATTGACTGCAGAAAAAAAACAAAACAAAACTCATTGCAGTTTGTTATGTATATAGAAAATGTATAGGTTTTCACATACCGTTGCATTCGTATTCAGGGTCTTTCATCGAAACGGGACTTACAAACCTCACAGGAATTAAGGGAACGTAAAAACGTGAAGCTTAAAAGCTTCCATGGAAAACATTGCATCCCATGCAAACAGAAACATTAAACGCAATCGCCGGAAAAGCGCCCGCAAAAATGCACGACCAACAACTGGACGTTAGCCATGCGGATTGAAGCAAACGGGATACAGGTTGAGGGTGGAAAAAAAAACCAATAATACCGAAGAGCAAAAGGATGAAAAGACAACATCCAATAGGATCATAAAATAATACTGTTCAGCAAATTGAAAACGAATCCGAAATACTCAGGCTGAGTACGTATATGAGATGAAATCTCAATCAGGTTTCCTAGTATACTGGTTAGTATTTCTGCTATGCTACCATATGTACACGATTCAGGATATCTGTATCCTTGTAGTTCGTGTATCAGATTGCAAAATCTTGAAGATATCTCAAGCTTGTGTAATGTGTGCACCAGCTAAAGAAGACGTAGCTAATTGCAAAGCTCGAGGTGGTGATACACAGTAAGGGATTTGTTCGTGGAAGATTTGCTGGTGCAATTGAATGGGTCATTACCTTCATTAAAGTTTATCGTATTTGTAAGATTCAATTCACCCTTTCCTCCTCATTCATTCTAATCCTCACGTTCAGTAATCTTGAGAGTATTGGACTCATCAAGTAAAATAAAATTGTTCCCTTTGAGACAATTCAAACTAAAAGTGACCGGGACCGGGAATTAAAGCTGCTTTTATTAATGTACGCTTCTATGAGATGTCTAAACATTTTTTCCAACCTCCTTTCTTTTAGCTGCGATAACGAATCAAATTCTGTTCATTAGCATCGCCCGCATAAATTTCGGGTCTTTTACGGATGCAACCATACTGCTCATATTTTCCGCTTGGGTGGTAGGGTATGTATCCTATATATAAATCTCAGAAACATCCTAATTTTTCGCTTAGACAAACACATCCTTGAGGAAAAATTGAATAAACAAAGGATCGCATATCATAAAATATTCCTGATGTCACTGAGATAATATTATGCTATGCAGCTAGGCTGGCTGGCTCTCTTGTCTTGTTATTTTAGGATTTCAGGACTATTTATAAAACTACAGGAGACTGAGATGTGCAAACAGATGGAATACAAAAGATCAACAAAGGATCAAAAAGGACGAGCGATTTGCTTTTCGGACACCTATCAGACCATTTCATGTGGTGTAGTCACCAATTTTGGCTGACTGCGCAAACATATAAATGGAAAAAAAAAATTCTTTGGTTGGTCTGTTTGTCTGCGTCTGTCTGGTCCAGCCGTAAGGCTGCCTGTTTTTTTTTCTCATCTCAGCTCTCGAAATTGTGGTGCAGAAAATTGACTTCAATTGGTTACAGCAATGACAAATATCTTTTCCTTCTACGAAATATTTTTGTGTAAAATTATGGTGGTTATATCTGTCTGGCTGGATCAAGATTGATAGGTGCTGCTGCCACAATACAAAAGATGCACCCTCCTGCCAATTTCAATTTTAAACGGTTAAGGATTTATTTTATTTTTTTTATATACATATCCACAAAATACAATTGACGGAAGTAAATCTTTCGCTAATGATGGTATTGTCCCAAGCAATTTGAGTTTGTAGCAACGATGACATAAATGATTTTATGGGAATTATTCATGCGGGAGGATGGTTATTGAAAGCAGTTTTCATTGGTATGTGTTTTAAAATATGAAGGTGTGTAATGATCTTACTTTTGAGGACAAATAGGAGTTCATATTGCAGTCCTATCTGTTTGAAGTTTGTATGTTTTACAGCCTAAATGAAATAATTGGATATACCTACGCATTTTGTAATACATAGACAGAAATAATAGTGGTACAGTCAAATCAATGCTACACAAATGAATTTTAATTTTTGTATATCTGTCCATCTGTTCATTTAGAAGCTGAAATTTTGTACATGTAGATTCAAGTTTAAAAAATGGACGAAATCGAATTACGTAGGGTCGCTGTAAAAAAATTTCGGTTTTCACTATACCTTTGGACACTGCTTGAGAGCGTAACGTTCTGAACTAAAAATTTGTGCTGAATAAAATTCTAATTTCATGTTTATAAATGGAGGAAATTGGGAAATTACTAATGTTATACAAAAAGTCCGATTTATCGATTTGGGCATAGGTTGAGAACATGCTGACACTTAGGTTTCAAATGTAGAGTACTGAAATTACATTTAAATGTGAGCTTGAATTTCAAAAATATATACAAAATTGTGAATTCCTTCATAATTGTGTTATACCAAATTTTCATTTGTTTTACGTAATACTGAGTAAGCGACCACCAGTCCTAAATGTTTTTATTGTAGGTACTTAGACCAGAGCTGGACAAGTACCAAAGACAAAGTATTTAAGTACATGTATACTTCAGCATTTTTAGAATTCTTATACATTAATGGAGGCCGACAACGAACCACATGAAAGTATTGTATCTGAAAATAACTTCAGTTGCCCACCAAAGTGAATAAAAATGCTGCCGAAACATTTTTTGGAAATTTCTAAAAAGAAATTAATGCTACGTTCATAAAAACTGTTAGATGCCCAAGCACTAGTTAACCGTTTTCACCTTCAATTACGCATAAAAAATTTCCAGTAAATTTCTAAGAAAAAATTGAACCTCTCCCTACATCAGGTTAAGGCATTGTTGATTTCATATGGGAGCGAGACATTGCTGAGTTATCTTTGGTTACGTCATCAAGTAGAGACATCGTTGATTTTATATTCGAGCGAGGCGTTAGTGGCTTTTGCTCTACTTGCCCAATCTTGTTTATATGTTATTAGTTTGGCTAGCGCTCTGCTTTGATGCGGGAGTGCGTGTTTTGACAGTTCTTTGCGTGCTTTAAAATTCCAACAAAGAATTAACTGCACAAGAGATTGTGTTTGCTTCTCTACGAATAGTTACATATTTTGTTATATGTAGGTACTTAATAGACTCAGAAATAATAAAGTAAAAATCTTGTTACTTAAGTACAAAACTATGTCTTAAGAACAAATAAATAGAAGCAAGTACTCATAGTGAAATACTAAGTAGGGAATTTCAAAAGTAATAAGTCTTAAGTGACGAAAATGTACTTTAAGTCCTTTTTTACTAAAGTATTGCCCAGCTCTAACTTTGGTTGTAAGTAAAGACTTATGGAATCCGTTATGATATTCTTTTATCCAATCAATCGTTCCAAAAGCAAATGCGGAAAACAGTTTTAAGGCTGAAATCACAAAATAAAGCTCTCTCGAAAGATTTCAATGCCAAAAGCATAAAAAAAAAACTTCGCATGACTATCACATGAATAAGAAAAATAATATCTGGGAGATGAGTAACGAAAATTTAAAGTAATAATTTCAAACTTGTTGTCAATAATGGAACAAGAAAATTTTTTGTTAAAAAAACGAACGTATTGTAGTGGTGGTACTTTGCAGGACCATTCTAAGAACAATTATGATTTATGATTATAAAAATGTTTTGCAGGCTCAACCCAACTCTTTTTAATCATTGTCGACAATTTATTATATTTCATTGAAATTGTGAAGAAAATTAATCAGGTATATTCCTAAGAAAAAATAAAATCTTATATTTGCTCAAACGAATAATAGTTGATTTAAAGCGTGACATATGCGTCCTACAGAACTGTGTATAGGAAAGTAATATCAAATTTATATATGGATGCGATTGATCAAGCCCCTAAAACACCTTCATTACTACAAATAAGTAAAAAATTGGATAGGTATATCGTTTCAGTATATTTCTATTGTTAGAGTAATTCACTGTGTGCATAAATAATCCATATTTGAACTTACTGCTCTTCCAAGAATTTTTTA
This sequence comes from Dioctria linearis, assembly GCA_963930735.1. Taxonomy (NCBI): domain Eukaryota; kingdom Metazoa; phylum Arthropoda; class Insecta; order Diptera; family Asilidae; genus Dioctria; species Dioctria linearis. The sequence continues at coordinate 31,825,849 of OZ005742.1, forward strand.
ACAAACTACCAGATCTCTACTCGCACTCAGATGACATCAAAATTTATGGCCTATACTCAATCAAAATCCATGCATGAAAAGTATATAAAACACTATGTGTGTCTCAAGTTTCAGCATTCTGCTTCTAATGTAAGGTCAGTGTACTGAGATAGGATTCCCTTTGAATATATTAAAGATATAGGCCTGAGCAGTTTGCTGAAATATTTTAGCGGAGTACGTAATACCTGAGGAAATCTCTTATGTTTCCAACTGATCATTAGGGTAATATCTTCGTAACCGATAAATCAGTATCCATACGAATCCAATTAGTTTCGAAAAATTTTCGACCGTAAAATATTTAGAATATCTTCGGAACGTAAAAATCTTAGTCCTACATTTTTCCTTTCGTATAGGCCTATCTACAAATTATGATTTTGACTGCTGACTATGCTGCAGTGACAGAAAAAATTTTCATTATTTTAAAAACACATCTAAGCACAGGGTTGTCTGATTATTTCGATATATATATATATATATGTCAAATGATAAACCGGACAACACTTTTGAAGAGATCATTTCCAATGGAAAAATTGAATTGCAATTTCATATTGTCACGACTGTACAAGAGATTCATGATCCACTAAATCCTTCAAGAGGCATTTAAGAATAAAGCAACATATACGTAACGTAAGCAATGTTTACACTGATTTGTAAAATTCCATCATGGATGGGAGTACTTCTCTCGCAGTGACGATCCAATTGTAAATATTGGGAGCCCTCCCTCCGGTAAGGCATAAGGGAGCAATAATTTTAGAATAAAAATATGCAATGCTCGCGTTATACTTATCTGAAGATGGCTGGGAGAGCAATAGAATGTTCCAGTCCTTTTCAATTTTAATGACATCGCCATATTAAATTGCACGTCCTTTAATGCTACAGAGAATGCGGTGTTACAATTGCATCGGCAGATTTACGTTGCGTTCTCGAATAAAGAAACTACTGAAGATGGTTTCCAAGGAACAGCGTGACGGAATTAAGGCCGCAATGGCCCTGGGATCAACCAGTTTTTGATTTCGGTGCAATTTAGTCGTCGCAAAATCTTAGCGTAACTTTTGTTTTTTTAAGTTACAAGTTTTCTTACGATGAGCAATCGAGTGTCTTTATGTTTGGAACGTAATTCGTAGGATAGAATACTGAGAGACGAGCTAATAGAGTGAATGCAATTTTTACGATCGCAATTGTAAGAAACTACACTAAGCGTAATTGCGGTGTGATCAACGCAAATGTATTTCCGTCGCACCATTGAACCTTAAGGGAAGGTTTTACCGTCGAGAGGTATGAAAAATGTATTTTTTTTCTACATAAAATAAATACTTTTGGAAATGGGTTTTAACGTATTTTATTCTTCTATCAATGCACAGTAAATTCCGATTTTTTTATAAAGACAAAATTCAAAATGGCGGCTCCACCTCCCATCAAACAAAGTCGCGCACGGTGTGTTTTGGTCTGCGCGGGGCGCTCCATAGCTCTGCCAGTTCAATTGAAATAAATAGGGTTCAAAATTATCCTTTTCAAAAAAAAAACAAAAAATTTAAATTACGAAATGCCAGCCATTTGAAAAAAAAAACATAAAAAACCCAATTGTTTTGCCCTGTTTTTTGGTTTTTTTTTCTTCAACGGACGAAAATACTATTTCTAAATTCATTTTTGACAAAATTCGCTTCCTAAAGGCCCCGTAAGTTGAATTTCACCTCCATTGCATAGAGATTCATGTGAATCGGTTCATCCGTTGAAGCTGTAGAGCGTCCCGTCCCCCAAAAATTGTAGTTTCCAGAAAAACTAATTTAAAGTTTAATATTAGAAAAAACAATTTCACAACATACGCAACGATTACACGAGTGAATAGAGCTGACGGACAGTCCTGATTTTGTCTGTCAATTTTACTGACAAAAAATGATTTGCGTTCGATCAATTGACCAGTCAGTTCATAATAAAATGTCGTCAAGCTGTGTAGACATTCATCTTCTATATGGTTATCTAACGAATTCTTCCTTAATCCGTCATTTTTCTCTACAAAATAAAGATTAAAATGTATATTAAACTCTTTTCAGTCATTTCCTACTCAAAAGAGAGAAGATTAGAAATATAAACACAATTTTCCACTGGCATCTGCCATCTTCCATCTACCTTTTATTTTTAATTTCCTCCATCTTAATTTTACATTTGACAGTTTATTGACTAGTCTATACTGACTGGTAAGAAACCTTGTCAGCACCAGACTAGTCAGTAAAATATAGTAGCAAACAGGTGCTTACACGAGCCTATGTAAGTGCCAAACGCTGTCAGTGTCAGTTCTACTGACACGTGAAAGCCCCGAGATACTTCAGTTATTCCAGAGCCATACAAAGGCCTTTCATGTTCCTCCACGAACTGACCGTGCTGAATCTGAAGGTTAACGGTTTCGCGCTCCGAGCGCCTCAGCTACCTGTTTTCCAACCACTCTCCACTCTCAACAGACTGTAAATTCTAAAATAATTTAGATATGAAAATATCCTTTTACCTACGTGTTCTAGGATGAAAATGATGTAAAACAAAAATCAAATTTTTCCTCGTCATGAACGGTAACCTAGTCGTAAGAAACCTCTCGGATGCAAATATAGTTATGCTCCAATTTCCTGCCAGAAAGTTTAGTGAAGCTAGTCCTTCCACAAACGATTCTGTGCATAATCTAATAACGGGAACAATCGAGTGACTTACCTTATTGGTCAGAGAAAATTCTCAAGAAACTCAAGCGATATCGGCTAAAACATTATAAGTGATGATGAAACTAGCAAGTTTGGGAAAACCAAAATTCAGTCGATTCAATGGATTTTTTCTCGTGCAGCAAGATAATCAAAGTGTGACAATCACGTAGTCCTGGTAAGGAAATGATCTCTTCTTTTTTTAATCGAACTGGTTACATATGAGCGGTTCCGCTTGACGATCATCATATATGGGTTGCTGTTGGCGAGATAGATTACTATTTTTTCACCGACTATGTTGGAAAAGATAACCGAGAAAGACTATCAGACGAAGCAAGATGTACACTAATTAGATGAAAGGGACCTTAATCGCTGAAGAAATTCTCTGCTAGAGCCCACTGCCTTTAAGTCAAACGGCAGTAGATTCCACTTACGTAGAATTTGAACAAAATAAGAGCGTTCGCCATAATGTTGGTACATCGAGGAAGAAAAAAACCAATATTTCTGGATGAATGCATAAATCTTAATTTCTTGTAGAGATATTTGCTACACTTATTAAATAGTAATTTATGCAAAAAGAACAGATGACGATGATCTTACTCAGTTGAGAGAAGATATCCATGGACCCATAACTGGCGCATGGACCCATAACTGGCGCATGGACCCATAAACACTGCAAATTATATTGGTGATATGACTACAGCAGGAAAGTTTAGCATTCAGTTCAACTCGTAGATTTCCAACTGAGTTTGATACGGTAAGATAACATTATTAAGTAAAATAGGAAGCTTATCTTATTTTCAACTAACCACTCAGATATACTATGCAAATCCTCATTTATATGAGCAGTGCAGTCCTCATGTAACCTAATTGGTTTGCTAAGGTAAATCTGCACATCATCAGGAAAGAGATGAATAGATACGTCCAGGACAACATTGGGAAGATCATTTAAAAATAAACTGAATAAGAAAAGACCAAGTATCGAGCCTTGGGGAACACCATATTCAGTAGAGCGAAACTGCCATATTATGTTAAGCACCTCAACGGCTTGTTGTCCACGTGTAAAGAAGCTCTTAATGAGGTTAACAACAGATAAAGGAAAATTAAAATGTCTGGCTAGTTTATAAAGTAGACGAGTATGATCGACAGAGTCAAACGCTTTACTAAAGTCGCGAAGAACAAGTATTATCAGGAAATCCTGATCAAGGGCATCTGTAATATCAGAGGTAACTTTAAACAGAGCTGTTTCACAACTGTGCATTTTACGAAACCCAGATTGCCAAGGCGATTAGAACTTGTTCCGGTCAGTAAACTTAACAGATTGGTTATATATTATTTTCTCGAACACCTTACCGAAATGGCAGAGTATGCTGATTGGTCGGTAGTCTTTCTTAGAAGAGGGGAATATTTTTTTTTAGGATTGGGGATAATAAGAGCTCTTTTCCAAATAAAAATTTTTCCATAACAGGTGTTATTTTAATTAGCCCACTATTTCGGTAGATGTCACCTTTGGAGCTGTCATTTTTTAACATTTGGCAAGTAGAAACTACGCCATTAATAAAAATTGAACGATACACGATTCAACAACGTATTGAAATTATTAAAATTCACTATAAAAATAGTGGAAATGTGGCAGAGACGGTTCGTAAAACTCGAACATTTTTGGGTCGTCGTGAAGCACCTTGTCGGACCGCAATACAGAAATTGGTAGAAAAATTCGAGCTGTCTCGCTCAAGAACAGCCGAGAACATTGCTGCTGTAGCCGAAAGTGTTGAAGAAAACCCAGGTTTGTCCATTCCTCGTTGTTTTTTGGAATTAGGCATTCCACAAACGTCATTACTCCGTATTTTGTATAAAGATTTGGGTTGTTTAATCTTAAGTCGTTTTTCTCATGCTTAATCAAATCAACAAAAACAATTCATCAATTCATTTGCATGCATTGCACGAATCATTGACCTTCTTTTAGAAAGCATAAAGGCATTCGCTGACAACACATAAATTGGCTTATAACAAGAAAATAAAAACGCGCAACCAGCACAGGTCATTCGCTTTAATAATTTGTAAATGCGCTAATTTTGTGTATGTCAGCAATGCGTTTATTGCTGTAATGATTATTGACCCTAGCTTTAAGTAACTCTAGTTTTTTTGTAAAGATTGTATAAATATCGTGCAAATTAAATTAAATATATCAGTTTTCATTATCATATACAAGGTGTTGTTTTACCAGTGCTTTCACTTTGTGAGTCTCAATTAAGATTGTTTTGGTACAAGAACCGAAACCAATCAACAAGTAACTTACGATACAAGCATCGTAAGCATCATCATATCACCATCTTCATTGCGACGGACAATAAATTACTTACTGTGTCGGTACAAGAACCGGACACAGCTCCAACAAATTCGTTCACGATACAGGTATCGTGAGCTCATCTACATCCCATCAGAGTAAAAGAACTTTGATTTACATGGGTCTTAAGGCTTATAAAGTTCAGTTCACACAAGACCTCGAGCCTGCTGATCATCAACAACGTCGAGTCTTTGCTGATTGGGTCCTTGAAATGCACGAAAATGATCCAGAATTCCATCGAAAGCTCATCTTGAGTGATGAGGCCCATTTCCACCTCGATGGCTTCGTCAACAAGCAAAATTGTCGCATCTGGGGGTCGGAAAACCCAAGAGTTATTGTTGAAAAGCCTCTCTATCCTCAACGTGTGACTGTTTGGTGCGGTTTATGGTCCCGCGGGGTCATTGGACCTTACTTTTTCGAAAATGAGGTTGGAGCAACAGTTACGGTGAATGGATTGCGCTATCGACAGATGATTAATGATTTTTTATGGCCGGAATTGGATGGTATTGATCTGGACAACATTTACTTTCAACAAGATGGCGCTACGTGCCAAACAAGCAACGAAACCATTGATCCTTTACGGGAAAAGTTTCCGGACCGTGTTATCTCTCGAACAGGTGATCACAATTGGCCACCGAGATCTTGTGACTTAATATATTGCGACTTCTTCCTTTGGGGTCACGTGAAAGAGAAGGTCTACGCCAACAGCCCAGCGTCGATTCAAGACCTCAAAGATGGAATTCGTGAGGCTATCGAGGACATAGGGCAACCACTTTGCGATTTGGTTATGGAAAATTTCATGAAAAGGATATGGTCCTGTAGGCGTGGTCGTGGTGGTCATTTGGCTGATGTTATTTTCCATTATTAACGGCATACCTTCCTCTTTATAATGAAATAAAGATCCGATTTATCTCAAAAAATGGCATTTTTCTTTGTAAGTAACACCTCTTATTGGAAAACCCTTTAGTAGGGAATTGTGATGTGGTAAGACAAACATTAAAGACTTCCATCAATGTACTAACAATGAAGGGAGCAATTAACTTGATGAATTTAATAGGAATTAAATCATAGCCAGTTGCGGTGGATTTCAATGCCATTAATTAGGAAAATACATCAAAATGATCAATGCAGCGTAATGCCAACCCTTCATAGTGACTTATAGCCAGTTCTTGATTTCGGTCCTGACCAACAGATTAATTAATTGGAGACGAGGATGTGAAATGTTCATTCAAGCAATCAGCGTCGATCGAGCATATGTTCTCATCCATACCTGCCACCCCCATAAAGCGTATATTTCGGCACAAGTTTTTTGGAGCCAAGCCTACCTGGAGGCAATATTTGATTTTTGGCTTATCTGAGTTTTAGTGTGACAAGATTTCGGACACTCTTATATTGATGAAGAGCTGCAGGGTCCCGTGAGACTTTATAGCGATGCAAGAGAAAGTCTCTTTTAGCAAGAAAAGTGCGAATTTCTTGTGGCATCCATGGACAGCGTTGTGAAAAGATAATCTTTCTAGTAGACTTGTAAAATTAAATTGTTAAAAAAATCGATCTTTTTATCAACTGAATCCAGTAAGAGCACATCAGACCATGGCATTGAGGAGCAGTCAGCATGGAGCATGTTAACATTAATTTTATTATAATCACGATAATAAAATTAGTCAGCACATTAAGAAGGTTCAAAGGCACAAATATATCAAATCGTGATCAAAGTTACTCACTGATTGTGGAACAACACCTTATCGCTATTAGTTACAGAGTGATAATCCAATTAAGACGGATTTCTAGTATTGAAGAACGTTGGCATATGACTAACAATTGTTAAGCCCAAAGTTTGCATGAGGTATAATAAGCCTCTAGACTGATTGTGACTCCTTAGGCCATCAACATTAAAATCACCACCAACAATAAGATTCGAGTAACTACAACAAAGGTGGGAAATAGTTCATTGAAATTCGAAGGATGTATCCTCTTTAAAACCATTAGGGGGGCAATATACGGCAACCAGAATAGACTTATTAACGCCAGTATTAACATCTATACATACAATTTCCAATGCTGCAACTAGTGAGGTGCTGGCTAATACAGAAGTTTTAACCATCACCGATCCTATGCAGGCGATCATTCCTTTAGATTGAAAAACCAGGAATAGATACAGCATTGATGAGTATATGAGGCTTAAGCCAAGTTTCACTAATCAGAAGCGCATGTATTATATGCGTGTAGCAAACAGATGTATTCTTTTAGCCACTTCAAAGGTAGAACTAATATCTCACTTTCCTTACAATCTCGACTTGATATACCTAGTGCGTTTTTTATTTCTAAATTCCAAATATAAAGCGGTTACAGTCTACCAACAGGTCATTTCTGAACTATCTTCAGGTTAGTAGATCCATTGATTTCAGGATTTGTTCCAAAAGTGCATCGATTATAATGGAAGCGATTTTGTGACAGAAATAAATGCTAAAACTCTGAGAATTCGATGTGTTACATATTCTGAAAACTATTCGATCTACTTTCGTAGACATGCCTTTTGCATATACTTTCGATATACATAGAACTCACTTCAACTTCGGTTAAATTTGAGTTGTTCCGTACCAGGGTAGAATAATCCTTCTACAGACACCATAAATTTTATCTGTTCGCAAAACCTTAGTAGATATTCTTACGTAATGATTTAAGGTGACTCATGAGTGTAATATTATAACATAGATAATATAAAAACTACAAAGCCTCAAGACGTATATCAATTTTAATTATGAGCTCAATAAAAAAACTTAACTATGCGCAGTTAGTATCATTGCGCCTTAAAAAAAAATCAACACACTCCCCCGATCACTATAACGAAACGTGTTGTCACCGTTCATCTGGCTCATGACACTTTAAGAAATGTGAGAGCTCATAAATTCCCCAATTTGATGTCAAGTTCCCTGTTAAAACATCTGATATGATCTGGCATCAAATTACAACAATTTCGGTCTCTGTTTATTCAGTTAGTCTCAATCACAAAGAGAAATGTTTATAAACATGTCGCAGCTAAGGTGGGACACCTTTTCAGTATAATACGGCAAAGTAATGGCCCAATAAAAGTTGCCAATAAAATAAATGTAGGCTCTGCCAACAGCAGCGTATAGTGGAGGCTTAGACTGTATACATTCGGTGTACATATATGCACGACGCACAGTGAATTGTTGTTCCCTCATGCATTTCCAGCACAATAAAAATTCTATTTTTATGGACTAATTAAGGCCCGAAAAGAATTAAATAAACAAAAACGTAACGAAAGTAATGAGTTAAGCTCAACCACCACCATCAGCAGACGTGAATTGTTTTTAGGCAACAACGGCAAGACAGGCAGAGCCTAGGTGGTCGAAATATGGTGGCCGCACCCGCTAAACGTCCCGAATTGTGTAAGTAATCACAAAGTGGCTGGTTCTTCTGGCTGCCGGTGTTTCTGTCCAGTCTCTTAATTACTGCCCTAAATTTTGTTTTATATACTAACATTTGGCATATGGCAGACATTGCAGAGGACTATCCAACAACAACAACATTCAAATGCCCGCAGAAGTCGATTTAAACTCCACAGCAATACTGGAGCAGACTGGTAAATTCTGAAACTCGTCCTATTAATGGACGCTCAATTAAAAAATAAAAACGAATTTACGACATGATCTTGAGTTTACACGTTCCCTGAGTATGTGTAAAGGGTTAATTAGGAATTTAGTTTTGATGATAAGAAACGCAATAGTACCATGTTTATAATATCGTGAATAAATCAGAGCTGTGAAAAATGTTGCATCGCGCTATCATAATTTTGTTGAATTGAAGAAAATTTGAAGAATTGTTAGCGCCATGCCTTATTGCCGTGGGTGGTTATAAAATAGCCCTGCCAAGAGTTCAAGTGTACTAGGATTGATTGCCGAATCAGTAAATTTCTTTTCTTCAGAGGACCAACGACATTACGACTGGTACTTGGCTTGTACAAGAATTTAAGGTTAGGTATGTAACAAACTGCATGGGATTGCCACGAAATACCGACTTTTAATATCCCAACTGGCCTAAAATAAGGAACTAATCCGACTCCATATTTATTCCCGACTGTAGTTAGGTAAATTATCCCGAATTTTAAATAATACCCAATTTAATGATAATTAAGGGCAAATGCGTCAACGTTTTAGGATTAGGTACCCAGTAATATTTACGTATATACAAAATAATATTGTGAAACAATATTTAATTGAGTATTTAGGAAAGTGACTTCTTTTATTATCAATCTTAGTTAAAGAAAGTTAAATTTTAGTTCAAGCTTAGCTTTATTTTGAGTGCTCTCTGTTTTCATTTAACTCAGTTTTAATTCTTTCTCCGTTTTTCAAGGACATTTTTTTATCCTTTTTGTTTGCTCATCAGCTAAAATTTTTTCACCCTTAACCTTAGAACTGTCCATGCCTTCCAGAACTTAATACCGTCCTTTGGGGCACTCAGTGCCCATAGTGGAGATTTTATATGAAAAATAGTGTATTTTGTATCATATTATTTTATTTGGCAATACAAATATATTATAAATGGAAAAATTATAAATCACAAGTTTTATAAATTAATTGATGATCTTGTACGAGATAATTTTTATCACCGGCTCCCTCGTGTTGATGGTCCGGCTTGATCATCACCACTGTCGTAATAATCGTCTTCTTCATCAGCATCTGAATCGGGTTCCTTGCATTTACTCAGGTAGCACGTTTCACAAGCACGAAAATAGTATTTGGTACACGTTGCCATATTGGTTTTACATAGGTCACATCTGCGTTTCGCATTATAGAAGCAAAACATTTGATTTTAATCAAGCCCATAGCAATCTTGAGTGATAGTTTCACTGGATTATTACATCGATTTTGCAAATGTTTCTGTGCCAATTCCAGTGCCAGTTCTTTTACAAATACTTTTCTTTTCTCCGAATTGTTTTTGTTCAACGCCAGATGGCATTATTCCTACAAACGAATAACAGCAAATGGACCAAAAACCATTGGTCAGCGGTTGGTTTTCCTTTTACATGTGAAATCATGCAACATTTTATCCAATGTGTCGACTCCAACTTTTTGCTCGTTGTAATTATGTATTATGACCGGTTTATGGGTTGTAGGATTTATTTTTCAGTGGCATGTGTAGTCGACAATAGCAGCACATTGTTTTTTGAGTCACTTGTGAAACTCACAAGTTCAGAAACGTCTGAACAAGAGAACACCAAAGCAAAGTCACCTCTTTGTTTCTTCCTCCAGTAATGCAAACACTTTCGGCAATTCACGTTTATTACTTCTTAATGTCCCACTATAGTTGAATCACGTTCACTCAAATCCTTCACCAATTCATACCTTGTAAAAAAGTTAACCATTGTGATGTTCGCACCAATACCCAAATAACGTTCAACAACTCACATTACAAGAGAATGTGCGATCTCTTTTCAACGATCTTCATTTGGTTGTGTACGCAAATACAATACAGTTGCAAGCGGATAATTCGTTTTTGAATCAACAAGCCACCAAAATGTGATACCATACTTTGCTGGTTTTGATGGTATTATATTGGCGGACCCTGCATCTGTTTCATATTGACAGCAACTGTTCATCAATCGTAAGATCTTTGATGGAACGAAAGCCACTCTCAAATTTGCTTGAAATAATGACCATAGCAAATCGGAGCCAAATTGTCTTTTTCTAATCGAACCATTTGAGGTCTTGAATTATCGAGACTCAAGAAGCGACATAACTGCACAAATCGTTTCATTGACATAACTGTTCTATAAAATGGCATATACGACTTGTGATACAGATCATTATTTTACACCAAATTTTGATTTCTCAGCACTAGTGTGAAGCAATATGGCAATATAGACATAAATTTGATTCCATTTCACTTGTCCCAATGTTTTCGACAACTTAAATTGAAAAAATTCGCATGAATGCCTTTATTTTCGTTTCGAAATTTTCAGTGAATACTGAATGGACTGCAGTCTGTTTTGCTTCATCGATGCAGCTCTCGCTTTTTCTCCTTCACTCGGCATCGATCTCCAAACAGTTTTGTCATTTTTATCTTGACCCATATATTTTTGACCACGATTTGCCTCAATTACCACATCGTCTGGCAGCTATTCCTCGTATACAACATCGGTCTCGAATTCTTGGAAATCATGAACAAGCACCTACAAAATCGGATCTCGAAGCGGTTCATTTTCCTCACCATCGAAATCAGAATAATCGGTACTTGATATACATAATCAGGAACAAGCTCATTATCAGATTCATTTGCAAGTTTGACCAGTCCAAAACCTATTTCAGCTATCGAATGATCGCGCCCACCGATCGTATCACTATCACTCCCTTCACTAACATCCTTATCACTACCTCTAGTAAAAAAAGCAGCCAATTCTTGTTCTTCTTCTTCGGTCAAATCATGTCGAATATTTGCCAAATAACGAGCTCTGTCAGAAATTTCTCCAAAATTTTTCAAAATAAACCAAACTACAAAAAAAAAAATTTGAAAATCCAAAAATTATATTGGATGAAAATAGAAGAAAAACAAAATCAAGTCACACCACGAATGAATCCAAAGTAAAACTAAAACGTCTCCTCTAAGTCCGTAAGGATAAATAAAAGGGAAACAACTGAATCAAGTAATAACAATATCTCATTAAAACATCATCAAAACTCCTTTCTATTCGTTTCTCGTACAAAATGTGTGGAAGAAATTTTCGGGCACTAAGTTCCCTAAAGGACGTATAGCGAAAATTTCGGCTACGAGTGCCTAGCAATAAAACGAACACAAAATCATTCTCAAATTCATGTTAATCAGGAAGCCGAAGGTTCAATGCTATGAAAAAATACCATATATGATGTGTACTATGCATCCTGTTTTCAGGATACAAATTTTAAAATTCGCTCGGACACTCAGTGCCCCAAGGACGGTCCTAAGGTTAATTTTCACTACAATATATTCTTTGCGAATTACCTCGATTAATTTGTATAGTCCAATAAGCTCCTTCATTATAATAGCTCGTAATCTGCGATGCCAAGTGTCTGCATTACTTTTTGCTCCTGGTATTTTATCGCTTACAGACCAAAAAGATGGCGATTACTCTGGAGGATTCTATTTCTGTCCGCTTGTAGGAGATCTCTTTCTGTCAGTGCGGAAAATATAATTTCTTTCAAATCACGTACCGATCCATAAAAAATCCGCATCAAAACACGTTTTAAGCTCCAAGTAACAGTCCGGGATATCACTTGGATTCAACAATGAAAAAACGTTATGCAATCTCATCTTAGTGCAGAATTCTTCTTCATTTCCATATCTGCAAATTTTTCCAGCTTTCTGAATCAAACAATCCGTCTGAAGTGGAAATAATAGGTTAGGTTACGATTAGGCGCGACAAGGCTACTACGACTCAGCGTACTCCGCGACCAGGGTTGATCTATGGTGTTCCACCCTAGAGTGGTTAGGCAGAATCTATCCTTTTTATGAGCTCGAATTTGGGGTTAGGTTGCAAACCTTGTTTGGATATATAAATGGTTCTCCAGTCATTTGGAACTTTAAAGCTGCAATAAGATAAGGAGCCACGAAGGGCCATAAATAGCCTGGTAAGCCAAATGTAGGAACCAGTATATAGACTGTAGGCTCCGGTTTTAGCCAAGTTTTTCATGTCCATCTACTCGTTCGTATTCCAAAGCGAGATTACTTTGTTGTTCATAGACAGCAGCTGGAGTCTTCTGTAGCAACTACAGACTAATTTCGTCTTGAAGTTTTGAGAGACCCAGAAGCGAAGCTTGGTTGCCTTAGCAAATGTAGATGTTGAAGTTAATGCAGCCGATATTTAGGGTATCCTGAGCACCAACCTCTATTGCGTAGCCTGAAAAATGGAAGGTGCGGCACCAATTGGAACAGTCAACCCCTGGGCCTGATTTGTTATGCTTCCTGCATACGTTCTGACATGGGCCCATTGCCGGAACTGGAGCCCTGTGTCTAATATCTGTCTTGTTTCCCCAATGATTACCTGGTAACCCCTTTCAAAGGAAATTTTATTGAGCATCGAGCGGCACCGGCATTTTTCGTGCATATATAACGACATAAAACTGACAGGAAACTTTCAATTAAGGCAGGTATCGCAAAAAAACTAAAGAAAAATGTTCCCGGGTTAACTTCGCAATTAAACCAGCAACCGACAAATTCCGGTCAGTGTTTCTAGTCACCGACAGCAACCGGCAATCAAGTTTTCGTTACGTGCCGGTTCTGCCAATGCTGGTTGATGTGAATTAGCTGCCTTATGGTTGCATATAGAAATATTTTGCCTGTTTTTGCCGGTTCGTGCCGTGCATCGACTTTTATGCGGACCTGGGGTTGATTCTGATCTCTTTGTCGTAGCTTAAGCGTATAGTTTTGTCAAAAATTTTGACATTTCACCTCAAATTTGTCGTACTTTTATATTCACCATATTCATTTTGATTTATCCTTTTCATCATACACAAAATAAACTAAAATAAATTAATGGCAGAATACACGCCTAAAAGTACGACAAATTAGTCAACTGCTTCCGAGGTTGTGACAAAAATTGTATGCTGTGGTAAATGGATATTCTACACCTAATTACAGCAATACAAGTGCTTATATGTGAAATAATATTTCGAATTTGTCATGTGAAGTGTCATTTTCAGTTCATTCGACGTAATACAAGGCTTGCTGAGCTGAATAATAACACAAAAAAGCAGTGGTAAAGTTCATTTTAATTGGTCGTACATTGTGACATTAAAATATGACAAAAGATCAGAATCACCCCCTGCTTCGGACAAAATGATATGATTTAACCTTTTCCTTGGAAGCATACTAGCCGCTATTTCCGTTTAGATAAAGAGGTAGAGTGACTGTAAGCCACGAATGGCTTCAAGGGCTCGTTAAAAGCATGATAAGAAGGCGTCACTGGCGCCTAAACAGGTCATCCATTTCACCTTATCAAGGATTTTCTTGGTGGTAGACCCCTTTTTCCCCAAAAAGCGTTGTGGACAACAGTGGCTCCAGATTTTTATGTATTCGCAATTTAAGGCAGATGTCCTGCAGATTTCCTTCAACATATTGCCAATCTATTTAACGATGCAGGTTTCCATGCCTATATCTTAAGTTACACTCTTCATCGAGTCAAAGACGAACCAACATGACAATACCTCCTTATTCTGTCAGGCCTCCTCAATATTCTTCACTAAACTTCATTTGTGGATTTTCAAGATTAGTAGACAAATTGATTAACGAAAAAGCGCTTTTATAATCGAAAAATCTATTAAAAAAAGAAATTTCTATGCAAAAGCAGGCGTTTAAAATTAGCAGGAATTAAATTAGCAGTAAGTACTTAGTATTTCGTCTCGTATATACGACGAATTATATTATTCACACTTAAAAATTATTTTAAGTGCACTTAAGCGTATACGGCAGGCAGGAACCTAGCCGTACTGATGAGTACATATACGGTTCCTGCTAATACGAAACGCCTGCTTGTGCATAGTATTTTTTTTTTCGATTATAAATGATATTTTCTCTCAGTTTCATATTGAATAAATTCTCTATAAATTTATTTCATAGCAAAATCTGCTATATCGATTAGCGTTGAGTGGAGAACTTTTGAAGTACGTCGTCTAGATATAGTTGGGTTTAATTTTTTCTGACTTTTCAAGAGAAATGATATTAGGCTGTACGATTTGATTTCTCTGGGTGATTTGTTTCCCGTTTTCGGAATTTAAAACGAGCAGAATGGCACTACAAAATTTAAGCTGACTAGGTACTTTAAAAAATCAAAAAGAAAACACTAAGCAAAAGCGAAATACTTGAACATGGTCCATTGTAAATCAGAGATATGCTGAATTATCTGCCCCCAAAAAGCACCTACTAAGTATATTTGGGAATCACCACGAAATAAATGATTTCAATTACAAAATTAATTAAAAATTTGTAATATTTTCTCATTCAACTACTCTCACAAACAGAGATAGTAGCCATTTCCTTACGTAATGTCTGCCGGTCAAATTAATAATTCGAGAAAACTGGCAATCTAATGGTCACTTTATGTCGGCTGACATCAGGTTAATTGATCAGTCACATGAGTTCCAAAATTTTACCGACATGATTTCTCCAAAATTTAAGTCGAATTAATTCTCAGGTTTATCTCTGTCTCTATCTCTCTCTCTCTCTCTCTCTCTATCTCCCTCTTTAAAAATTCATCAGAATTATTATTTATTTATTTTTCTTACTTTTTCTTTCAATTTTAAGTTTCCTTCTTAATACGTTGCCTTAAGACGGCAGCGATGAGCCATAATCCGTAAACATAAGCAACCTCTTAGACACAATTCACTGATTTACATCCTCAATTAATACCCGAATGTCATTTAAGATGAATGCGATTACATTGGACAAAGATGCGAACTGATGGGCCGTTTAAAATTTAATCCGTCTCTAATGATCCGAGGCTTAAGACATTGGGGGCCCCAAAGCGTTAAGCTTCCTTGGACCATGTCTGTGTGTGACCATAATGTTGTAATGAGGCGACTTATCCGATAGACATATATTTGGCTTGATGGTACCCAAAACAGATACTATGCTCCCGCGGCCATCAGATGACTTGTAGTAATGAATATAATCCGAGATGGGCTCCACATCACAATATTCTTCGACAAGCATTAATAGTTATGTACGTAGTACATATATACATATATACATACACATATAACAGGTCTGACATCGTCATTCCGTGATCCGACTTTTAAATATTTCGCCAGTTCTTGGAATCCAGATTATATTTATTTGTGCCCCGCGATTATTTGATGAAGAAAAATAGCACGAAAATATGGAAAGCGTCTTTAATTAAATTACTCCAGTTGTGTAATGCGATTATACATCCACACAACTTTGATAAATCGCTCAGTCAGGATGGAACATGAAGAATTTTCAAAAGAAAAGTTTTCTTGCGGACAGACCTGTCTTGCCGTGGGCTCGCACAAAAAATGCGAATATCGCGGAGGTCTTGTGTGATTATCTTGTGATTATATCGCGCCTATGAATCATCTCTTTCTGGTTTGGATTCATATTCTCAATTAGTCATCCGGTGTCCATCATTTTATCATAAAGATTTTATCCACTGATGATGGCAAGACATTTCTCATCGCTTTTCTAAGCCTCTAATTAGTTGGGTGGATTTATGTGCCTATACTTTCTTATGGATGTTGTAAATGTACAGAGCTCTTCTCTCCGGGTTTTGTGTGGTGCAGCTTAACAACATACACATTAAAAATTTACACAAAAAGGCTAAAATACCATGGCGTGTCGCACTCCACCGTTAGGGACCGGACACGTTTTCAATTTTGATCTTAATTTAATCCATAAAACCCAAAAACATGAAGTACCTACTTTCAGCTTTTACCTTACGGGATAACAAAAGGATAATCCAAATTCTCATCGTAAGTTACTCATTATTTCCGAGCATCGTAAATTATACGAAGTGAAATTTGTTATCACCACTTTTCTCTTGTGTTTTGATCAAAGGAATGAAACTCCTCGAAAAATACCATCGAGCAACAGGATTACTTTACAGCTTGCAATTAAAGGATAATGTCCAATCGGGTCGAGTACCCTCAATGAAAATATTTGCCCCAACCATTCTAGCTAGCTTTTTATGTATGTATTGTCTGTATGTGTGCGTAGTCCAAGACGTGCATATATACATATAGTAAGTATCCATTGAATACCTATGCATGTGTACCTAAACTATATATACTCTTCGTTTTACTCCTTCTTTATTATTTAACAAGTCCCAGTTCTTGGCCATTCGCCTCCTTTTCAACTAACTGTCCTTCATATCAACTGTGAAGGTCACACTGCCGAAATGAGTTATTCTTCCCGTTTTACAACATACCATCATCCAGGATTTTATGATCCGCGTGCCTTGCTGTACGACTCTAAAAACCCTGGGAAATAATTGTTTTATGAAAGCTACTAAGCAACGAGTTTTCTTCTGCTTTATGAATTTGCCTGAGTTTATGGGAACTTTCATGATATTCATGAGACCTAAACGTGCTTGCCCTCTAAAATGTTTTGCTATTTTGGGAGAAAATTAGATTTTTTGATTTCATGGCGACGACGACGACGACGAGCAGATGTTCACAGCACGCAAGATAAAACGGAGTTGGATAATGTAGTAGAAGACAATGGGGTCCTTTATTGAAAATTACAAGCGATTGCAATTTTAATTTTATTGCTTTTATGTGTTTAAGGAAATTTGAATTTTATCTTATGAATCTTGTTATGTGTGTGTGTGTGTGTGTGTGTGTGTGTGTAGGTATACCCGACCGAGATGTAATATATAAGGCGCCGCCGCCGTCTGATCTTAGTTCAGTGGCCGAAAATAAAAAAGCAGACTCTTTTGTGCTACGACTCTTACTGGTTCATATTTCTATGAATGGAATTTTATGATGCAACTATGTGATCCGTGAAGACTGTCCCAATATCTGGGAACTATCTTCCATATAGTGGGCGCAAAGAAAAGCTTTTTTTCCCATGTGCCCTTTCTCTATGAAATTATATGTAATTTTGGTTGTCCTTTTCTTAAGATAATCATCCCGACCAACTATTCTGTATGATGTGATAAACCAACTAAATATGTTGGACTCTGTCCTACCGGGTATTAGTTAAAGAGCAAATCAAAAAATGTGTACGAACAAGGCCGCCAGAGACTTTACGTCAATTAAACGGTGGCCTTTCAGCTCCAGCAGAATCGTTTTAAAGAGAAAACTGTGATGTTGCAGTGAATTTGGCTAGCCCAATTTATCTGCCGTTAAGTTTAAAATGAAGGGTAAAGACCACAAAAGGATACATCCGCCCTCTTTATCAGACTTCGTTAGTAGAGCGCTGCATCTGGAATTTTTCATAAAACTGTCCTCATATCGATGTCACCCATTGATATTTGCAGATGAGTGTGCGCGGAAACTGTAAGGATAAAGTTTCATTGTTTTTCGTAAATTAATTGATGAGAAATTCATTATAAAATTGCTTCTAACAATTTTTGTCGCGATCTGTATGAAATTAGTTGTTTTGTGGCAGCAAAGTTCTTAAATGCCGGAATCACTGACAATCTCGGAATGAATTGTTTTTTTTTTTTTTTTTTTTTAGTTGTGGAAAAAACTAATCGGAACTGTCTATAAGCACGAATTATTGCTGATTTAATCATGCTTTCAAAATTCCTCTACGAGGTGGCTTTGGGTAGCAACTTTTAAGGAGCGTTTACAATGGCAGCGTAGAGTGGAGACCCCAGATTATATTTCCTCCTTTTCTCCAGCTTGTACCACTAGATAATAACAGAAAGAATAAGCATCTCGTACATTGAAAAGTTTTATATGGCGGGTCGTATTATTATGACCCGGACTCACAAATTGTACGAAAATTCTCTACCATTTCACGACCCACAACTCACCGCGGTGACGAGTGTCGGGTCGCCAAACCAGTAGCACCTGCACTCTGCATGATACCCATGCAAAAGTTAACTTAATTACAAGTTAGGACACAGAAGAGTTTTCCGATTGTTTTACATTTAAAATGCACATGGCAAGAAAAGGAAGAAGAAAAAAATGAAAAAAAAAATCTCTTTAAAACTTCTATGAATAAAAGCAAAAAAAGGTGAAATCGCAGATTACATCCAACGAAACAGAATGGCAAATGATTCATTTTCATAAATAAAATGTTCCCGCGCTTTTGTGAAAACCGGTTTTCTCGGAAATGTGAGAATTAACCAATGTTTGTTAGTGTAATTTCTATTCTATTTGAGCAGCACGTGCTTCTCTTTACATTACTTTTCCTCTGAAGAGATTAAGTGGAAGAAACTCATGCTGGATTCTCTGATATTTTCAGGAAAAATGAGAATTTCATTTGAGAGGAATTTTATATCTCCTTTCAACACCTTGGCCAAAGCGAAATTATTATGAATAGTTTGAAAGGATCTTGAAGGTAGTCAAGAAGATTTTATCATTCGGGTAATCCTATGTTCTCTCGAATTTTGTGATTAAGTCGTTGTCTCAGTCGCACTACAATAATGCAAGCCAAGCGTAACCAGGCTCTTTTTCCCCATTCATGCAAAAGACGCAAGTATATGACATTCCTGTTTCGATAAAAAAAAACAAGAAAAATTTCCAATTGTGTTCGACTGTGTCCTAACTTCTTAATATTAGGTTATCTTTGGCTGGGTCTGGGTCTCAAATCTTTGCTTTTTCACATCTGTTACCTCCCGACCGCATCAACAATTAAGTAACAGTTTGTACATTTTTAGAGGTCAGATGAAGCTTCTTGTTACGATATATGTTCTTGGGTATTACTTATTTATTATTACCCTGCAAACATCATGATTCGAAAACGATTTGCCAGTAAATCGTAATCTCTGGGTTTAACTTCGAGATCGAACAGAAAACAGATTACCAGCGAAGGTAAAAGGAACATGACTACTTATCAACCCGAGATTCTCTCTCGATAGCGAGTTGCTTTAGATGTTAAGACGAACCGAAATTGATGTTAAAACGAAGCTATGCGCACAATGTGTTTGTGTAGTGGTGTTATATATACCTATCTTATATATTAAGAGAAGCGAGCAATTCTCGTGTCGTAAGCGATTCGCGCAGAGCGATTTTTTATCGACATTTAATTAGAGTCGCGGAAATGGACATTTATTCATTTTAAGTGAAAAATAAGGTTCGTGAACATTATTGTCTCTGTCAGTTCATCGCACCTTTAATTATATCACTTATCAGATTAACACTAGACATTTAGACATTTAGAACATGCCACTAAATTTTTGTTTTGATCATTATCAGTAAGTGATGACTTATTTGAATCGTACTAAGAGAAACGAAGGAATCTCGCAGTAAAGTCGAAGCATAGACTCACGTAGTCTCATTTCATTGGAATTGCGAAATAAGAGAAATTGAGAAATCTCGGGAAAAAAGCGGAATTGTCTTGCTGAGCTCTCTATTTTCCTCTCATACGTAACAGATTGTGAGAAACGAAGAAATCTCGGGAGAAGCTCGAAACTTTCATTTCTTGCTCAAGTTCGAGATTACTTCGAGAAACCGAGCTCTTGGCTAATATGTTTGCAGGGAAAGTATTTTTTATCTATGCTTGTACTCTAATACGTATGCGATTCGCGCTTCCCACCAGAGTGGATTTCACAGAGTAGCGTCTGATTTCCACAATTTCTAACCTCACGTTTGTAGCTTCGAAAGGTTTCAACATTTCTTTCGGAACACTCTAACAGATGGCACACTGAGATTTACAAATTGTAACATACTAAAATTAATAAATCTTATATGATAAAAACAAAATAAAACATTTTTTATAAGAAACTAAAAATGTCTTTACCATTTTTATGATTCAATTTTAACAAAATAAAATCAGTTTAGAATTAAAATTTTCTAATGTTCGGATTTGTTTTACAATGTAAAATAATATTGCACTCATTCATTTCGAAAGTGTCCGCAATAAATCTGAATTTGTATTTAAAAGATTTAAACAAGTTAAACTGGAACGTGAAAAAGTATAAACTGTAAAGGCTCGAGGCCAATAAAAATTTCTGTCAACAGCCTTGCCTGAAAACTTAAGAAAATGCCGACAAATAAATGAAAAGTATTTGGGCTCTGTAATTATCGTTGCCTTACAAATCCCATCTGGCGACGGTATTATATGAGGGTAAGATATAGTCAAGGGTTTACGACCTTCTCACCCGTACGAACAATACACTGATAGATTTAGGGACGCATTTAATTAGGTGCTAATTGCTGAATCGTCCATTTTTTTTGTATATACTTATTAAAAACAATATTTTTACACCACTACAATAGTTTTCAGTTCTCTTTGCCTTCTCAAATGCAAAACCCCTGATAATCTGTCACATCATATTCATATAATTTCGAAAAATCTAAATAAAGGCTTAAAGCATAGTTTTCACATGCGAAGTTACTGTCGCAAGTAACCTGGTTGTCAGTCCCTCACCACCTCTTGACATACTCACTAGTTTACATGCGCCAGTACCAAAACAAGTTCCACTTCAACCTTTTACCGAAGTGGAACCTGAGAAATGGTCAGATTTATGAATGTAGTTCTGTATCATCTGGTGTGGAACTTGTTAAATGTGAAATTTTTTTTTTAGTGAAAAAGGTTTCAAGCGAAAAATTAAATATTACAAAGGTCATTGTGCAGCAATGTAATTAAGAGCAATTTCGGAGAAGAAAATTCTAAAAAAAAGACAGTGTGAGTATATTCCTGATTATAATATTTTTGCTTTTGAAAGCCACTTTCACATCGAAAACGAAAAACTCAATTTATTCCACTTTAAAACAAGATTTTTGTTCCAATGATTAGTAAAATCACGGGAAATAGGATAAACTAATAATTTTACTAATAAAATAGAATATTTATCTAAGATTTTTAAGAAAAACACAATTTTTATATTTTTTCGGTCGAAAAACGAAATTTCGGTTGCATCTGTCAATTTCTTTTCGGTTTCTACATTTGGAACGTTTCGGGACGTACAAATTTTTGGTCGTACTAAACCTCACTTTTGTGCTTACATTGAAAATTATTTTATTTTATTTTATTATTTATTATATTATTATAATATGGATAGGGATTTCGAAGTAAAATTAAAATACGTTTTGTGTATGAGCTCTCATCATACAAGTTTTATGATAATTAAATATTACTTCAATTTAACCGAATAAAAGTTTTCGGTTTTTGATGTGAAAGCAAAAGCAAATTTTCGGTTTCGATGTGAAAGTGCCTGAATTTACGAAACGTCTTACCGAAAAATATAAAGCACTCCCTATGTATAAAAGCCAAAACACAAATGTGCTGATATTTCACAAGTTCCAAACCAGCTGATATTATTAAAAACTTCTTAATAAAGTACCAGTTGCAGAAAACGTACCCAATTTGATTATTTCTCAGGTTCCACTTCGCTAAAAAGTTGAAGTGAGTGGAACTCGTTTTCGTACTGGCGCAAGTAAGCTATTTGGTAGTCAAGAGGTTACTTGGGACAGTGAAGGCACTTTCACATCAAAACCGAAAACCGAAATATGTAAACCGAAAAACTGAATTTATTCCACTTTAAAACAAGATTTTTGCTCCAATGATTAATAAATCTCATGGGAAATAGGATAAACTAATAATTTTAATACTAGAATAGAATATTTATCTCAGATTTTTAAGAAAAACACAATTTTTATCTCTTTTCGGCCGAAAAACAAAATTTCGGTTGCATCTGTCAATTTCTTTTCGGTTTCCACATGTGGAACGTTTCGGGACGAAAAATTTTTTCGGTTGTACTAAACCTCACTTTTGTGTTTACATTGAAAATTATATTATTTTATTTTATTATTTATTATATTATTATAATATGGATAGGGATTTCGAAGTAAAATTAAAATACGTTTTGTGTATGAGCTCTCATCATACAAGTTTTATGATAATTAAATGTTACTTCTATTTAACCGAAAAAAAGTTTTCGGTTTTTGATGTGAAAGCAAAAGCGAATTTTCGGTGTAGATCTTATCGGTTTTCGGTTTCGATGTGAAAGTGCCTGAATTTACGAAACGTCTTACCGAAAAATATAAAGCACTCCCTATGTATAAAAGCCAAAACACAAATGTGCTGATATTTCACAAGTTCCAAACCAGCTGATATTATTAAAAACTACTTAATAAAGTATCAGTTGCATAAAACGTACTCAATTTGATTATTTCTCAGGTTCCACTTCGCTAAAAAGTTGAAGTGAGTGGAACTCGTTTTCGTACTGGCGCAAGTTAGCTAGTTGGTATGTCAAGAGGTTACTTGGGACAGTAACTTCGCCTGCGAAAACTATGCTTAAGGCCGAAATACAGTGATCCCGACATGACATTTACGACGCCAAACTGAATTATGGCAGTACCATGTTGCTGTACCCAATAGTGCCGACCGATTTAGCCGCCGTGACGAGAGTTGGGAATAATTGAACTTTTGTCGACGTTGTCTTCATAATTTGATTTTAGCAGTTCAAAATCCATGAGCAATTTAGTAAGAGAGACAAATTACCTAGTGTAAGAAGTGCATCAAATAGTTGTGGTGTCATTCACAAACATATCACGATGACATTCCTTCTTTATTTTCAAGGATGTTTCGTAAAATCTAAAACCGTTTCTATTCGCGTATATTTCACTTACCCAGCACGTTTTTTTTGTTTTTTTTTTTTAATTTTTTATATGCTTGTAACTTTTAATATTTTCATTAACTTTTTTTTTTATATATCTTTTACATTGTGTTAATAAACTTCAACAATCAATTTTAGCGCCTACATATATTGCCATGTCAACAAACATAAGAATATCGGTGTCATTGGATTAATTCGACAGTGTCGTTGTAATTCTCGTGTCGGCATTATTCTTTTTCGGCCTTTAAAAACAATTGTGACGATCAGATCGACAAACGGCAGACGTTAGGGGGAAATTCGTTGTCAAAACTACAGCAGGATTTATTTACATTATGATGGCATGCAAGTTTTACAGAAATTGTGAGGGAGATAGTACATCGTATACGGAAATTTATTTATGATTGCCGAGAGAAGCAAACGCGTTCTGCATTTTTTCCACACCTCGATTTGTCAATGTGTCCGTATCCGGAACCAGAACTGAAGCATAGTAAATTTTTATAGTTACTCAAACTAAAACATTGTTATTGGCGACACTAATTTGTCAATTTCGACTACTCGTGCTGCCATATTGAGGTTGTTACTATAATTTTATGGCATATGTGTCAAGTCAAATTATTTGTTAAAATAAACAAAAGTAAGTTTTGAGTTGGTAATTAAATATTGCGAAATTGAAAGTTTTTAAATATTTCTTTATAGAAAATATTGAAGTTATTTCTTAGGTGGTTTTCCGTCCACAAGCAGGGAGCAGTGCTTCCGCAGATTCACTGCAGTGGTCCTTTTCCTTTATAATTTGCTAGAAAAATTCCGCCTTTGAGGTAATCCGCTTTGTTAAAATGAAGAGGACTGGAATTATCTTTACCGGCGTGTTGAGTGGATCGAAGTGGATTGACGTTCACATATTAGAAGAGTAATTACTGAATTTTTTGTTTGAATAAATAACAATTTCGTTATCGTACAAAATATTGATTGCAGAACTGAATTATAGCACCATCTGATATTTTGCGAGAAATTATTTCTATATACTCTCATCCTTTGCTTCGAACTCTTTCGTGCTATAATTCAATATTTTCGAAACTGTAAAATTATACTTCTTTCCATGATCCGTCTTTCAATATCTACGAAAAAAAAAACGATTAAAAATTTCACAATATACAATTTGACAGTTTACGATTTTTACCATAAAAACTAGAGGGGAGCGTACATGTGAGGTATTGCAATGATTGCTTTGGCAGGATTTAAATGTCAATAAGCTATCTCTTTCACAATTTCTGTAAAAATTGCATGTCATCATAACTGGCAGTCGAAAAATTTAGAACACAATTGCAACGACAGGCAGTGAGCGGCGACTGTGGAAGAAGAAGATTTTGACATTTCATTTATTATTAGCTTTCTGAGCGCCTTGAAAGGAGATTTTTATCGAAAATATTTTATATTAATTAATAAGGAAGTGTAAGTGTGGAAAGGGAAAACTGAAAATATAGAAATTAACTAAATTAAAGTCAAACTAAATGCAAAATATGACAACTTTACCATTTGTATTTAAACTCCTCGCAATATCCATCCAAACCATGTCATTTTTGTCCTCTCGTCTATACTGCTTGACTTGTTGTAAATCATAAATTTGATTTCGCACTTCCTCAATCAATTTTTCCTCACAATTAGTATTGCAGCGACGACGGAAAAAATTAGAATTTGATCAATCCCGACGGTAACTTCGCCGACCGCTGACCATCGCCCGGCGTAATTTGAGGCATTTGCATAAGACGCATAAGACGCTGTGCTTTTAAAAATTTGACAGCAGCATTTTTTAGTCGTTTGCCGTCGCCGTCGCAATTGTATTTAAGCTTTAAAACTCACTCTTTATTGTGCGTTGGTAAAAACTCCCTCCACTCCACTCTGTCATTGTAAACGCTTCTGGCTAAAGGAGATTATGCTGAGGACTAGCGATCTTCTTTCATAAAAAACCTGTGGCTATAAAGCGGAAAATATAGCCTGGAAGCGGAGATATTTAACGTTGACGAATCGCACTCCCGGACCTTTCACACACAGGGAGGAATTTGAAAACTTGAGTCCCTATAATGGATGTGGTTCTTAGAGACCAAAATAATAACATTATGGTAATAAAAACTCAACAAAGGCTTATGGTATAATGAGGAACAACAAACTTGCACATGTGTTGTATCTTACTTATACTCTAGTAATCCATCAACACTACCATACAGTTTTAATTTGTGGGCATAATTCTCATCAGGATGTTAGGTCTAGTTTTATTAGCTGTCTAATTAGAATTTGGAATGCTACCTTCATCTAATGCTCCACTAGTATACCGAAAAAAAATAGATGATCGAAATTGAATTATAAGTTTAATATTAGGCTGGACAAGAAGGTGTTCAAATCCTTAACGAAGATCTTGTCTTATTGCAGTAAATTCTTTATTGAGTTTTGTAGTACTTGTTCACTACTTATCGGTTTTTGGTTGAACTTCAGTGGAACATATAGGGGAGGACCGGATGGATGAACTGGGTATCAAATAGATCACATAGCCTTTAGAGTTGTTTGAAAAAAGATAATAGAAGAGACATACTTTTAGAGATTTTTGTTATAATGAACGGCTCGATGCGTATCTATACCAAAATATTTGTATTTTTGGAAAATTTTCACCAAATAGCAAATGAAGTGAAAGTTTTTGAAAACCTGAACATCAACGATGAATGGACTATCAAAAAAGGGGACATTAAAAGGGCTTCTGAAAAAAGTCTAGTACATGTCCGAAAGGATCGAGAGTAATGGACAGAATTTGGCACAAAATGTAAAATAAAAGTTTATTTTTAAGAAGGCCATCAATCATCCAAAGAGGAAGGTATGAAAATCAGTGTACCTCACAGGCAAGTGAAATGCAATGTTCGAACCAATAAAAGAAGGGAGAGTTTGCTGGCCTCGCAAATAAACCAGGAATTATTTCCGTAGAATTTTTGACAATTATTCAGTAAAAAATTTGTTATAAGGAGCCAGCAAAGAAGGTTGTTGTCCAGTGCAGAGAAACACCTCAGTATAGGTTGACTGAGCAAATATTCTACGTAAAATTTCTACTAATTCTTACTCGATAATATAAATTGAAGTACGAATTGAGAAACTGTCACAACTGGCCACTTTGAGAAAATTCTCTTTCACAAGAAAGAAAATGTTCTCGTAAACTACTAAAAGGACTTCGATTTTGTTAACAAGATTCAAACGCGCTACAATTTTGATGTGAATTCCCCCAAAATAATGATTGAATTGAAAATTATTCTTTCAGCGATTTAAAGTGCAGAGCTCTTTACGATTTCACAGTTAGACAAAAGCTTATATATGCGTACCCTACAAATTTTGTGGTAAGATCAGCCCATAAATAACAAAACTCTACTAAATATCTTAAAAGATCGAGAACTTCTGTAAATTTCTATATAAGTGTTGCTCAAGCTTATACATTTTGGCTTCTAATTAGCATTTTGGGATTAGTGCTAAAGTTCTCAACGGACAAAAGTATCATAAGCTTTGATGCGACAAATACAATATAAGAAAAAGATCTCTCGAATGGAACCAGAGAGTAATCCATGGAGCAGAAAGACCGAAGAGGTGGTAAGGGCTACATTAAATATGGCTGATCCTGGACTGAGATGGAAGTTATCGAGTAAAAGGGGTTCTGATGGAAAGCTACTTTTGCCACTTTTTGTATATGACATATATTAGAAGACATTGATGATTGCATGTCCGTCTGTCCGTTCTCCCCTTTTGCACACGGGCTTTTAAAAAAGAAAGTAAAACTAAGTTCGAATATAGGACAAATTGGGTAACTCCTTCGTAGGGTTGCCATACAAAAATTTTGTTTTTCATAATATTTTTGGACATTGCCTGAGAATGCGTTAACGTAGAGAGCGGAAATTTTGTGCACGGCATTTTCATAAAAATATTAAATACAACTTCAAAAATGGGCTAAATTTGGCAATCCCTTCTTGGTGTTTGCCATATAAAAGTTTAGGATTTTTACGTGTACTGGTAAAACGATCAGTCCTAGACGTTCTAATCGTACTGAAAAGTTCTTCAGAATATGAAATCCTATGAAATTGGTTATAATCATTTTTACTGTCCGACAAACCGTTCAAGAAATGTATGCGAAAAACCATTTTAACGATCAAACTTGCACTGATGGGTGATCATTGCCACGAAATTTTATTCGGATATTCATCAGCGAATTAGTCTTAGACCAATTCTAGCTTTTTTACTTGTTTTAATTAAGATGTGTTTTCCGTTAAATATGGGGGCGACAAAATAGTTTGTCCATCTACATTTATTTTAAGTGTTCGCCCTTAATGCAATCAAATAACACATTCAGCACATTTGTGGTTTATGGGCTGTTCAGAGTGTTTTGCCATTAATACGTACTCACGACCATCTTACCAAGTTTACTAAAAATTTGTGGCAAAAATCTTTGAAAGAGTGAGCATCTTCATTACATTTTTAATAGAGCAGGTTTTTCCAAAACGATATTATTCGTATCCCCTTGAAATCAAGAATTATCATCTACTGGCAATTACTTCTAACTACCTGCGCATGCTCAATGGAACCGAGTGACGTATGTGTCTGCTCGAAAAGAAGATCTCCCCATGGAAAGTGTAATGTAAGTAAACTCCATTCATTGTGACCTGGAGCATGTGGAGACCACCTTCATCTGTTCCTTAATTGGTAGTAAGCTGTGACCTATCTCTTCTAAATATATTTGAGACTTAGATGAAATAAAAAAGTTGCCCATTCCAAGTTATCCCATCGCTGATTTGAATCTATTACCTCTTTCGCAATGGACTTGAGTTATCTTGACCCCGATAACATGTTATTTACCAATTAAAAAAATGAAGCTCTTTCTATGGTAAATATCTGACCTCTTCATCGTGTGTTGTTTATTTTTGATCTTCCTTTATAAAAAAAAAAATCCTGCTACATTTCAGTTTTAAAATCATAATCGTTTCTCTCGACTGAGGGACACAGTAAAGAATCTACTCAAACCAAAGTTGGCTAGTCCTTTTATGTTTCTATTATAGAATTTGAATATATATGCGTTGTTGTTAAAAGGAATGCATTCTATTCCCCAAGTCGATTTTCATCAAAGGTAAAAGAGGAGATGCCGCAATTTTACATTTAACTGAGAGCATTAAAAGGGCTAAAGAACTAAATTCAAAGCTCATCCGCCGATAACGAGGAAATAAAACGAGCACATCAAAGGTTATATGCCGACACTTATATGAAAAACTGCATGACACCGTTGCGTTCCCGGGGAACCATACCGGTAACTACCATACCTATGCAGTACCATACAATCTGCATGAGGTCATACGGTTCAATGGGCATTGTTCTGTGCTGTTTCCTAGCTTCTTTGCGGCCCATATGCGAATTGTGCTCTTTAGTAAAGTTGGCAGAGTCACCAGTGTATGAAATGCATTAGCCACCACGTCAACCCCTTCGTAAAAAGGCTTCTCTCCTAGTGCACTAGTTAGGACAGAGGGAACACCTCAACGTCTACATCATCATGCGTGAAGAGCGGAAAGGGCGTGTGTCTTGTCTTCATTTTTTTTCCCCAAACACTTGTTGGTAGATAGAGTACTGCGGTATTAGAGCGCGAACTCTGGTTGGGTGTGTTGGTGTAATGAATGCACCTTGTGAATTTCAACCATCCAATTGCAATGCAATTTCCTATCCTCGGTCGGCTGTACATGTTGGTGGTGTATCTTAGGGAGGGAATCACTCAAACTTCATCGAGCCAAGTACCACAACTGTCTACATGTGTTAGCTGCACCCTTTCCTTCGTGAATGACTGCTGACTGCGTTTTTGTGCCCCGATTCACCTTGATGCAGTTCACCACATGTCCTTATATTCCAGTCCTGGCTATGAAAACCTTTTCTGGCCATATACTTGCATACATTGAAATATGCTCCTCTGAAGTGGATGTTGTTCCCTCCTCTACTCCTGCCCAGGTTTCTGTTTGTTTTATGCTCGGCTAGAGGAGCTCTTCTGTGGCATATAATTACGGATTCCCTTTCTTATCCAGTGCGCTTTCTTGATATAGCAGTGATAGCCAAACGGGCATGGTTGCAACCAGCGACCCTAGTGGATTTTGTTTCGTCATTCGTGACAGTTGTGCAGGGCGTTTCCATGATTATTATTACATACACACTACCGTGGGATTTTATTCTTTAATGGTTTCAGAGGATGGCCTCAGGGCTATAGCATTACGTGTCCATGATAAATTTTCTTATATAGTGGTAACAATTAAGTACTGAGGAAAAGGAAAAAGAAGTACTTGATCACCAATTTATTGACCTTGGATAATTAACAAAGCCATTGCAGGTCATCATTTTATCTGTAGATTTGGATGTGGTATGAATATCGAAAACAAAAAATTTTGGAACATGTTTGTTTCATACACCAATATGTGTCTACAGCTTAGTGTTCTTAGTTACACCGTATGAATTGTCATTCATCCGCTTATATACCATCGATTTATGAAGTAACAGAAATCGAAATTTTGTGTCGACGAAGAACAATTGGCCTATGAATTGAGTTTAACTGGGAGAAGTCGTGGGTTCGAATTTAATTGGAGCCTACAATTGGTTGAAGTCCCGTAAAAGCATTGAAATCTTGCAGGATAACTTCTTACTTCGGAACTCACCTAGAGGCATTTAAGTCTAATAATATCAGCTGTCATCAACCAAATGAATTACTTCGTCTAGCCCCATACCTTTATGTAGCACGAAAAATATCCAATAATACCCACACATATAATGAATGCCTCAGTCAGAAGGAAAGTCTAAAGCATGGCCCAGGAAGTGAGATCTTCTTAAATTCCAATATGCCCTGCCAAGAAGCCTTCCAATTTAACTGATACGCTGGTGGCATCCAACTCATCTGAAAAGACTATAATGGTTCCAGGGTGAGCTCAAAGGCTGGAAGCATAACAAAAACTCTTTAATAATCAAATGATGTTTTCCCAAATATCTTATACCGGGAATAGACTTGCGGTTTCGATATTGAGATAATGATATTGCAATTATGTCATATTGCAATATAGAGACACACTTACTGACAATTAATTAGAGAGCTTACATTTGATTCATTACTTGATTTGTTATTTAATTTGTCATTTGAATTAAGAAAGTTAACCGCACGTGCAAAATGCGCGAAAATACATAATTGTCTATATGGAAAATAAAAACGAAATAGACACTTCAACTTGACAAATGTCAAATATTAAATATCAGAAAAAGTAGCAGCTAACTTTGCAGTATAAAATTCGATTCTAAAAGGTTCGTGTATTAAATGATTCTGATAATAATAATATATCAATAATGATCTAGATAATAATCCTTTATCCATCTTAGTTTTGCTTGATTTTTCCAAAGCATTCGACAGCGTTGACCCCACACTTCTTCTACACAAATTATATGACAAATTCCTTTTCTCTCGAACTGCAATTAAGATAATCAGCGAATTTCAATCCAATCGCTTCCAACAAGTCTTAGTTGTTGGAGTTAAATCTAAGTTCCTTTCAATCAATTCTGGAGTTTTACAAGGTTCCACTATGAGTCCTTCTCTCTTTACCTTGTTTATAAATGATGTTCCGCATGTTGTAATGGATTTGCTGATATACGCTGATGACGTGCAGATCAATTTGTCTAGACCTATTGGATTACAGTAGGACGGTATTGCTCGCATTTATAGCGATCGAACGCGAATATCCGCTTGGCCTTTTATAGTGGGGCTATAGACACGCCGCAACTACCTCCCATACTCCAAAAAGGTTACCAGCCATGGAGTTGCCCTTAACAGCAAATTAACCTACTGCGCTCAAGTTTGTAGTATAGTCAGCAAAATCTATGGTGGCTTCCGCAGGTTATGACTCTCAGGGAGGTTATTATCAGTCGGACTGCGGCTCAAACTGATTAAGGTTCTGCTTGTCCCTCATTTTCTTTATGTCAGCACTATTTTCTCTTGCCTCGACGCAGCTTGTAATCGTAAGCTAAATGTAGCATTCAACGATTGTGTGCATTTTGTTTATGGACTATACGTCGCTTTGATCATGTATCACAACATATTCCCTAAGATCTGGGATGTTCGTTGAATGCTTTTCGTGATGTCACCACCCTAATTTTCGTACATCGTCTAATAAATACACGTTCACCAATGTACTAATTCGAATACCTTGGTTGCTTGCACTAGCACAGCCATTCATCCTACTTATACTCCGATTCCGCACATTAGTTTGGCACCGCTCTTAGTTTGTCCACATTTCACGTAAATGGAACTCTTTTTCCAGTGGCATTATACCAAAGAAGATATAACTTAGATGTTAGATGTTCTTTGATTATACATAGTTAAAATTTCATCTTGTTGTATACATTGAATAAAGTTTGAATATGAATTTGAGTATAGATCATCTGTGTGATCATGAGAAGGGCTAGGAAAAGTGATGATACCAACCATAACTATGTATTTTTTTCTCGCGACCAGAAAGAGATATTCAGTGAACTTCTTCTGTAGCCCATCAAGTGCACTTCGCCCATCGCTACTGGTGCTTTGTACGAACATCCGCTTTTATGAGAGATCCGTTCATTGAGAGGCAACTCCAATAGCAGGTTGTGGTCCAAAAAATGGAGAGCTAGTTCGGATCTGGCTAGCGATTCCATCCGCTTACTCCACACAAATCCTGTATATTTGGGTACCCACCCTACAGACACCGTATTATAAATACACAACTTATTCAAAGACATCCTCCAGTCCGCCAGCAACCTATATGTTATCCGATGTAATATCTACGTAGTTCTATATGCAATATATGCAGATAAATTTCTGAATACAAAGGGCAACAATTACAGAGGAAACAGAAAAAAGAATAAACTTAATCCATTAAATAAAAATCGTCTTAAAAATTCTGTCATTTAAATTCATTACAAAACTTGTACGAAATCCAACCCTGATAAAATGCATATATTTCACCCAAAGTCTTGTCTATCCTTAAGGACGTCTGCATAATGGTGATATTAGCTCTATGCATAATATGCATCTGCCCTCTTAGATCCTTGCAAAGATTTATTATCTAGAAATTTACAGACCCATTACTTTTCTCATCTTTAAAACAAAAAAAAGAAAGAAGAAGAAAAGTACGAGACCTCTGGTAGCACCCGAGGTCCACATATCATTCACCCGCCAAATGAATATTTCATTACGGGGCACTTTAACGTATCAACGAGAAGAGAGCTTTCACTTTACGACCATCTGTGCCAAGTTATATAAGTCCATAATTCATTTTCGTTGGACTTCAAGTAACTTTCCTGTGAACTGCAACATGTTCCCCAGGGCGGGCGGTTGCGGCCATCCTTTCTCGTACGTAGTCTAGTATGTATGAACAGACTAAATTTGCATACGTTAGCCACGGAACACTATATTCAACCCACATACATATATATGTATGATAGTAAAGCTGGGTCGCCGCCAAGGAACAGAATCCTCCTATCCAGCGCCAATAAATCCAATGAACCGGAATACTCCACCTTTGGACAAATGGCTCTAAAGAACATAAATCTCAGGTAGCGGGCTGACTCGCAGCGTGCGACTACTACTACAATCACGACGGCTACGTTCATATTAGAAGCACCACAGGCAACAGGCAGATTCCTCAGGTAATTTTAAGGCTAGTTCCTTACACATGAAGGTGTCAAAGAGTTGTTGGAGTTGGTATATCGCTGAAATCTTTCATCAATCATTACTGGGTGACATTACTACCAGTGAAGAATTTTTGATTTTAACTAAAAAAAAAAAAATGTTAACAAGACCATTCGTGACTTGAAGTGTTAAAGGAAGCTTCTAGTTCAGGCTGTTCAGACGCATGCTGTTTGATTTGTAAGCTGCCATGTTGAT
The DNA here is from genome assembly GCA_963930735.1 of Dioctria linearis. Classification (NCBI taxonomy): domain Eukaryota; kingdom Metazoa; phylum Arthropoda; class Insecta; order Diptera; family Asilidae; genus Dioctria; species Dioctria linearis. The sequence goes on from OZ005742.1 coordinate 31,859,103, forward strand.
TTTGATGTATGTGAGTAGATCAATTTAGGTCTGGTTCTGTAAAGAAATACTCGTAGAAATAAAAAAAAACATTAATAATTGGAGGAGAATTAAATGGAAATACCCTGTCACCTACATCTACCAAATAGTTGTGTCACGAACTAAAAAACGAAAAGGAAACTTCTTCCCATATCGATTATTCCGCAATCGTAATTTCAGTGAAACGAACATCTTCTGCTGGCAAATGTTCCAAATTCTTACGGCTCCAAGCAAATACATTGCCGACAATTTAGATCTTTTTTCTTATTCCCATTTCCTTGGAATTAATTAGACTTGGAACGCAATTAAAAGTCATCTCTGGGATCTGAAATTGGACCATTTCTGGAGCAGCAGTAGCAGCAGCCGCCAGCAACTGATGCATGCTTAAGATGCATTATCCAGGAAATGGAATTCTTGAGGATCCTTTAGAGTTTCAATTTCTATGTGGCATAGCTGAAGGTACTTAAATGCGTTTTTTTTTTTTAAGAAGCACATGGAGAAGCAATTATCTGGGCTGTAATGGCTATCACCATCACCCTTGATTAAGTCTCTTCTTGGCTCTCTTAAAGTTACACTCCCTGTAAATTGCGAACCGTAAAAATTCAACGGACGTCAAATTTTGTCGTATATTTTTTTCACAGCTCATAAGTGAAAGTACACTCGTAAAAATGCCCTTCTAATAACAGAAAAATACTTTTAGTTTTATGGAGTTTCGTATATTATGGCATATGCATCAGTGGGGCAGTATTGAAGATTTAAGGATACTTAAATGTAACTAGCTCACCAAAAGGCAACATAAATAAATAAAAAGGTATGTGATAAGGGACATTTACAGAGTGAACTTTTTCTTGGAAGTCTAATGTAAAAGGGAATTATTTTGAAGACTGTTAACTTTACTAACTGATGATGATTGATTGAGATATTCTTGAGAAACAGGAAAATTATGTTTTTCGGCAGAGAGAGAAAATCCCATTTAATTTAAAAAGAAAAAGTGGAACTCATTGATATTGGGAATGGATAAGAACATTTCTATGGCTTTTTGATGTGTTCTCGTTGTAGAGAAATTGCCATCCAAACACAGTTAAAACACGGTTAAATGAACACCGCTCAAAGTGAAGGTCAGTTATGAAGATGTCAGACCTCAAACCTAGACTTCTTTATCAATCTGAAGCATGGTAAAGTCTATTAAGACATTATCTTGCTTGTGTTAGTACATAATGCCAATTTCTGTAATGATTTGCAATTGCGCAGGAAATCCGGGAATGAATGTCCAGTAATCATCCTCTTTGTACAGAGTATTTCGTCCATGGAGGTCCTTAAGTGATTCAGTACTCATCTAAGCAAGAAATAAATCAAATACTTACCCGAAAGAGCTAGTGTATGTTGACGATACCTTCTCTTCACCAAGTAGCTCTTATGAAATGTTCTCCAAGAATTTTGCATCCGTTTTTACAAATAGTGATCCAATCACCACATGTCCGATATGTGGTTCTAATATCGGTTCGCAAAGCATTTTTCTATCGGATGTATCATCTCACGAGGTTGTTAATATATTGGAAGTGCTTGACTGTAGTAAGGACCCTGAACCAGAAAATTCCTAATATCCTTTACAAAAAATGTTTACATACGTAAGCTGAACCTATTAGTCAATTATTTAATTTGTCCATTAATAACAGCATCTTCCTTTAATTATTGAAGCATTTCTTTGTTACTCCGATTTTTAAATCTGACGATCCTAGACGCGTTGTAAACTATCGCTACATTTCCATTTCAAATGGCATAGCATTAATTTTTGAAAAGATAGCGTTTATTCAACTTTTCCAGCAGACTAAACACTATATCACCGAAAAGCAATACGGCTTTTTCTCTGTGACCAACTTATCTTTATTTGCAGATACAGTTGCCTGTTCCTTAGATATAGGTAAAGCAGTTGATTGTGTTTGTACTGACTTTTCAAAATGTTAAAATTAATCATAAACGTGCATTGGTCCACATGAAACAAGTGGAGTTTTGTAATAGTACTATTGCTTGGTTCTAATCATATCTCATGGACAGAGAGAAAGTATTGTAGACTCCAACATATCCCTTTGTGCTTCCTACAAGCAAACTTCTGGTGTTCCACAAGGGACCATTCTTGGACCTTTCATTTTCTTGGACTATATAAATTACCTTCCTTCCCAATTAAATTCTGACTGTCTGATGCTAAAATTTTCCGTGTAATCAATACTGTTGATGACTGACTGTCTCCGCATTCAGGAATATCTGATAGAACTGGTGAAATGGTGTAATGTAAATTTGCTGGAATTTATTGATAAGTGCAAGGTGATGACTTATATTAGGAAGCTGGAGCCAACTCTTTTCGATTATACCCTCAATAATAAATATATCTCCAGAGCTTTGAAGCACATAGATCTAGGTGTAATTTCTGACTGCAAGTTACTTTTCTCCTCTCATATTAATTTAATAACATTCAAGGCATTCCGTTTTGTGGGTTTTATTTTTCGTACTACAAAATCAAAATTGCCGATATCATTTGTCACTTTAAATTTACCAGGCACAGTAACTTTGCTTGTGACAACCATGCTTTAGGTACAAACTTTTGGTAATGAGAATATTGCTGAAATAAATATGTTTTTGTATGGTTCTGGCTAGTGCGTAAAAGGATTAAAAATATAAGCAAATTTCTATTTTAAGTACCTACAATCGTCTGAAAGAGTTATTTAATTTAGTAATTGCATGAAAGTGGGAAACTCTTCTACAAACGAAAAATTTTTAAAGCCGAAATTTCTACGCATAAGTAGGTGTTTCGTATCAAAAAACCGTATACTCATCAGTACGACTTGGTTCCTGCCTGCCGAATACGCCAAGTAACAGCCAAGTTGACCTCATATATGCACTTAAAATAATTTTTAGGTGGTGTGAATTATATTTGAGGCGAAATACTAAGTATTTACTTACTAGCAAGATTAGCCCAATGCGAGACTAGCATTTCGTAGAGAGTTTTGCTATGAAATACATTCAATTAGTCAATATGAAATTGACCGAGCTTTCTGTTTGTAAAAGAGCTTTTCCACTCAATTATCGAGCTGCGCGTTTGGCAATTTCATATTGACTAATGTCTTTGGGGATTTTATTTCATAGCAAAACTCTCAATTGCATGAAAGTCCTTGCATCTGTTATCAAAGAAATGAATGGAAAATAATTACAATTACTAGCAATTTTTCAATCCATTAAATATCATTGTTGAACTCTCCTTAAATACTCTCTTCAAAAACGTCGAGAATTAGCAATAAAAAAAATAGATAAACTAAAAAAAAAAATTACTTCCATGTCCCCATGGTGAATAATCATCTCTGCTCTCAAAATTTTCCATCATTTTCCGTATTTATTTCAACAGAATGCAAAAGTTTTCATTGAAAGTGAATAAAGTCATGAAAATTCTTAAAAGCTAAAAGATAACACTTCTAGATACAACTTATATAGGATAAGTGATGTAGCAATTGTTTCGATTTCAATACCTGCAAAGTGGTTACTCCTTCATTCCAGCAACCCTCGTTTCTTAAGTTTAGTTCATTTGCAGTGAAATCATTAAAATGCTCGCAAGTAAAAACTTCCAAATTCTTAAGAGATCAGTGAACCTCTAAGAGTCCTTTAGTAGTTTGCAAATCTGGAAAACAGCAATGACTTGTCAAACAGAGATTCTTTAGAACTGATGGTTGCATACCATCAAGAAGGCAAGCACAAAATGGAAAATCGTGGTCTTTTTAAGAACGGATTAATTTGGCAGCTAAAGTCAAGATGAAAAGCTTCGCGAATCAGAAATGCATCATATTTTGTCGGATGGGGTTGATGGAACTGGAATGCTTGGGGTAGGTCCTTTTTTTTGTTTTTCCATTTGAAAAGTTCAACGACTTAACTCAGAATACTTAAGGAATTCTAATGAAGGCCGCTGGCTCTGAAGCACACAACTTTATGATGACTGCAAATATATATCCTTTGAGAATAATTTTCGGTAGGAGCGGAACCTTCGCTTGACTTTTAATTACTCATGCAAAAGTTTTACGCTTTCTGAAGCTGTTTCATAATCCTCGTGTCCAAGTGGGGTTGGCGACCTAGAGTGAATCTAATGATGCTTTAAATCTGAGGTATTATTTAAATTTCTTTTGTTTTTTATTCGGTTTTATTCAAGCATTTTGGTTAAATATTATTTAAAAAACGACATTGTGCATAGTTTACAATTCGGTAATTTATATAGGATGCCTTAAATTATGCGAGCCAGTGGAATGAGACAGAAACAAACAAAACACCCCGCTTCGAACATAATTTTGAAAAAAAAAAATAATAATAATAACTTTACAAACGGATCCTTAATTTCAGCTATATCATTTCTAAATATCTTGTAAACTACTGTGAAAGCTTTGTTTCAAAGAACGCTCCTTTCACCTTAATTCCTTCACTCTAAGAATCGTCACAAACAACTAAATTCTTCTAGGGGTTTTCACACCTGGCCGAGCGGTCAGCAGGGTGTTGAGGTTAAGCTATCCACTTTCACGTTCTGTGCACGGGGGTATACTATGTGATAATTTTACCTTGATCCATTGAGGCTCAGTAGAGTGGGACTTGGACTTATACGTAAGTGGAGTACGGACAAATTGACATAGTTAGACAAAGTTAAAGAACAGTAGAAATATTAGACATCGTTCGGTCGTAGTCTACAAGTTGTATGGTTTCAGAAAGAAAGAAAATGAAGTATTAAGAAATCATGAATGTTTTATAAAAGACCAAAAACCAAACAGCCATTCCAACGAAAACGATCAAAAATTTGTATGGAATACCAAAATAGCTCAGCCGGCATCCATGACTTTATGATGAAACGTCGCTTTCAAAAAATCATATCTCGAGAACGTAGCAACCAATTTTTCTGATTAAAATACCAGACTAAAACCGAAGGATGTGGTGATAGGGATTCTAGCAGGACAGCAAAATGGGCCAATCCTGCCTTAAAAAAAATACTGAATTAAAAATGTAGAGTAGAATGCTCTTTTTCGCACGCAGTAGTTGTTGGTTCTATTATATTTTCACGCTGCCATTTCTGAAAGCTTACAAACTGGAGTTTCGAACTACCAGCATGTAGATGGCGTGGAAAAAGCTCCATAATATTTTTAATCATAACGAACATGTTTTCACTTTATATTCTGATTTAATATTTTTCATGAATGCTAATAAAAAACAAGATGTATTTTTTGCAAACATTATGATTTAAAAACCGAAGAAGGTACGTTAATTTATAGCTAGTTTCGAAGCAATCTGATGGTGAGAACACGAGTCTCCCTTTTTTCTCTTATATTTATAACTAGGGTAGCCCGCCGACATTGCCCGGCGGTAATATAGATGTCAAGGAGTTGCCCGATTGGTCCCATTTTCGAACTCCATTTTTTTTTTTATTATTTTATTTCACCTCTCTACGCTGAGGCAGTGCCGAAATATATAGTGAAAAACGAAACTTGTGTATGGCAACACCAACAAGGGGTCACCCGATTTGGTCAATTTTTGAGCTAGCAGTGGCAAATTATATCAAATTGCAGTCTACAAAATTTGAGCTCTTTAAGTCGACGCGTTCTCAGGCAGTGTACAAGTGTATAGTGAAACCCAAATTTTTATATGGCAACATCAAAACAGGTTGCCAAATTTAGTTAGTTTTTGAACTCGTATTTACTATGAAAATATCATGCACCAAATTTTAGCCCTCTATGTCTACACATTTTCAGGCAGTGCCCAAATATATAGCTAAAAACTAAATTCTTGTATGGCAACCCCGCGAAGCAGTTTCCTGCAATTTTTGAACTTAAATAAAATTTGTTTTAAAAACACCGTATACATAATTTGAGCTCTCCGTGTCGACGTGTTCTCTGGCTGTTTCCAAATATATAGTGAAAACCCAAAGTTTTGTATGGCAGCACCAAGTAGGAGTTGTCGATTCAAATTTTTCTTTCCCTAAAAACCTTGTCCTGACAATTACGAATACAACACCAACAAAAAAAAAATTAGCCAAGTCTGTCGATTCGTTTTCAAATAATGATGTAACATGCATGCGGCAATTGATTTTTATTTATTATAGATTTAATTTAGAATCGTTAAAAATATAAATTCTAATATTATGAGTACAGCCATTTTTGTTTACTAAATAATTGAGCGGCAAGGTTCATGGTTTACGCTTTACGAATGAAACCAAAAAGTTGAAGTATCGATAAACTTCAAATGCTCTACTAAAATCCTCTCAATAGCAGGAGGAAACGTCAACTTATATCTTCCTTATCCCTTGATTTTAGGGTCTAAACTTTCGTTAATATTCAATGCATATCTTTTAAGAGAGATAGCCTCTGAAGGACAACTAATAGACATCAGATAATACTAGTTTACAAAGATAGGACATCAGATAATACTAGTTTACAAAGATAGGACACTAAGATATTTCCCAGATCATTTTCTTACCTTTTTAACAGGAAAATATTCAAAACCGTTTACAAGGAATAAAAAATGTCGCAGCCAGTTCCCTGAATTACACAATTGCTTCTGGTAAGCTTAATTATAAAATTTCTGTCATATTGGAAGCTCGATAGCTCTCTTTCTTAATTGCTGTCCTTAAGAGGTAAATAGATAGGCACATGTTTTAATGGATATGTGCTCGAATTCACTGAAATGTTGTAATTTGCGAGTGATATTTCTCCTGTACTCCAGTCAAATAAGCATCCAACCTCGGAATGGAAGCGAACAAGCTGTAATTTGGTATAAGGCTTTTTTTGGGCCTTCTAAAGACTGGGAATAAAGTCTCATATAATCTCGTGTCTGCATCACCAGATATTCACGGTCAAAGCTCGCGAAAATCGGTTCTTTTCAATTATCTAGTTTTCTATGGAAAATACGTAATTCAAGGTCATTATGTATTTTTATATATTTTGTATATTATAAAATTACCTATAATTTTCATTTCAAGTATTTTATTGTATCTGCAATCGTTTTCGAGGTACAGCGGGGAGAGAGCAAGCACCTGCCAAACGTACTATGTGATCATGGAATACGTGTACTTTTAGCAATGTATAATGCGCCAAGATCAGAGTTAAATATTGACAATTACAGACATATTCAATTTATAAAAGCTATGAGACTTAACAGACCGGTGCAGTTATCGTCTGTTCCACCCACAAGTCCAGCAGTTCAACAACACATCTATCGAGTCTACTTCCAGATTCAAACTTGGTTAGGAAAAAATTTGCAACCTTAGGAATGGTGGTGGACTTTACAGAATGAGCTTTTACAGCCAATAACGACGTTATTGACACCAAAACCGAAAAAATTGTTGAATATGATATTTTCCAATTGTAAGAAAGACTGTGGCGTAGATTGTGGATGTAGAAAAGTAGGGTTACTATGTTCCACAGTTTGTGGCCAGTATAACGGCCAAGTACGTCTCAATGCCTGATCAATACGAAATTATTTCGATGGAGACAGCGTGTATGAATTCCTCGAGCTTAGCGAAACAACTGTATCGTCCTCGATATCCGTGACGATGATATGATGTCGACATTCACCTTGGGCAACCTCATGATGCAGACGACGACGAACAAGAGTAATTTTAAATACGCCATTTTGTATTTGGTATTAATACTAAATAAATAAAAAATAAAATTCTTTGCCCCGCGTTCACATAGCGTTATACGCTATATACGCCTGTAGACGGATCCGCGCTTGCTTCGAAAGCAGTAATTCAAATTAAAACACTTGTCAAGAGTCACATGAATTTCTCCATTTGTCCCATTTTACGCACAGGACTTACAGGAGCTAAAAAGAAGAAAATTTATTGGTATTTTATATAGATCCTTATAAATATTATATAAAAATAACCATAATAATCTGTAGATAGATGTTTTCAAGTCTTAAACAGAAACATGTGAAGAAGCTAGAAATGGCCTAAGACCAATTCTTATGATTTCTAGACGAATGCCCCTATGTAATTTCGTATGGTCACCTCTCTGTGCAAGTATGATTTATGAAGTGTTTTTTCGGATACATTTCTAAAGCGGTTCGTCGGACATTAAAAGTGGTTATAGCCAATTTCATAGGATTTCATAGTCTGAAGAAATTTTCAGTACAGCTTTTACTGTACTGTCTAGGACTGATAGCTTTCACGGTATACTTAAAAACCCAAGAAGGAGCTACCCGATTTAGCCATTTTTGAAACTATATTTACTATTTCTAAAAAAACGCCGTGTACAAAATTTGAACTCTCTGCAGTAACGAGTTCTGTCCAAATATACAGGGTGTTTCCCACTAGGAAGTCAATAGAGGAGGAGCTGATAGTACTCACCTAGATAAACAAAAGCTTGTATGGCAAGCGGGGGGGGGGGGGCATATCAACCGTTTAGTGGTTACATGGTAATTAAGAAAAAAAAACTCGTTTTTCACAAATCATCCTGTATTTTACAAACTGCAGAGCGCAGAACTTCATGCTCAACCAGCACCGTATCCCCTCAGCGCTCTTCAAGAAGTATGGTTGTCTAAACTAAAAATTTCGGACTTTCTTACCTTTTTTTTTCACTCTGACCTCTATTTTTTTTGCAAAACGTACATTAACATAACTTTGTTTTACTGTGACCGTACGACCTCTAGTTTCTAAGATACAGGGTGATTTATCAAAAACTAGCTGTTTTTCTTAATCACCCTGTAAATCCTAAATGGTTGATATAGTCCCCCTGTCATATAATTGTTGTTTGCCCCAGTGGGAAACACCCTGTATAATGAAAAACGAAATATTTGTATGGCAACCCCACGATGCAGTTATCCAATTTGTGCCATTTTCTAATTTAAAATTACTTTTTTTTAAAAGCCAGCTCTCTAAGTAAACGCATTCTCGAGTTATCGTTAGGACAGACAGGTGGACGGACATGCAAAAATAAAAATAACTTTTAATATTATGCGTGGGTGTCCAATCCATTTTTCTCTACCAGCATTATTTCTGTGCGTTACAAATGGAATGACAATCTTAGTTTACTCTATGATTTCATATCTAGGGTATAAACATTCCTTCAAAAAGGAATGAGAATATTGCTATACATTCAAAGAATTTTTTTAGACCTCACCTCTCAGATCTCTATAATTATTTTCGGTTGATTGGTAATATGTTGGACACACGTAAATCATCGTTAATAACTTGAAAATAACAAAAAAAAAAAAACCTAACAAAACTAAACACATCTCTGCCCTGGCAATTATTTAAACCACATGACATTCGAATGTTTTGTTATTCCTAAATTGCGTGAACACTTTCTTACCTCAAATAACTAAGCTAGATTAAACCGCATCAACCGCAACCGTCTGATAAGACGTCATACAAATATCCAACTGACAGCCGGGGATAATTAGGTCCTACTAACTGCCGTCGAAGTTGAAATTTTTTATTTTTCATAATATCGAACTGAACGTTTCACAATTTAGCGTCTTCCTTTTATATGTTAAATAGCAACGCCCCTATATCTATCAATGGAATGAAAAATGTTTTGTGGTTTCCCGCAGGATTATGGCCCGCACCTTATACCTTTGATAACAAAAAGAAAACTAGTTTGAGACCCTTCAAATAATAAATTCCTTCCGTGGGATAAATGGCTCAATTTTGTGAAAATACTAAAAATTGTCTGCTTGCCTTTCGAGATTATCACACAATTCAAACCTCGATAGCATCATGGCATCTGGCACCTGTTTTTGTAATCAGTACCTAAACATTTGAAAAAAATGAACAAATCTCTGGAGGATGCGCCCGAAAACATTTAAGAAAAATTTGTTCTTCCCGAAAGGAATATCCACAGGAGGTGATTAATCAAAACGAAAAAGTTTCAGTTTACCCAGGGATTTTTAATAACAACGGAACGCAGCACGGCACCATGTGCTGAGCTCTGAGAAGATTACAAATCGTTAGTTTGGATCAAAGTGTAGCATGCTGCCATATGGTGCTCCAGAAGTGCTAGTTTCTGCTGAAATTATTGACGCTTTTCCATTAAAAATATAAACGATATTAAATGGGAGGAGTGTCTCTCCGGGGTGTTTCTTTCGCAATATGATTTTTTATGATTCCCAAAATTTCGACAGAAACTCTAATTTGTATTAAAACTGATGGGACGTTTTGCAAGGTAGAACTCCTTCTTAATTTGTAGTTAATCGATTTTTATGTTACTCTATGGAAGTAAGAAGGAAAGAAACGGGTTCAAATAATACTTAGAACAATTTAAATCCTTCTATACTGGGCGCTCCTCAAATAGTGACAGCCGGCCAGGTATATGGACGTGTAAGGCTTGGAAAAAATTAAATGGGGCTTAAAGATGTATTCTTATTTTTTTATGAATCATCCTGCACATGTTGAATGAATTACCGTATGGTACTTATTGAACTTTTAATTGTAAGATAATCGTTGGTACTTTGAATTATTCTTTTCTATCTTCGTAATTGGGACTCAAAGGGCTCAAAATCTCAAATCTTCAATTTCATTCATTTATCTGCATATGCTAAAGTCCAGGGGTTTAATAATTTCAGCTTACAATGGAAGAAAAGTATTCTTACTTTAATTTATAAATTCACTTTAATTTAAATATACTGAAGATTTGAATCTTTCACATATTTACTTTGTCCTACTGGGCGTGATAGGGCGACCTGTGTCCAAATTTTATGTAGAAATGGCATTCGTATTAGGGGCTATTTTTTAGAAAGATGTTTTATTTTTAGCTGATTGGTGCCTTTTGCCATGTGTTCCTGCACAGAAAGAAATGTTATAAGTAGCAAATACTACTACGTTTGAAAAAATTGTAGGTTAAGCTGACAACCCAAGAAACAATTTTTTTTATATAGTAGTAACGGTGAGGTTTCCATTACCAAATTATATAACTTGACTTATATTGACTAGTACTCGAAACCTCTTTGTAACCACTATAAAGCCCTTATGAGCTTAAATGGAGGATTATATAAAGGTTACCGTGACTTGATTTAGGTAACGTTATATAACTAAAAGTTTTATAAAATGAGCAACAAAAATATTCTCGTTACCTTAATATAACGCCTTATATAACCCTTATATAACAAATTGTACTCTCGATTAATTAATTTGGTCATAGCCGCGGTTGCAGTAATGTTTCGGTTATCTTTATAAACTTTGTTTATAATAGTTATCGAAACGGTTCCAGAACGCTTAAAATTTTCTCAGACTGATTACTTTTAGTGATTTAAATGTTAGGGAAATTACTTTTCGTTACCTTTATAAAACAATACAATGCAAATATTTACGAGATGGAATTTCGATATTTTTATACCCTAGATGAAATCTATAAGGGTATACTAAGTTTGTCATTCCGTTTGTAACACCTCGAAATAATGATGGTAGAGCAAAATGAATTGGACACCCACGCATAATATTAAAAGTTATTTTGACTTTTGCATGTCCGTCCGTCTGTCTGTCTGTCTGTCTGTGCGCACGATAACTCGAGAACGCGTTCACCTAGAAAGCTGAAATTTTGTAAACGGACATTAAAAAAAAAAGTAAAATTGTGTTTGAAAATGAGACAAATCGGGCAACTCCTTCGTGGGGTTGCCATAAAAAAATTTCGTTTTCCAGGATATATTTGGGCACTACCTGAGAACACGTCGACATAGAAAGCTGAAATTTGGTACACTGTATTTTCATACTAATGGCAAATAAAACTTCAAAAATCGGCTAAATCGGGCAACCCCTTCTTGGTGCTGCCACATAATAGTTTTGGTTTTTTACATACTCCTTGAAAACGATCAGTCCTAGACATTTTTATTGTACTAAAAACTTCTTCAGAATAAGAAATCAATGCGAGAAACCAATGCAAAAAATCAAAATTGCTCAAATGGGTGACCATACGAAATTTCATACGTGCATTCATCTAGGGTATCATAAGAATTGGTTTGGTCTTAGACCAATTCTAGCTTTTTCACTTGTTTGTATTGCATTTTTATAATGTAAATTTTTACATATTAGAATTACAATTTTTTGGCATGTATAGGTACGTGATGAAGTTCAGCTGCAATTAAAGTTTTACTGTGAATATCATCATAGATACTTCTAAAAAATACAGACCCTTCCAAAAATAAGCAATTTTTAATAATTGTAATTAAATATGACAAAATTTAAAATTTTCACTTAGGTGATATTAATTCATAAAAATTACATAACATACTGTAGAAATGTTATGTACCTAAAAAGATGTATTTTCTTCATATAAAAATAAAACGAAAATAAGCAGATGAAAAAGTGGCGGCTTGTACTTAAATGAACAAATTACCATTATAAAACTGCAAGTAGTTTTATATAAACTAAATGACCCTTATAAAACTTCTAGAAATATTATATAAACTAAAGGCACTACCATGCTTCGAAAATGGCCCTTATATACCCTTTAGTCATAATATCTAACCTTTGGTAATGTTATATATCTTAATTATAGTCACAAAAAACAGACGTTAGTGTTCTTATATAACCCTTTGGTTATATTATGTTATATAAATAAAAACAGTTTTATAATGGCTCCATTCGACACTAAAAGTAATTTGTTTTTATAACGATCACCGAGTTACTAAAGGGCCACCAACAATTTTACGATATTTTATAGTGGGTATATGTATTACCGAACGTTTTATTAAAGTCACCTAAATTACTGAAAGTTATCGAGTTATATAAGGGTAACCACGGATACCGCAATAAACACTTATTACCAAAAGTTTATAACGTGGTGATCAAAACAATTATAAAACTTTCTTATATACCTTCTAGTAATGGTTACTCTAAGTTATATAGACCGGTGATTGAAACATTTCCATCACCAATTTATAAAACCTTTAGTAACTTACTTCCACGATAACCATTAGTACCCTAAAAAACTCTAATATAACTACATCACCAATTGGTAATATTATAAAACTCTTATATAACCACTGAAATTCTTATATAACCGAGTAACCATTATATACCCTTATAAAACTACCCATCACCTTCAGTCACCAAAAATTAGAAAAATTGTTACTTGGGAAAGTATGATCAATATAGCGTCAGAAAAAAAATGTCATTATGATAACAAAACTGACAATGATTTTTTAAATTGTTGGAAAACTTAACTTAACAATTTTATAAAAATGTTTTGTTGTTTATCTGTTCATAATGTAATTAATTTATTTACCATTTTTATAAAAACGTTGTGTACAAAATTTCACATCTCTTCGTCGACGCGTTCTCAGCAGTGTCCAAATATATAGCGTGTTTCCTTCCTCCATGGTGGTCAATAGAGCAGCAGGTGATAGTATGTACTCATCTAGATAAACAAAAAATAGTTGATGTGAGGGGGGCATTTCAACAGTTTCGGAGTTACAGGGTGATTAAGAAATAACGCTGGTTTTTCACAAAAAACCCTGTATCTTAAAAAGTATATCTTATACAATTTTTTTTGTTTTGATAGGTGAGTACTATCACCTCCTGCTCTACTGACCATCTTGAAGAAAATACCCTATATAGTGAAAAGTCAAAGTTTTGTATTGATGTAGTCCATTTAAATTTTATTTACTATTCATATGAAAACGCCGTTCAAGTTCAAATTTTTTATTTGTGGTAATTTGCAAATACATATACCATGCAAAAATGTCGGAAATTTAAAAAATGTTGAGGCTGCAAATACTGTCCGTATACTTTGTATGAAAATTTGTTGCCATGTGTTCGGCTGAAACTAACCGATGTGAGAAAGCACCAGCGTATGCATCTGAACTGTAAAACAAAACTTCTCAATTATGTTCGTACGCGTTAAAAGGGCGCATGATACTTGCATGACGCTGTTGTCTCCGGTCTCCCCTATAGAAGTGCGAGTAAATCCACACGGTCTACTTTCAGTAACTTATAATAGGTCTTACTTGCTGAAGAATTGATAACCGATTGGCCTACTATCGCAGGGGATAGGGTCCCAAGGATCGTGGAGCCTGGGACCGGGATCAGCGGAGTCATGCATAAACAGAAACAGCAAAAAGAGCAGCCTGGACGGCAACGAAATATCAACTCTTCAGTAATTTGGACCAACACCCTAATATACATTTAGGTAGATTTCTATACATGAGTCACACTAGTCATATTTTCGCTTGCACTTGTACTCAAGTCTCTTACAACTGCGTATATCAACAATGTAAATGCAGTCGGCTAGATTTTTCACAGAAATCAAGAAGTTCATCATAATAAAAAAAAAGACCCGAACATCAGGTATTGACTTCTTAAAAAAAATATTCTCCATAAAAAAGAGCTTCCCATAATAACATTTAACGAATTCCAAAACCATTAAATTCGATATCAACGACTTTTTTAAGAACTTAAAAATTTATGAGCAGTGATTAAAGCATGCATACGGGCATATATCAAACTCCTCCTTCAAATATAAATGAATTCTTTGAGATTCTCATTAGGAAATTTACAAATCCAATTCCAAATTCTATCATTTACTTTAACAGGCAGGTGTTTTATGAGATAATTTTTGACCACACACATACACACACACATATGCATGGACATAACATCTTTTCCTGCCACTAGTAAAAACAAGTTTCTCTTTCTTAATTACCGAAAGAAGACCTGATTCTAAAACCTCAATCGTCTCTCATTAATCAGTCAATCCATTGTTCGTCTTCAATTAGTTTCATCGGTAGCACTTTCGTATAGGACGTATATAGGACGACGAAACCAAAGAAATCAAACGAAAAGCTGCCGGTAAGATAAGGTAAATCCAACATACAAAAAAAAAAGGTCACACTGATAAAAAGCGGCTACTACGGGTGTATAAAAACTAAAAGTCGGGTCGGAAGGTACAAACAACATATAACCAGCCATATAAGAAACAAGTTCTACTATCGGAGACATTCAAATTAAATTCATGCCGCGCTCTGAAAACCTTCTCTATTCCCGTCACATTAAATTTGTCTGAACTGGATTAAACTGAAAACTGGAATATGTGTGCATGTAGAAGGTGTGTCCGCGTAACTGACTCTGGCTCCTGATAAATCATTTGTCACATATCTACCTAATATGCAGCCGTCCAGCTTCACTTCGACCAGACCAAACGCGCTAGACTAATTATCATCGCACACAGCTTATTTTCTGTGCGTTCATTGGGATCTTGATATCATTATCCTTACAGAGAGAGCGAGCAATTAAGCCTTTCGTCTCGTTAACTTAACAAAGAATTGACCAAACAGAAATTTCTTATAACTCGTTCCATTATCCTTTGTTAGAAGCTAGAGAACCATGAAACCCGAATTGAATACTATAGAGAAGTCATTCACCGCTGTCCGAAGTATTCAGGCCAAAATACAAAAAAAAAATGAAGAAGAAGAAGAGAAACGGAAAAGATGGATTGAGACTTAAGAAAGTCTCGTAGTTGCTCCTTACAGACTCCAGACAGGAACAATTATACACGTTTCAGTAGATTTCTTTCCTTAATTCCTTTTGGTTTTTACCAAATGTGTACGCGAATGGTGCTGGCCTATAGAGTTACTTCTACATATTTCTGTATCGGGACTTTCTCCTTGGTGTGCAATTAACTAACTCAGAGAAATGGTAGAGTTCTTTTGCTCCTTTTGCTGGACACTGTTCAGTTGCGCTAAGTGCAGATGAGCACCTTTAGAAATGCAAATCCCTTAACAAGTACTTTCAGGCAGGCAGGTTCTTGCATATTTTGTTGTTGGTTATTTTATTTTATTTTATTTTTTCTTGTCGTTATACTTCTGGCGAAGGATAATGAGCATTTTGTTCTGTTCTGCAGCGATTAACAACAGTTCTCTAAAGACATTGAAACCCCTTTTACAGAACCCCAAATGGACACGTTTTTTGTTTTTTATTCCTTACAGAAAAAGGACATTTGCAATGTCTTTGGTTGGAAAGAAAATTTCAAATTACAGTCTCAGTCTGGAAATATAATTTTTTTCTTTCTACATGAATATCATCCCCTAGTCTTTTGCTACCAAGGAACGAACAAGGGAAACTAATCCAGCGAATAATTAACGTAATTTAACTTTGGGTCAATAAATAAAAATAAAGCCGACGAGTAAATCTCCCAATAAAGTACTCCTCTTGGGTCCTCGAGGACTGTCATGAAATTCAAATGATAAATGTCCTTTGAATTGCAGGAAATTAACATAACCTTCAAGTTTTGTCCTCTTTTGGCTTCTTCATACCGGCATGGAATATTTTTATTTTTAGTCAGTATAGAGGTACCTTGGAAAAGACTGGTCTGTCTGTGATTTTCTGGGCATACTTGCGGTTGTATGTATGTATGTATGCATAGTGTAGAAATTTATCCCAACTCTACCGCCATCATCCTATTCTACTCCCCTTTCTATACTTTTATTCTCATACCCTAAATACACTATTTCATGAATAATAAAGGGCCTTTCAAGAAGATGCCCCCGTTGAGGATAACTTTCCGTCAGGACCGCAATAAATCACAGTGTCAGAATCTTTTGCATTTCCATGAAGCTCCAATTTTTTCCCAACCCCTTTCGCCATTGGATCGAGTTTTTTATTCGCCTTGTCTAGCCTAGGGATTAGTTTGTAGGGCGTGGAGAATGTAAGAAAGAACTACTATGTATATACGGATACGGGAAATAACTGTCTTAAAGAGGCGGACTGACTCATTCTGGAACCCAAGGAGTAAAGACTCAGACCGTAAAATTTCTCGTCTCACCTCGACTCAACTCGACTTGACTTGACGTATTGAATCCAACTTAATCTTAGCGTCATTTTTCATAATAATCAGAAGAGATGGCTTCATTTTCGTACTCCTCTTATTTTCGTGAACGTGCTTTATATCCCGTGATTGTCGACAGGCAAGTCAACTTCGTCGATTGTTTTCTGGAAAGGAGAATGCAATCTTAGCTTACGTCTTAAGGATGAGAAGAGGGGGAATGGATATAGTTTTGTTCTGACAAATGCTAAAAGATTTGCAGCTGACTATAGTTATAGTTTTGGGTAGGTTTATACATTCAACTTGCAGGGGTAGCAGCAAAATTACATTAAAGATATCATGGAGAAATGAAGTGCTGTGCCAAGGAATTAATCCACTAAAACTATTGTCTGTCCTCACCAAAACTCCATTGATAGAATAAATTTGAGTGTCTTTCAGCTGATACTATCCTTCGTATCGAGGATAGGGAAGCGGGATGGGGGAGTAGATGCAGAAATTGCACTTGGCCATGATTATAGCACTATCCTGTGACATGGATTTTACTCTGTAATGTCGTTGCCATCGGGTGAAGTGATATTGTGTAGTAATGCAAGCAATGCAATGCATTCATTGCGACATGATAGGGAAGGAGAACTCATTGTGCCGAAATTCATCCACTTTAAGACAATTACCGAAATGAGTTTCCTGCAGCTCTTAATGCATCTAATGCTCCTCTTATGTAAATTGTGTTCTCATATTTTCGGGTATCTGTGGTTTCCCATTGCAAAAGTTTGGTGTTTTCTGGTATTTTTCCGAGGATATAAATAATATTGAGAGGATAATATTTTTGAAATTCCATTGCAATTTTACATGTCTGTGCTTACTCTACTTACTCCGAAATTAACTTTTCTCTCCTTCGTGGAGGAGTTCATATACCAAATGCAGAAATAATTGAATTTTTGGGTATGAAAACCATTTTCAACGAAGTCATGCAGTTTTTTTTTTTTGGTTTTGGTCCAAAGTAGGAAGATAAAGGAAGGAATGTCAGAGAATTCCAAGGCAAGAAGTATTGAAGCGTTGAATGGGGATAAGTTAAAAAAATTAATTATGAGCTGTTCCCCTCCTAGAACCCAATAAGGAAACAAATGGATTTTGTACTATGAATAGTTAGTTCAAGCTATCCACATGTTGTTCATAATCATCCTCATACACTTAAATGTTGTAGAAAATTTCTGAAATTCTTTGTGTTAATTACACTTCAGAGATTGATCGAAATACGCATGATATAAAAGTAACTCTGGAAGCTCTACCTCTACATACATACATATATAGCGAAACTTTTAACACAAAAAGCAAACAGAACCACAAGGATCACTACTTGATTCCAAAACTTCCCCGAAAACAGAAAAGAAGTCCTACAGTATCGTTATGAAGTCAAACTAAATTCACTTGAAAAGACAAAGGAGTTTCTCCTCCTCCTGGAAGACATACCCTTCGTCCTTCATACTATAGCAGTAATATGTACGGTGCGAGACGTGCTGCACCAACAACCACTTAAAATTCCCCCGTCCCCCTCCTTAGTAAATCCACTTGAGAAGTGAATCTTTGTGCAGCAAGTCAGTCAGTTGTTGCACTGCAGAATGTGTTGTTGCAGCAACTTTTATTAAGTGTTAGTAACTTGTTTGCGCCTTAGTTTCTCTGAAGAATTAAGGCGTTTAGATGCAGGGCTGTCAAGAGTAGGTATATAGCAGAGGGAAAACGTAATCCAACACACATATGTTCTGGAACTAACAGATAAAAGGAGGTGAGAAGTGGAAAGTAAATTGAAATTTTAACCGAAAGAAACTTCAATTAGAAGTGACGATGGAATAAAGCGAGATTTCTTCAAGGATCAGCAGCACAAGTAAATTCAAGTTTGGTGGAAGCAGTGTGATCAAACTATGGGGATGCAGTTGAAATGAACAAAGTTTACGATTTTATGTGCCCTCCCTTTTTGCAGTGCAGAGACTTTACGAATAAAGGGAGTTAAGTATACTATAAGTATGTAACTTGCAAGAATTTAGATGGAAAATCGAAATATCCTGAGCAAGTTTGAAATCAGTTTAACTGAAATTTAGGAAAACTTTAAGACACACACATTTAAATTATTCTCGTAAGAGGGAACAACATTAGCAGCAAGAGATGCCATCCCCACAATTAATCTTCAAAGAAAATAAATTGCTTCGCTTACACCGCAAACAACAGCAACCAACTTCTTCCATTTATGTGTTTCATTCCTTAAATCCTATTACGATCCTTATCATTCTCCGATGCAAACCTAGAAAAGACCAAACCATCCCTTAATGAGTTCAACAAGACAAACATAAAAAGAAAATTGTCAACCGCAACCACTCGACCATCAGTTGCAAAAAAAAAAAAAAAAAAACTAAAACAAAAAGACCAAAGTCGTCGAACGTCCGCGGTGAATGCTTAATGTGTTGTTCACTTTAGTTAAAATGACATGGCATTTCATCATAGCGCAGCTCCTTGTTACCTCATAATGTACCGACATCCTTCTGAAACCGTTCTCCATTTAGTAATCTCATTGGTCACTATGTAATACCACATCAAACATCAAAGAAATTTTAAGGATCACATAACATTCACCCCAAAAGTGCCATTAAAATACAACAAAGTGTAACGGAATCGTCGTCCTTGTTGCCAAAAGGTATTCTAACAGTGGAAGGAGACCGAACCATGATGTTTCACCAAAAAACAAATAGGATTCAAGTAACCGCAGCTCAGCTATCATTTCCTTTTCATGTCTGTTCGACAAAACCAGGACTTTGAATTTAACCATATATGTTATGTACGGTGTGAGGGTATAAATCGGTAGTAAGACAGATGGAACCAACACCAAGGTAATTGGGGCTAGGGCTAAGGATAGTCATGTCGCTAGAAAAAAATATATATATGTTGAAATCTTGTCGATTGATGTCAGTATGAATGTGTAGTGTATGTTCACAGAACCCATTCTAACTGCAGGTTTTGCAAGTAGAATGAGCAAAAATTTCTGGAGCAGAACTATTTAATTTATATACTCCCTCTAACTTCTAATTTCAATTTAAGATATTCTCTAGCGGATTGCGGGGAATATATAGAAGCTACATATGAGACCCGGTCGAGCTTTTTGGACTAACTAGACTTACTCTGAAAATTTTCAAACTGCTCCTCCGGGGACTTGACTTATATATAATGTGAACACATTCTGAGTCTATTTATCCTATTACGATAAAGGAAGGATTTATCTTCATTATGCAGTAAGATAAGTTCACAGAATGTTACATCACATTTACCAGCTGGAATTTATTTGCGCTTAGATCAGAGTAACGAGCGCTGTTGTTATTCTTCTTAGTTTAACGACTATAAGCAGATAAAATAATCAGTCGTCAAAATTAATGTTAATTATGCGGGGTAAAGAAGATTTTTTTCCTTCTAAAGATGTGGATGTCAAATTATTGAGGGTAGTGAAAAAAAAATTCGCCTTATTCTGATTTTATTTTTTTTATACATCCTGGAGGTAGGTTTGCACCTACTTTCACTGTGGCCTCGAAGATCTTCTAAGGATAACAATAATTATTTTTGGTTTATACATGACTGAACACCAGCAACTTAAGTCAATTATGAACTTGCCTAAGTATCGTTTCTCTGATATCTTCTGATAACATGAATCCATTTTTCAGATATTTAATGCTTTCACGTGCAAATGGTTTGCACTCACAGAGCATTATGCCTCTGAAATTTTATTGGTTTCCGTACAGGACCATCACTCTTCATCAGGGCCAGATAGAGGGGGGGGGGGCGTATGAGGGCCATATGCCCCGAGCCCCAAGCCCCAAGCCCACGGATGTGTAGATGCGCCAGAATTGTTAAAACTTCAACCACATGCGCGTACTGAATTGGATTCTATTAGTCAATATTTGGGTACATTCGAACGTGTCATTCTTTCAACAATATGGCTTCAAGTTTTAACATTATTGCACCAAACAAACCTATTAATTGAATAGTTAAGAGAGATACCAGAAATTCAATAATTCTGCCAGAGTTTCAAATAACATGTAGCATTGAAAAACAATTCGACACCGAAAAGCATTATGAACAAACGTTTTCTTCTAATTAGTGATTCGATTATATCTGGATTAACAAGGCGTTTTTAATCCTTGTGTGAAATCTGTAATTTAAATGAGGAGAAAATAAAAACCTCAACGAATATATTACACATTACACCAGAAATATTCAAAAGAAATTTCATATAAAATATGCGACGAATTGAATTTTTGTGAAGCAGAATAACACAACCAACTTTAATTCAGAATTAACTCCATTACATTTGCTACAGAACATACTAAAAATAAATTTAATTGAATTGTTTCCCAATTTGTTTGTAGCACTTAGAATATTTTTGAGCCTACCAGCTTCCGTTGCTTCCGCAGAAAGAAGATTTAGCGTTTTGAAAAGGGTGAAGAATTTTGACAGATCAACAGTGTCTCAAGAAATTTTTGAAATTTTTTACTTCAAATAAGGTTTAAAAATTTATTTAAATAAAATTCATAAATTTTTAACAAAAAAAAAAACCTTTTTTATGTTTTATTTATTTGGTTGACATATTTTTATGATTTTCAGATGGAGGGGCCCCATTTTTCTGGTTGGCCGGGGCCCTGGTATAACTGCACCACCTTTGCTTGATAAAAATGTGCATCTATTTTTTAGTGAAAAATTAAAAATTAAAACAATACAATTTTATTTTTTATTTTTTTATTTTTATTAAATAATAATTGTAATCTACGTGACTTCTCTGCGAACTTAGACACTACTTCGCTTACAAAATCTTCATTATAAACAGTATTTTTTTCAGACTTAAGCCCGACAATCGTTGTTCGCACATATTTGAACTTATCCAAGTCTTCACTCTTCTCAAAGCGCTCAATGAGCATTCCATTATTGTTCTAGGAAGTGTGAGGCCAATTTTAATAGCTTGCAAAACTGATGAATAACCTTTGACGTTTTCCAATAAATTAATCTATTCAATTTTTGATGTATCTATCTATTTTTGGCCCAAGTTTCATACCATGTTGTGGCTTCAAAAGCAAAGTTTTCCAACAAAGATGTTCCATAGAAGTTCTCCATTTTTGAAACAACTTTTATAAACTCTTACTTTGTTAACAATTTCATTTCGCGGGGGTGAAGCTGCAGGAATGCAAAAAGTATATTATGGTTTACAGAAAAACGTTCATTCAATGACATAATAATAGAATCTAAATAAGGAATGAATATTGATCTCCTATAATATAGCTGCAAAACCTTTAGATTTCCCTCGTAGTGAGGAGGAAGCTTGCATGTCTCCGATTTAATGAGGAAAGCGTGTGCAGCGTGTCTGAGCGGGGGCCAAAAATCTCAGAGATGGCGACACTTCCATCCAAATGCTGCGAGACTGGCCCCAGTAAATATGGCAGCCCGGAGAGATTTTCCCCATCCGCGGAGACCCGAAGAAAATCCAGGAGATCGAGAATAACGAGTTTTTCATTTGTTCAAGTCTGATAGATTCATGAACACAAAAAGTTTTCTTTTTTTGAGTAACTCAAAAAGAAATTTTTAAATTCATCTGGTAGTCAAAAACTTCTGTAAGCAAAAAAAAAATGTGTTTGTGAATAATGAAGATTGATTGCAATTAAAATATAAATCACCAGTTATCTTCTATCGTGCGATTTTATTTCCATTGCCTACAAAATGAAAATATTTAGTTTTATTTCCAAAATTTTATTTGTAGTTAATTTCCACCCAGAAAAGAGAAATTCGCGAAAATTTTACCTTTGTTAGTGCATTTCATTTCCATAGCCTATGAGAGATTATAAGTGAAAATTTATTCCAACAATTTGATTTAAGTACGAAGTAATCAAATTCTGAGTGCAGTTTTATCTGTAAAAAAAAGAAGTTATTAACTGTTAATCTCTATAAAAACAAAAAAAAAGGGGGAAACGAAAATTCGCGAAAAAGTTTATTTCCTATAACGCCTAGCCTATGCGTAGTAATTTTTATTGTATTTCTATGGTTCCATCTTTATTTTCCTAACCTATAAGTGAGAAATTTATTTCAGCGATTTGACTTAAGGTGATTTTTGTGTTCAAACGAGGATAAGTAATTAATTTCTGGTTCCAATGTTATTTCAATACCTTGCCTCATCGCTAATTTCCACCCGAATAAAGGCAAAGAAAATTCGCGAAAATTTTTATTTTCGTTCGTGCAATTCCAACAATTTTAGTTTACACAGATTTTAATAACGCGAAATGCCGACGGCAAAACGACACTAGTCTCTAGTGTGCTATTCGTTTCATTTTGACTAGATCACAGATAGCAGACGTCAGGAAGTGTCCCTGGGTAGCCTCCACCTGAACTAATTTCAAAGGCTAATCTAAGCAGAGGACCCCCGAGTCCACCTTCCTCCTAGAATAGCTTACAGGGATAAAGCTCGCCATACTCAAAATAAGAAACACTATCACCTTTTTCCACACGTTTTACACTTTCCTCGATTTTTAGGTTACCGGCACTAGCTTTCGAACAAGTAAACACGGCCCTGTGAAGTTGCGACGGAAAGTGTATCACTTATACGTGCTATTTGCTTCAATTAGATTACAGACGCCTAGAACCGCGCAAGTCGCTGTTGAGCTTGTCCGCAAATTAATTGCTTACTTTTTGGGATAACAACTCTAGCGAGGCATTGTTATAGTGTCACTTTTCATGAAGGCCATTCGATTCCAATTTCATAACCAACAAACAAACATCAACAAGAGTTCAAGTGCCAACAGTTCGCTATACGGCGAAAGTGGCCTAACGTAACTATCGTTTAGTACGACTCACTAGTTCAGTGATTAACGTTGATTATTAGAAAAGAACCTCCTTGCTAAAAGCTTAAATGTTTTCTTTTCC
Source organism: Dioctria linearis (assembly GCA_963930735.1). Lineage (NCBI taxonomy): Eukaryota > Metazoa > Arthropoda > Insecta > Diptera > Asilidae > Dioctria > Dioctria linearis. The sequence continues at coordinate 31,882,835 of OZ005742.1, forward strand.
ATTCCACTTGTCGTGGAAATTAAGGTCACTCTGCATTGAGAATTATCAGGAGAATTGAGGTTTTTACTATAATTTTGATAACATGAATCTCCACATTTTTAGCAGCTCCGTAATAATCCCCTACACTTCCACTGCTAACTGACGTATCACAAAGCTCTATATTAGGCCTTTGCTATTTACTTCATTTATTAATGATTTGTTGGATATATTGTAGTAGAGGATGCACAAGTTCCCTTATTTTTAAATAGGACCAGAAGGGTGCAGAAAACAAGTAAATTGTGACTCGACAGAGGATATAGATCTGGTGCAAGAGTAACCAGCGGGTATTTAATTATATAAAGTCTCATTAACTTGTTACTAGAATAATACTCTACAGCACAATGGGGTCTCAGCATCAATTCAGTCTGAAGTGGACATTGAGGCGAAATTAAAATTCAGGCTGGGTGTTGTATAACTGAGCATTCACTCAATGCAGGAAAACCTTTAGCTCCACTTCAGACATAAGACCGAGCGTTGTGCACTTAATGTACACACCTCGATTGTAAGACCCTTTGCTCACAAATACCTCTTGTGTATGGTGGCCAAAGACGCAAGTGAAGACTGCAATCTGGAAGCTTTCGGGCTTGCAAAAGCTTGCCTGATTGGGAATTACAGGCTCTATGAGATCTGCGCCTACTCCTGTCCTTGAGGTTTTACTTAATCTGCCACCCCTGGATCTTGTCACTCAGGCAGATGCCAAAAGGGCTGTGTATAGATTGTGTTCATTGGTATCTTGAGAGGACGGCCGGACTGGTTCTCCCCATTGCTCTTTGGCGTGTAGGCTAGAACGGAAGGACTTTCTGGCCCACACGCCAATTGATGCAATGGTCCCAGAGCTTCGTTTTGAGCGTTGCTTCTCTATGAGCTTTCCTGAAAGGGAATCGTGGGTTGAGGAAAGTGCCTTATCGAGCCTTCCACGGTCCGCTTTAAGAATTATCACCGACGGATCTGTTACTAATGAGGGAGCCCATGAGGGCATTTACTTTCTTGAGCCTGGTATTCGGTTGGAGTACTGACTTGGAAGGCACGGCACTGTCTTCCAGCCAGAAATATTCCCCATTGCAATGCCAGGGAAGATATACCTTGATATGGAGACCAAGGGTAAGGACATTTCTAGCCTTTCGAATAGTCAGGCAGCCTTGATCGCTGGGAGTGGCCCTCGCATCTACGTTACTAGGGAACGGTAGATCGTCCGTGGATAAGCTATACATCCACATATCTCGTCAGTGGGTTCCTGGTCACATGGGAATTGAAAGGACTGACCTTTTAGCCGGGTCTGGCTCTGGCTCTCCGCTCCAGGGACGGGAACCCTCCGTAGTCATTGCTACCTCGGTTATCATCACAGTGGATGTTCGTATGAAGCATCAGCAGAGATGGGCGAACCTGAACACTTGCAGGTGCACACAACTTTTTCTTAAGGATAATAATTTCTCTAATTTTCTCTTGGGGCTTGGAAGAAACCAATATACAATTTTGGTTGGAATAATCACCGGGCATAGCTCGCTTCGCGCTCGTCTAACAAGGATAGGACTTGTTGATAGCCCTGACTGGAAGGAGAGCCTCAGATACCGTTTGGTGTGCTTGCCAGGTATTTGCCCGAAGTAGGGTGGAGGTTAGCGGAACCGCCCTAACCTACATCTATATCTCTCGTCCCCTGGCTTCAAAAAAATCAAAAACGGTGACTGCGTAGCTATTATTATTTTCGTTCAGTCCCGGTTATATGTCGATCAGACCATTCTGGGTCTTTACTGAATATCTTTTAGTTAAATACTTACCCACAAGCTGTTTAGTTGATAAGTACTGGATGCTACTGTTTGCCGCGCTTTCCCCTTCTAATAAAAGTTTCTAGATCTGTCGTCCTTTATATCACCAATTGCCATATATATTGGGTTTATTCCTTGCTCTATGGGTTTTTGTAATATACGTGAAAAAATTACTGCAAATTCGCAGATCTCTCGGATCAAAGATTTTGTGATCGGCAATTATTTTACCTCATCCTCCATGCTACATATTATGATTGTTAGCCTTGAGCTAAAAATAATGTGACAGTTGTAGTAGTAGTAGTAGTTTCGCTCTAAATATAACTCATTGATGTTCAAAGAATGGTGGGATGTCTATGCGGAATTGGGTCACGTAAATTTATGTAGATATCTCGGTAAAATATAACAACGACCTTCTTACAAAGTAATACAAAATATTTCCATTTTTGTAATAAATTTTCCTTTCCCAATTTTTATATGCTAATATCTAGTAGAACTTCACATTTTCTTGAGGATGCATCCGAGTGAAAGAAACTCATTATCTAAAAATCAACTCTTTTCTTTTGTCATTTGAATGAATGAAACTTCATGGCATCCATTAAAAACTCTTTTCTATAGCTCTATCTAGAGCTACAATGGAACATTTCTCACATTTCTCAGAGTTGAAATCAGTTCACTCGATTTGTCACGATGATAAATGGTGAAACTTTTTTTGTTTAATTTATCTGAAAACCTATTCGAATCGCGGAAGATGCTTTCAGAGGAAAATTAACCATCTCCCAAGTTGCGTTCTCCTTTGTGATCCAATCCAATACCTACACTAAATACGAGAAAGTATGAATTTCCGAAAAGCTCCCCTAAATTTAGACCATTAATTCATAAAACGGTGGTTATAGTGGCGGGTCCGGAGGGAGGGAGGTGAAATTGCAATTAAAACTAAGTCTTCGGGATAATTTCATTACAAAGACGGCAAGTAATACAAATCAAAGTTTTAGCTTTGACAGCGGCAATGAAATTTCGTGTCTATTTGCACAAAATTATTTCATCTGAGTGGCGCGAACTAATTGACTTGGGTCTCCCCAGATCATATAGGATTCCTCTGGTTATCTGTCTTTTAGGAGAATTCCTCCCAAGTGCCAACTTTCCGTGCAAAACTTTACTTCAAAGTTCCTAGATATATATGATGACTATACATATACATGTGGGTATACATGTGGCGTGTGGGAAGTAGATACGTTATTTAACTGGGGAGTAGTAAGGGTTCGGTGGTACGTTGACGTCTAAGGTGGATATATAAGGTGGAACACAATATGCTGCCACGGACGTGAGTTAACTTCCGAACTGTTGCGAAGTCACGTTAGTAAAGTGTCTACGACTTCCAATACTCTATTTTTTTTTATCTCATATCTTCCCTACACTAACTCCTACACATATAGTCTGTGAGTTGTTTTTGATGCTCTGTTGGTGGCATTAAGAAGACTTCTTCTTTCATCTTCCGCTGTTTCCTTTATTTTAACTTTTATTTTTACTTTCAGTTTATTCCTCGCCGTCTTGTATTTTCTATATTCTTGCACAGTTCAACTTTTTCTTTAGAAAATGACGTTACAAACTAAAAACTATACCAGACCGACTGAAGTTTCTTAATGAGGAATGTTCAAATGATGGAATTACGGGGTGAGAACTGTAATCAAAAGTTGCTAGAATTATATAGACTTACACCCTAAGGAAGAGATGAGATATACTCAAAACACAATCATTGGTTTGAACTTTTTCAAATATGTTTTGATGGTTTAGTTTGTGGTTGATCATTCAGGGCGGAGAGGAAGGACAATAGAAAAAACATTGATTGAATCTGCTTTCATACAGAAATAGAACTGTAAATGTTTGCTGATTTCATCAAGTATCTGCAAGCGATGGTGGCTGATGTTAAAAAACTAATTGAATTCAGATGCGAATCACTCAAATATGGAGTCGGTTTACCTTTAATTTGGTTTTTTTTTGTTTTAAATAGAAAAGTGTTTGACTATCAGACCCAGGTTAACGCAAGCTCGCTGCAGGGTCACGTTTAAAAGATAAAAGGTCATTAATTGATCAATTTTCATCATTTAGTCGCTGTTAGTATCAGTATGTTAAAATAAACATAAGTCGAACACCGGGCGATTTGAGTGCTAGAAATTTTCTATCTGTGATCCAACAATCACAACTAGAAATCGTTAACACTTTCCCAACTTTTATGGTCTCAGCCAACCCATCCTTGTTGGATTTTTTTCTTTTTTTCTGACTTCTGATGCTTTGTCCACCGAGCTTTCTCGATCATGACATAATTTTCATGTGCTATGACCTACCCCTGCGCCCTCCACAACCTCAAACCGTGTCTTTTCGAAACTATAATGGTGTAAGTATGTCGGAACTAGGAAACGAATGCAGTCTCTTGAAGGGGGGGGGGGCATTTATTTGAGTTCTTCCGTCGACCATCAAGTTGAAATTTTTGGTACTTTAGTTAAGCACCTGCATGACCGGCTTGTTCCTCTGATACGTAAAAGATCGCAAGTTTCTGGATGCCCTTGGTTCTCTCCCGAAATAGCATCTCTTATATCTGAGCGAGAATATTTTTATCATGTCCATAGACAGGTAAGATCTGACAATACGAAGTGCTTGTATAAATCTGCTCGCAATCGTGCTGTATCGGCTATACCCAGAGCAAATCGTCAGTTTTATAAAAACAAATTGAACCCTAGTTTGCCACCTCAGTTGCTTTGGAGCAATCTGAGGAGGGCTGGTGTCAGTTCTAATAAGGACAGTGGTCCTACTTCTGATTTATGCCCCAACGATCTAAATATATTCTTCACCTCTACTCAGGGTATTGTCCAGGATTTAGTGGATAATCGTGATCACTTTGTTGATTTTTCTAGATCCAGCTTCTTCTTTAGGTGTGTGGATGTTGACGAAGTAATTATGGCTATCTTCTCTATAAGATCTGATGCGGTAGGTCCAGATGAAATACATCCTCGTTTCATTAAATTAATTTTTCCCATAATTATTGGTCATCTGGTCTATATTTTAAATTCATGTCTGGAAGGTGACAACTATTGTTCCACTTCCCAAGGTATCGTTAATGTATGCTCAAATGGCGGAACATTTGGATGCAAGCAAACTACTCACGGAATGGTAGTCTGATTTTCGCTCCCAGCATAGCTGAAGGTTACGAATGATCTGCGATTAACTCTTGTTAATAACTATATATGTATTACTCGATTTTTCTAAAGTTTTTGACAGCGTAAATCATCAAATTGTGCTGTCTAAGTTTGGTTTTTCGTCTTCGGCTACCGAGTTGCTATGTAGTTTTTCACGGGACAGATGTCAGCAAGCTAAAGTGAATGGTGTTCTTTCTAGCCTTCTACCTGTCCTGTGTGGGGTTCCACAGGGTTCTATATTGGGACCTCTATTATTCAGTATTTTTCTCAATGAACTTCCTGATATCGTTGAAGACGTGAAAATTCACTTGTATGCTGACGATGTGCAGCTTTATTTCAGTAGACCAATTGGACTAATGGAGGATTGTCTAGCACGCATTAACGATGACCTCAATAGGATATACCATTGGTAAATGACAAATTCATTCTTGCTAAATCCGGGCAAGTCTCAATACATGGTCATAACAACGCGAATTCCAATATCAGAGACTTTCTTGGAGTTATGATAAATGGTTCTGCTCTCTCTCTCTAGAGCAGCACGTCAAGAATCTGGGAGTAGTAATCAACTATACTATGAGCTGTTGTGACCATATCAATCTCATGGTGAGGAAAATATATGAAGGTCTTCGTCAGCTTTGTTTAACAGCTGATATCTTATCGATAGATATGCGTACGAGACTAGTCAAAACACTTCCCGTTCCTCATTTTAATTTTGGTATCTTAATTTTTCCCAAGCTCGATAGCCCATGCTCTCACAGGTCAAACGTCGCTTTTAACGACTGCATCCGTTTTATTTTCGGGCTTCGACGCATTGATCACGACCAAAACTTGAGAAATCACCTGCTGGGATGCTCCCTAGATGATCATCGTTTGATGAGGATGTTGGTCTTTTGTATATTCTGATGCACTCAAGGACCCCACGTTATCTGTATGATGAATTGCAGTTTTTAAATACATCTCGAAATCATAATCTGCTCATACCACGTTTTCATAGGACCATTCTAGAGGGCTCTTACATCGTTTAGACTGCTCGCTCATGGAATGAGCTGCATGCAGCCGTTCAAGATGCCGGTTCCCTCGATAAGTTTAAATCACGTTTTAAATACCGTTTCTCTGGTGATTATTAAATTAAATTAACTTAAATTAAATAAGGAATTAAATGTCATTCGGTTTCAGTTATGTTCGCCACGATATCTTCGACTCGGCAATGAATTGGATATTTTTTTTTTTTAATTTTCGATTGATTTTTAATTTATTACAGTTCTTTTGTTGTTTAAAATTTACCAAAAAAATTTGTTTAAACTTTAAATTTTATTTTCTTAGTTTATTCTTCTTTCTCAGCTTGTTCGAAGTTTGAAAGGTTCTGTTTTTGTTATTTTTGTCTTGTTTCATTTATTGAGTATTTATGTTTATTTTCCTTTGTTACTTTTATTGTATTATTTAGTTTTAAGTAATTTTTTTAGCATGTAAACCCGCGTTTTTTGTTATTTTTGAACTTATTTATTTGGTGTTGTTAGTTGTTTAGTTATTAGTCGTTAGTTTTAGTTTTTGTTCTTTAAGATACAGTACTTTACGTCATCTCTCTTCTCTCTTTTGATTAATGCCTCCATTCGTACTTTGACCTTTTTATTAATGTAGTTACATATAAGTTATAATAACTTGTGTACATTCAACAAATATATGCTAATTTAAATTAAAATGACATGCACCCTCAACCGGGGGTTCCTACCCCCACCCAAAAGTATGCACAGCAAATTATTCTTCTACGAATTGTAGCTGGGCGTACCGTAGAACCAGTTTCCTGATCAGACATAATCCTACAGAGTTAGATCCGACCAAAGTGCGAGAAATCTAGTTCCTCAGTTCGAATAAAAATGTGGGAAATACAAAAAAAGTGAGTAGTGGAGGGGGTGGCTATAAATATCTATTTTAGGCTCCGAGTATAATAGTGTGGGTATTCAAACTTCTTCTCAGGACTTAAGGAAATCGATTATGTACTAGATGAAACTCTGACCTCCCCCAGCTTCCTCCGCTGAATTGAAATAAACATTGTTAATAAAATATTAAAATATGTTTGGAGTAGTATAATGCATGGTTTGAAACATCTCTCATGTCTGCAGTTGTTGGGTATAACATGGCCATTCTCCTTTAGGAGGATGTTAGGTTTATGTGACGCGCATATATTTCAATAGTCAAACATTGTGAAATATATTTTTATTATTTTTAAAGAGACTGGGGTATCATTTGAAAGTCCTACTAGCTTTCTAAAGCTAAAATTTTGAGATTATCAGGGTTAGTAGGCATTGAATTATAGAAAACAGGGAAAACTGTCGCTTTTTTGGTTAGTCTAATACCACATTCACAGTGCAATGCAAAGTGGAGTAGAGTGGCATAGAGTGGCAGCTTGCATCTATGGCCCGTTTTGTACGGCTATTTTATTTTCACGCTGCCATTCTCGAAAGCTTACAAATTAGAATTTTGAACTACTAGCATGTAGATGGCGTGGAGAAAGCTCCATACTTTATTTGTTATCACAACTAACATGTTTTCATGCCTTTTTCGTGATTTAATATATTTTCTGAATGTTAATAAAAAACAAGAGTTACTTTTTGTCAACTTCATGATTTAAAAACCAGAAAAAGTGCATTAATTTTTAGCTAGATTCGAAGCAATTTGATGGTGCAACACCTTTTCGAATTTATTGTTTTGACAACGATAGTTGTTTGCTTGTTTTTTGATTTGGTTTTGTTTCGGCATTTTGTTGTGTTAATTTCAAAGTTCGAGTTTCACTCTGCACTGCATTTTGAACACCTTCATACTGGACTAAAAGCTCACTCCTCAACTCTGCATTGTGAATGCGGCATAATAGTTGCTATAAAAAAATGTTTTCTCTGTTAAGTTATGAGACAACTCTTATAAAATTACTCTTGCGTCCGTCTGTTTGAATAAATCTCAGTTGTCATAAGCAAATTTAGATTCTAGGTTGATAAAGTTCCAGTACTAAACCCTCGACCCTCCCGACCGAATTATTTCAAAGAATTACTGCTAAAATTTACGATAGGTCTGTAATTTCAAATGTCGAACCTGCTGTCATTCTGCTGCAACTTTCACCATTTTCGAAAACGCCAGTGAGTAAAAGAGAAACGGCGGACAACATTTTATGAGCGAAGTCGGGATACCATCAGCATAGGGCTTGAGAAGTAGACGGTTTAACCAATAACAGGAGTTTAGGTTGGAGAGAGGTGAATATGTAAAATAATTATGACTAAAATTACAGTGGTAATCGCAGAAAGCAGTTTGATAGAAGTCGCAAAAAAGATGGGCAATTTCGACGGAATCTACATTTTCTTTGTTGCAAGATATTAGAGATGATCAGTCACAGCACAATTACAACTAACGATAGGAAACCAATGGGCAAGGCAGAGAAATAGTATGTAATAAAAGAGTTTACAGCTTTATTAATTGTTCGTCCATCAAAATCTGCTTTAGTTGACAGATCGAATCGTTGATATGGCAATACTAACAGCTAGTTCTTGTGCGGGAAAAGGAGTTCTAAAGTGGACATGGCTAGCGAATTTGTCCTCCCATTCCCCATAATTCCCGTGTGGCCAGGCATCGATTGTAGAGAGAGAGACAGATTGTTATAAATATACAGCTTATCCAAAGACTGTCTGCAGTCCTCCAGCAACTTATATATTATGCGAATGCCACCCAGAGCCATCAAGTCAGCCTGACCAGCTAAAAGGATAGCGATGTCCTTTATCTTCATTTTCATAGTAGGAGCTACCTTTAATTGCAGTAGCGAAGACCGTAGCCTGGAAGATGGTGGCGAACCTTTCAAGTGGGTATGACTTTAGATAATCATTTGGTTACGGATTATCCAATCTTGGGTGTAGGATCGTGTCTTGTTCTCACTAACTGGCATTAATGGGATAAGTTAATTGATGAATTTCTGCATTATATATAAGATGCTTACATATTGAAATCGGTTGGTATCAATTGGGTAAGATGAATGCTGATTCTTCAATATTGTATATGTAGATAGTTAGATGTCGATATAAATGGCCGGCAATGAGCTGAGCTGCCCAAAGAATCGTCAATGTTGAGCTACCCCTGATAGTTGATGTTACTCGAGAAGCATAACTGTTTGATTGGCGTGCTTCTTGTGGATGCAAGAGGCTATGACGCAGTCTTATTGTCCCTATGACAGTAGGACTGCGGGAAGCTCTGATACACTTTCTAATCCAGTGTAGTCTGATTTCCGACTTGGCTATGAAGACTACCAACTTGACATGCGACTGAAAAATATATAATATATTTATTATGCTCGTATCACACAGGTGATTACCATCAGGCGATGCTTTTAAAGTGGGAGCCAGCACGACGAAATGCCCTTATAACGCCTATGACCGTCCGGATACAAGCCATATATCTGCTGTAGTCCTGGAGCGCGGTGATAATTTACGAAGTGCAACTAATCTGATAGCGTTCGTAGCAAAATAACGCGTCACTAGGACCGTTCAAAGATATCTAGAAGGATGTGGTTATTTGTGCCTCCACAGCTCTGTAACAGGCTGTAGTTCTTGCTTATTAAACGTTCTCTGGGGAGTTTTACGCGGAGTGTGGAAGTGGCGTATGGAATATAAAGAATTATAAAACCCTTTCCTGTTTTGTCCCAATTGTCATGGATATGAATTTTTCACTTAAATATATTTTATTTGCTTTTTGTCGTACTCTGAGGTGTGCTGTCAGAAGACGAAGGAAATATGTTTGTTTGTTTTTTCTTCAGTCGTTATAAAAATCAACGCCTGCCTAAGTTCGACAAGGTATCGCTAACGGTGAATTTTGTAATATACGTAACCCGGTTTACACGGTGTGGGGGAAGAGTTTGGAAATGGGCGAACTGACACAGAAGCGTCGACGCACGACAACCTAATGTCAGGCTCGAAGAAAACCCTCATTTATGAGCAGCCGTTAGTTTTCATTTTAAGAACTGATTCAGAAAAGTCCAAACGGGTATCCTCATGAGAAGTGAATCTCTTTATTAGAAACTCAGAAGCTCTTACAGAATCCACCATCGCATCAAATAGCATGCAAGTCATAGAGTTGTTTTTCATCTGGACCCCATGCAAATGAGCAATGGGCAGAACCACTTCAGCCGTCTACTCAACATCCCCATTGCATAATCTGCACAGAGCCTTTTAGTTTTCTCCCTAAATTACAAAATCAAGGAGTTCCAGCCTTAGTATAACTGGAAGAGCAGCTGTAGTTAAGGATGGCATGAAACCGGTTTTACCTATACAAATTAGCCTAAAGTGCCCCGGCAGCTTCCGGTTTGGAAACCCAATGTGTCCTGAAGTATGCTCTGGAAGAACAAAGTGATCAAGCTTTCGTGACTTGGTTAAGAGCCACAAACTATTAGACAAAAAATCAAACAAAGAATGGAAGTATGTTGGTCTGTTACCTCGATATCATAATTACCGAATTTTGACTTACATAGGAAAACATCAATTCCTCTACAGAATAATGATAGAAAGTATTTTCACAGAATTTGTAGTAGTCTGTCGCCACAAAATATTGCGAAAGAAGACAGTTTTCCACCATTGGATTTGAGGATAATGATAATGATCAGTTTTCTCAAATTTTTTAACTATTAACGTTATGCTGGAAAATGTAAAAATTCTAAGTAATTTCATGCTTCCATTAGAAATTTCTTAAGGAACGTGAGAATAGAATATTTTTGTAATAGTTAATTAGAGAAAATGTAATACGACTAATTAGCCAACAAATTATAATAAAATGATTAAGATCCTCGTTACTTTAATTAAGCACTTCATTTCCAAAGCAAGGCAGGGGTCCATTTAATTTATAGATATTTATTACTAAAGAAGTCTTAATAGACTCACCTTCATTCACCCTAGCAACGTCGTAATAATAGTTTTTTTTTTAATTAACAAAGCTGATTAGCGCGAAATAACACAAACTAACACCAATAGAAATCCTTATCACTTGACCATTGGAGATCATAAGAAATATTTTTTTCACGTCAGAAGCCACAGGAAAAAAACAGATGTTTTGTCATATTTAACCGTGAGTAAGTACCTTGGTATGAACCAATCAACTTCAGCCCTCCCGTATAGTTACGAACAATGGCAGCTATTTATTCATAGATCTGCAAAGAAATGACCTTTGCTGGCATACGGCATTGAAATCCACGAAGATCTGTCTTGTGTGCATAGAAAAATCCACGCTTAAAATTTTGGGAAACTTATTGACCAGCAGTGAGTGTCGAGTTCAATGGCTGCGACTGAGTATCGGGTCATGTTTTCAGGTGGATTTGTCTTGTCTTTTCAATCAAAACGACAGAATTAATGAGGATTCTTCTATAGGTGTACCTGTCTAGCCTATACACCTTTATACATACTATCTGGAGAGATCTATTACGTGATTGAGGTTGAGTAATGGCTTAAATAGGTATAGTCTAGAAAAATTAATGGTTCTGAGAAATTTATAATAAAAATGTTCACAGCTGAATGAAGTTGAAGACCTCAGGGTAGAATTTTATGTTGTATGCACAAAGAATATTCTACAAAAAAAAAAAAACAAAGATGTAAGAAAAGATTAAACACAGCTTGTTATCGATAATTCCCTTTTAAATGCTGGAATTAATCTTTTTAGTCCTCTGTAGATTTCCGCCGATCAAGTTAAAATCCTTTCTTAAATCGATTTGTCTTACTAAATTGTAGGTTTTTTTTTATTTTACCGTTGTGAGTGATTTTATCATGCGATTAGTACCTATTTGAATTATTCAATGTGCGAAACTATGTTAACCACAAAAAACCAGTCAACAAATTTATCAAATCTCAGAACTCTGACAATAAATATTTTTACCGCACTAAAGAACGGCCGGAGCGGATAAATTCAAGCTTTTTGGAGACTTACTGGTGGTGCCATCTCTAATCAAACCACAAATGCCAAATTTAGCGCGTTGACCTTAGTGCTGCTCTCGCTAAATTCAGCATAAATTTTCGCTAGAAGCTCTTATCGCGTTAAATTTTTATACAAAATTTAGCTTAGCGCGGACCTTACTACTAGGGTTAAGCAACAAGTGTTTTTACCTTCTTAAAAATGTTAGTTTTCGTTACAAGTAAACATCATTTGCGGGAAGTGTTATTACACTATTTTATTGAAAAAAAAACAGCAGAAACTAATAGTTTGCTTGTGAGATTTACGGTGAGCATGCTTCATCCACTACAACATGTAAGGTATGGTTTCGACGATTTCAAAATAATGATTTTAGCACTGAGGACATAAAACATGGAAAACCACCAAAAAACTTTGAAGATGCTGAATTGGAAGCAGTATTGGCAGAAGATTCTTGCCAAGCTCAATCAGAATTTGCTGAAGCCTTAAATGTTGAACGATCAACTGTTTGTAAAGCGTTTTGAAACAATGGGAATGGTTCAAAAAGGTTGTAACTGGGTTCTATATGAATTGAAAAAAAGATTCAACAAACATTGAAAAACAATTTTTGAAATGCTTCTTCAAAGGCAGCAAAGAAAAGGTTTTTTGCATCGAATGATCACAGGAGTAGCAAAATAGATATGTTATGAGAATCATAAACGTCAAAAAACGTGACGGAAAGCCAAGTAAACCCGGCCCATCACAGCCAAAGAGAAATATTCACTGTGCCAATATTATGCTCTGCATTTGGTGGGATCAGAGAGGTGTTGTATATTATGAGTTGCTCGAACTACCCTCTCAAACTATGTATTAATGGAGACGTTTACCGACGACAACTTATGCGTGTGAAACGAGCCATAGAAGAAAAACGACCAGAATGGGTGAATAGGCACAGTAAATTAATTCTTCAATATGGCAATGCCTCCATCCGACATATTCGTTAGACAATGCGAACAATGCAGTCAGATCCTACGGGAGAATAGTTCACTTCATACGAACGTATCAAAATTTAGATTGATAATTGGATCAGCTCAAAAGACCTGGATTTCTTTAGGCAAGGAATACGTAAACTGCCTGAAAGAAGTGCGAAGGTTGCACCTGCCGATGGAGCATACTTCTCTTTAATTTTCTAAAAATCTAAAAAATGGCGGAGTTACACAATTGAGAATAAATCCCCCGAAAAAATGCCGATCGAACCCGCGCATTAAGCCCGGAAAGGCTGTTAAATCGGAGACGAATTACCTGAATAAAATGAAAACCAGTGAGAAGAGAAGTACGAATTCACGGCAGCAGGAGCTTTACAAAAATGTTGGCTTGCCCAATTGCAATGCTCTTCGAAGAAAAAGTAGGCTCCTGGACTTCAAATACATCTCAAGGAACAGCCTACCAGCGAGAGACTGTAATTGGAGATCATATCTATTCAGCATGTAAAAAAACCTAATACAATCATTGAATGTCACAATCTTAATTTTCTGAAGCACACAGTTTAAAGCTGGGAAAGTACTCTATCCATTGGTGTAATGAAACGGAATACCACTAGCAATTTCACTACAGAGTCAAGCGTAAGCTTAGTGGCAAAATACTAGCAGGTAGCCAAATTTGAGATGTACCTGCATAAATTTTAGACAGTATGGAACTTATATGATTGCAACAATTAAGGTACATTCCAAGATTTTGAGCTTTCCTAAAGGATAAGGTGAGTTGGACTTCTGGCAGTAAAGAGGAATCAATTAGTCGTGGGTATGTGCCGACTTAGGTTCGACCATTTCTAAATCCTTATCAAACCACCGTATAAACCGTGTATCGCGCATGTAGAAATTCATCACTAGTAATACCTTGCTGAACGTATGCAACCGTAGTTAGGTAGGTAGGAAATAAATTGTAAAGAAAAATAACAATGTAATAATGATTGTATTGTTAGACGTCAACCAGAGAAAAAGTTTCTCAGATTTTCTCAATCTTTTATGTGTCAATAAAATAAAACCCAAAAGATTAATACAAGAAGAATCTTTAATTTAATGCCTTCTTAGAAAAGTTAAACATTGTTTGAGTGGAGGACGTTCCGCATTACAAGCCCGTAGACACATTAGAATGAACAACGACATGACTGCCACTGCCGAAACAACCTTAGCGACATTGGGTCGACTAGGTTAAGTCTCTTCGTGAGGATCGCTGGTCAGCCAGGATTGTCACCTGTCAGAGTGCACTCCCGACGCATACTGATTCAACATTTGGTCCCCGTTCAAGTTGTCATTGGACAGCTTTGAGCAGAGACTATATTTCCGTATCTCGACCTGACCTTCATTTATAGGGCATATGCATTTACTATGCAATAACCTTCCTTATAGGTTCGCAAAAACATCATCTACTGTTTAGACTTTACTCAAGCTATTGGAACATCAGCGTATTGCTTTTGGATATTCAGTCCATAGTAACCGACAGTATTCTTCATGCAACCATCCTAAGAAAAGTTCATGTTGCTTCATATGTTACGACATTCGCAGAGACGTTGTTCTCAAACGACCTCTAATATCAAGACCGCTCAAGAATTCGCATCAAAAGACGTCGTGTTAATCGATATCTTTCAAGACGTCGCATCAGCAAGATGTCGTTGATTGATATCATTCAAGCCATCACCCTAACCTCCAATAGGAATTTACCTTCTCCTACATACTCGGCTACTCTAGCTGCTTTCGCAATCGGAACCTCTCCACCCAAAATAACGAACATTCAAGATACTTCGTCAACCCTCTAAGAGGTGATTATTACAAGCCTTGACTGTTGTGGCTGTTTTCCCCATCACGGAAACCGCACCCACTAAAGGTAGAATACAAAGCACTGGGATTTATTTGGAGTAAGGCTAGATTAGATATGATAAGGGGGATTATCCTAGAAGGAGCAGTATATTTTTGGGTGACATTTTTTCAAAGTCGACAGTCTTTAAGAAGTATGAACCAAAGGCCCGAAATCTACAATGAGCAATAGCCTCGCATTCGCATAAGACATGCTCCGATGTTCCACCCCCTTCTAGGCATATCCTACATACATCAGTTGGTAATATGTGTATCCAATGCATATGTTTGTTTAGTTTGCAGTGTCCGGTTAGTACTCCTGTAATGATTCTGAGTGCACTCTTAGATAGTCTGAAAAGATCCAGGCTTTTCTTTGGTGAAGGTCCCTTAATGAATCTTTTGGCTTGTCTGGAATCTGTCATTGAAGACAATCTCTAGTCCATTCAGTTTTGTATCGGGTTTTGCATGGTTAGTTTGACGATGTTTTGTAAGAGATACTGCAAATGTTTCCGCTCCTATAAAAAGCATGGATGCTTCCTTTTTAGCCAGTACGTCTGCGTTATCATTCCCATAAATTCCTGAGTGTCCTGGCACTCAATGTAGTGTTAGGTGGTGCTTGAATACATTCCCACATTAGTGTCTAATATCATGTCCAGTATTGGATTTGCCTCTATTCTTTCCATTATAGGCTTTTGGAGTTCCATTCACTATACCCATCTGTCCGGGCTCTGTACACCATTAATTCAGCCTATTTTTTAACAACGTTGCTGAGTGATAATAGATCCATAAGTGTCTCTAGAGCGCTGGTAGATGTTGTATGCAAGACACCAGTTGTATTTAGACAGGCCATCCTTTGGAGCTTGTTTAGGTTCAATGGGACGACTGAAATAAAGCTGGACATCATTTGAATAGTGGTGAATTTTCAAACCACGAATCAGCAGGAAGGTCATTTATGTATAAACTGATTAATAAAGAATAGAACCTTGAGGTAAAACACAGGAAGGGGACAAAAGATTTGAGGAATCACAATTATTTAATGAGATTGGGATCTATCGAACAGAAAAGTTTCCATTCAAATTATGACAGATTGATAAGAACCAAATCGTTATAATAGCTTCAACAAGAGCCTGTTTTGAGTAGCGCCGTTTTATGACAAATGCCTGATTCACTGATAATTTTCAAATAGGTATTCTCGAATTTGTCAGTATATTAATTTCTCTAGAATATTAAGCAGAAAGCATAATAGTCTATTTGACCTAAAATCGGCTGTAGATCCAGGTGATGAGTATTTACGAATAGGTAAGACTTTACCAATTTTTCAAGATGTGGGAAAGAAAGACGAGATATTAGACATATATTAAAAAGTGCAGAGTAGAAAGTTTACCTTTATATGTATGATCAAATTGCAACAGTGACAGAGAATTATTTTACAAACACACAAAGGAGAGGGCGCGATTGTGAAGCTAAGCTACACAGAAAGAAATAGAGGGAAAAGAGACAAATGCTATAGTATAAGGAGGCTTAGTGAGAAAATGCAATTGCATGAAAGAAAAAGGTATTTTTTTTGTTTACTATTAAGCTCAGACGATACAATAGGATGCATAGCACAGTATGGTAGGAAGGAGATAGGATATGATAGGGATAGGATTAGGGGATATGAGGAGAGTGGCCTAGGTGCCGATGAATGTCAGCCTTAAACTTTTCACAGCCGGAGGAAAGACAGAAGTTGGTAAGCTGTTCCAGATTCGCACAGTCCGACATAAAAATCATCACGGATTTTAGTGTACGGCCAAAAGTAATTTTACTGGTAAGAGGATGTGCGCAGTTTGCAGCGCGAGTATTGCGTGCAGAAATTATTATTTAATATTATTATTATTCAAGGGATCAGACTAGATATTTTATCGGAACATTGACCATGCTTCTTTGTCCTCTGTGGTCTGTCCAGTTTAACTTACTAGAAATATTAATGCCAAGAATGCTTAGTGACGGTGAATCGGAAATTAATGCTCCAAAGAAAGAAACAAGAACTTATTTTAATGAGTTGAGACTTCTCTGGTTTTAGATGCATTGAATTCGACAAGATTCGCTTTGCCTCAAACAAGGATACTGTCCAGTTCGTTATTCAATGATATATCATGCAATCTCGACACATACGGCATTTTGGAATCCGCAAGGTTATGAAAAGATTAAGCGAAATCAAAGGGATGCCCATCAGCCGCCATTAATGAAAATTAAAAAGAGAGTTGGTGAGATAATAGAGCCTTGAGGCACACCGGCATTTATGGGATGAGGTTCAGATGTAACGCCATCTAATACAGCACGTATTTGGCGACTAGATAGGAAACTTTCAATTCATAATAGAAGAGGAGGGGAGAGACAAGTGCTTTAAGTTTAGCTAAAAGGGCTGCGTGCCAGCCTCTATCAAAGGTCTTTGAAATATCTTGGGCTACGCACTTGGACTCACCAAATTGTGAAGGCTACAGCTCCACCGTTCCGTAAGAAAAGTCCAGAAACCATATTGGAGTTAATAATAGATACAAAAACCTTGGACAGAATCGAAGTGATTGCAGTTAGTCGATAATTTGAGGGATTGCTACCCTCTCTTTTTTTTTGGGAATAGGCTGAATGTGAGCTAGTTTCCAAGTAGTTGGAAATTTTCTTGTCGAATAAGACAAGTAGAATAGTTTGCGCAGAGGTTTAGCCAAGAATGAGGCACAGATATTAGTTAACATGTGCGAGAAACCACCAGAACCTGCGGCTTTGGAGACGTTAATCCCCTTGAGTACCTTAAGCACATCTCTCGCATGGATATGTATTCGCTCTTGTACACATCCACACGAGAGATGCAAAACAGGTTTTGGAAGGTATGTGGAAGTCGAGAATTTGAAGCGAATCTAGCAGCTAAAATATTAGCTTTATCCAGGGAGTTAACAATCACTTCACCATTATAAAGTAGTGAAGGTATGGAGGAACTGGTGAAGTTGTTCCTGATGGTTTTGACCAGGGTCCAGAAACTTTGCTACTTTTGCGTCTTGCCAAGATTCTTTGTCTGATGTTCTGGTCAAAAAGGAATTTTTCTCTCTGGATAATGGACTTACAGGTGTTCCGTGCAGTCTTGTAGACTTGTTTCAGTTCCGGACATGGATGCAATTTATAAGCGCGAAAAGCAGACTCTTGCGCTTTTATGGCGTGGTTGCAATTATCGTTAAACCAAGAGAGATTATGCTGTTGTTGGGATCTGCTGTAAGAATACGGAATATATTCACACATGCCAAGAAGTATGTTACTAAGTTCAAATGTGCAATCATCAACATCCCTCGAAGCAAAACAGACCGACCAATCAATTTCTCTAATTTATTGATTGAGACTTTCCAATCAGCATTTTTATAGTACCAGAGAAGCCTACTTGTCGGTGGAGAAGTAGGGCGGTACAGGTTTGAGATGATAAATTGAACGGCGATTCTACAATGGTCTGAATTACCAGGAGGAGAATCGACGGGGTTAGATGATAGAAAAAATCTAGTAAATTGGCTCTAAAACCATCTGCATCACGAATTTGCGTGGATGCGTCCAAAAATTCAGAATACGTGTGAACCCTAGAATATGTAGAAGGTGTATATGTATATATTAATTTATCCTGAACTGAGCTGGGAATAAATAAATATTGAATTCAATTTATATGATAATGTGGTCAATTATTGTAAATATTGTGGTCATTAACTATATTAATGGCAGTTAACTACTGTTTGCTTGTAGCTGTTGTTTTGCTAATATTTGTTCTGAGAAATGCTATCCTAAAATGATCCCACAATAGAGGTATTCACTATTGATTTCATGTTGTGATCGCCATGGTAACAATAGACATTACACCGCTGATTTGCCTTGATAAGATGCGATAATTACGAACTAATTAGATGCATCCCGATTCGATGTGTACTGCAAAAGAAATATTTCTTAGCCGCACTCTCGGCTTCACTCTTCTGTCAAATCTTCGTACTTTTCAGTACCTATTTGCACCTATAGATGTCTCTTTTAATATGTAATTTGCATTTATTTGTACGTTCAGTATTATGATGCTTATACTATTATAAATTAATGCATCAAAAGAACGTATAATATGAGTCTATGTTTTAAGAATTTAAAAGAAAAATTCTATTAAACGTAAATAGCGGTTCCAGTTTTTCACTTGAAATTTAAATATCCCACAGAGAAATATTGAAAAGTATTTTGAAGACTAGAGCTACAGAGCTTCATTTCAGAATTAAGCAGAAAAATTCATATTTCAGAATTAAGTCAAAAATTGGATTTTCTTCTAGATGAAAAAAATTGTGGTCTAGCTGGGGGATTATTAAAGTGGTAAAAATCACTGCAAAATTTACGCCACAAATTTCAATCAAAAACAAAGAAAAGAACTGCAAACAACCGCAAAGTATCCCCCAAAACTATGCAGCAGCAGCAGCAGCAGCAGTAGAAGAAGACTAAAATAAAAAACAAAAAAAAAACAGAAAAAATGGTTCCCAGAAAATATTTTCACTAACTGATAAGAACCCCCTTAGTCCTAAAGCACTAACTACAAGGTCCCTCAAAGCTTTTTATGAAACTTTATGAAACGAACAGTGAAAGGAGATTTTCTCTATGAACAACTTCCCTCATGCCAACCCCAAGGAACACTAGGAAAAGCTTGGTAAGTACATGTGTTTTGAGCATCTACATAGTTATAGACTTCCAGAGAAAATGGGTGGCAGTGCGTCGTGGTCATATATTTCATGCCCTCATCCCCTTCAACCCATGGAATTTCCCAGAATTTCAATTTGTTCTGTTTTTATAGCCGAAAAATTTATGATATCTGCAAACTTAAACAAACGTAAGGGTGGAGTAGCAAATGGATGAGACGGCTACCGCCCTTCTTAGTTTTTGCTTGCGGGTTCGAAACCTGTTGGGGCAATTCCCTGGATATATATTATACTACTACAGCAGAAGTTTTCGGCCAGAAGATGAAGACTGAATTACGGGAAAAGCAAAAGATATTAAACTTCCGGAAGAATGAGTTTGAATAATGGCAAATTGGGGATTTGAAATTGCAGTCAGATCCCTAGACGGGAGCTTGTTGAGAGTCATTCCTGGTGAATTAATTGGCCGATTTGGTTTTTTTTTTTTTCATTTTTTATTAGGAGAGAAATCAGCCGCCTGAATTTCCAATTGTTTTTCAAAAATGTATGCAAGTGGTAGAATTAATTGTTCATTTTTTGCAATTTTCATTTTGTTCGCTATTTCCGGTGCAATGCTTTAAATGTCGAATGAATTTAAACTGTTCCCTCTCAGAGAAGGACAGGTAAAAAAGTGAAAATTCATAAAAAGTTTTTCATGGAATTTATAATTTTAGTTCATATTTTCATCAAAAAAATTAGTCCTATTAGGATATGCTAGGAAAAATCGGGGACTGTCTAATTTAGAATTAATTTGGAATAGACTTAATGCTCTATTTACCTACTTCCTACATATATAACGGAAATAGAATAAATTTTCCTACCGTATACTATCTACCATTTGGAATTATGCTCTTTCAGAATGTATTGGGGGTATAAATTAGCCAGGAATATACAAATCGTCAATTCTGATAACTTTATCATGGTCCATCAAATATCGAAATATTCCCCTGAAATCCGTTAGAGTAATCCCCACTCAGAAAGCTGAATATCTTATTAGAGCAAAAATCAGGCTAACCACTCATAGTAAATATGAGTTTGAAGTAAACTGGAAAAAGTTTAAAAATCTTTTTAGTTGAAAGTGTTATGATCGTTGCATACTGCATGCAGCAGTATGCTAGAATGATGCTAGCGACATGATGTATGCTAGGGCTGCTTTCTATATGGACGGAGTGTCTATACGCGCCGAACGCACCCGAATGAGGAAGAAGAAGAAGAGCGCTTCCTGGCACTTTGATTGTCATTGTGAAAAGAAAAGTCAAGAACGTTAGCTGAGGCTGACTTTTCTTTAACGCGAAAACCAAGTAAATCCGGAATCATTCAGCGAGTATAGATCCGACGAGTGCATCCGGGAAGTTATTCGACAGTTTGGTTATACGGAAACCAAAAAAGTAGCGGAAGAAATCTCCAGGTGTCCAGGAGATCGGAATATCCCACAAATCAAGAAAAACAGCGATTTCTGCCCATTCAGTAAAAGCTGCTGATTTGGAACTTTTTTTTTGATTTGGGGTGCTATAGTAGGCAGGTGCCGCTATGTTTAGATAAATTTGTTGCAAGCCAACAAGAAACGCATGTGGAAGTCTCCTAAAGCAAATTCTAGCAACAGAGAAGAGTCTACCTTGGCCTGAAACTGCAGTAATTTGCTCTTCAATTAATCCATCCCATTATCGTCCAGCATTGTAGTATTCCGACATTTCGGGCTTAAGTGCGTGTTACACAGATCCGTAAAGTAAATTGCAGTGTCATACTGCTGAGATATTTATAACTGTGAGGAATTTATCGATGGATTTAACTGCCAGTTACCTGATTTCGTAGTATATCAAAATCTAAAAAAGATACTCATTATGGCGACGTACACAAATTAAACTCTTCCAGTCAACTGTATTGCAGTTTGTGTTTGGTATGTACATCAATGTAGAAATTTCTCTGGATTATAATATAAAGTATATAAGAAAAATAACAATCGGATAAAGGCTGAAATTAGTTACAATGAATGAAATAAGTAAATAGGTGAAAAACGAATTGAAAAACTTAAACTAATGAGAAAAGGTTATAGGATATAGTGCTCTAAATTTTATCAAAAATCAAATTTTATTAATTAATTTAGTTTTATTAATTAATTTAATTTTATTTGAAAGTCAGCCTTGATTAGTTTACAGATAATACTTTGTATTCAGGATGAATTTTAAATTCCCAACATTAACTACACTAGTTATAGACGTATTAAGCTTATGTTAACTCCGCAAATTTTAGTGCATCACCTTACACAATTTTTATGCCAAATAGCATGTTCTTGACCACAATGGATTTATTGTAATTTAGATAAGGGCACGGAATCGAAAATTGAAATTGATTTAGTAGTCGAATACCTACTTTAGTGGCCTCTAGTAAAAATTATTCGTTTGAGCCTAGGCAATTTGTGCTTGTAGATGCAAAATCTCATTTGTAGTGTAATCAACAGTAGATATCTGTCCTTTCAATTACGTTAAAGTTTTTTTATTCAAATTTTTGGGACGGAAGTCCTGTAATGGGCCGTCGTGCGAAGTAGAAGACTATACTACATCACTGGTTCTCATGACCACTATAGATATGAATATTTGATGGAGTTTCATCTCACAATTACAGTGAACCTACATTCAACTCCAGAAGGCCTTCTCGAGAAACGGAAATATGGTAAGTGAAGAACAAACAAAAAAATAAAAAATTCTTGCTTTTCAAAATTTATATTACTCGTATATTGATATCTCATTGGGCGTACTATTATTCCTGATATAACTAGTTGAACTTACATATGTACGTATAATATAGTCAACAGAAATATTGGGATAATTGAGAATAACTGAGACAGATTGCCATGAATAATAATCGCTTTAATTGTATACATTGAATTAATTTGTATCTGTAATTGTAGTAGCGCACGTTGTGCGATTTCGCGTTTCGAGCGTATTTCTTAGGTTTCATAAAAGGTTAATATAATGATTAAATTCTGAATTATAACGTGATGAGTACCTAAACATTTATTCATTCTCCTTCCACTCTTCTGGAGCCCTCTTGATGTAGGGGTTGAAAATGTTCGCTCCTCTGCTCTCGTTTCAGGTCAGTACAGGGACACTGAAATTAGATTGCTGCCCTCAGTGTCGGATGGGGCTAAGCAGCTGAAGGTACGTCACCTGCGCCCTCAAGTAAGTATTGGTAAGTTATGTAAGGGTCCCTTCTGGACCAGATATGTGCGACGGCTTTAGTTAGGCACGAAGCGAGCTAGCGTATCGCCCTGCATGTCAACGTTGTCTACCGAGTGATCTGTCAGCTCATGCTGGCAGTCTCGACTTCACGTCCAAGCCAATCGCTCAACATACATCCATAGCAAAAGATACATTGCAGTTTGTGAAAGATGAGCTGATTGCCTTTGTCCACATTTCTCTATTGTTTTACTAACTCATTTCCTAATAAACGTGTTATTTTCAACTTCCATCATAAACATCGACCCCGCAACTCCAATATGTTGACAAAAAGTGCCAGTCCATTCCGATGAAAGTTTCGAAACTTTTAATTGTATAATAAAAATGTGGTTATGAATGTAATTTAACAAAGTTCCCAACCCGTGCTGTTCTTATTATACGTAACCCATTTTTCAGCCAGCTCCTTACCAGTTGGTGAAGTCGCATTTTTTTTTCTTGTCACACTTATACCGGAGACAAATTTGCACTTTCAATAAATCAATTTGCGCTCGGCATAGTACACTCGATGTATTACATTGTAATGCAATATTGAAATTGTGAAAAAAGGGGTATACGAATTTATTGCAATATGACCTAGTTATAAGGCACAATCATTTAATACCATTTAGAATCGAATTGTATACTGCAATGTTGGTTTCAACTTTTTCTGAGATTTAATATTTGACACTTGTCAAGTTGAAGTGTCTATTTCGATTTTATTTTCCATATAGGCAAGTAATTTCACAATATTTGCTCGCGCATTTTGTACGTACGCGTAACTATCATAAGTCAACTGACAAATTAAATGACAAATCAAGTGATAAATCAAATGTACGTTCTCTAATTAATTTCTCACTATTGTAAACCGCAAGATGTCTCTGAAATTTTATATTACGATTGATATAATTGCAATATCAATATATCAATATTGAAATTGCAAGTCTGTCCCCGATAGGCTGGAGACCAATCACCATATTTCGTAAAATATCCTAATTGCAGATATGATCACGTCACATTTGTGCAACTCTAATAACCTTTTGTTGGTATAGAAATGCCATTTTTGATACAAACACTCAACTACCACGGTATTAAGACCTGCATACAATACCTACCGAAAAGCAGATTATTAATAAAATTCGATCCCAAATTACCTAGAGATTTCTATTATTTTTTCATTAATTACTTACTTAAATAGGATTTAAAATAAAACAAAAATTGTATTACATTTTTGAAAACCCGGCGACTGAATTTGTGAACTTTGCGCTTATTATTATAAATATATAGAAGATGGGGCCGGAGAGCTGGCCTTTAAGCACTTCAACTTAATAGCTTTGCGCTTAAAGAGACAAACACAATGCTAGCTTTTTCAACCTCGACCTCAATATGAGTTTAGGAAGCTCAACCTTGGGAACTCTGCCAAGTTTTCCAATTTACAATACCAACTTTGAATCTTTGGCAGGTTCTAATTGATAGAAGTTAATTGGCCTGTTAGCTTGAGAGTTCCAGTTAAAATACCCTAGATGAAATCTATAGGGTATACTAAGTTTCGCATGTCCATCTGTCTGTCCGTCCCTCTGTCTGTCCGTCCGTCCGTCTGTCTTTTCATTCTTCCTCGCGATAACTCGAGAAGGCGTTCACTTAGAGAGCCGAAATTCTGCATACGATCTTAAAAAAAAAGAATCAATTTAATCGGGTAACTCCTTTGTGGAGTTGCCATACAAAAATTTCGTTTTTTACCATATATTTGGACACTGCCTGAGAACGCGTGGACGTAGAGAGTTTAAATTTGGTACATGGTGTTTTTATAGCTATAGTACCTAAATAAAATTTCAAGAATTGACTAAATCGGCAAACAACGTCATCTTGGTGTTGCCATATAAAACTTTTGGTTTTTTACGTATATCGTGAAAGCGATTAGTCCTAGACGGTTTAATTATACAGAAAAGTTTTTCAGAATATGAAATCCTATGAAATTTGTTAAAATCATTATTGCTGTCCGACGAACCGTTCTAGAAATATAAGGCGCAAATCACTTAAAAAATCAAACTTCCACAGATGTATCACCATATTAAATTATTACGGGGTATCATATAGATTGTAGGGTATCATAAAAATGAGTTCTTATACCAATTCTAATTAATGTTAACTGTAAAAAATTTTCTCAAATTTTTTAAATAAATCTTTCTCACACTTCTTTCTGCAAAGAATGCATGCACCACATGACTACAAAAAGTTGGCAAGGATACAGTAGAGGAGAATGTACTTACTCCAGTTCAACCTAAACCTGGCTGGCGTCACCAACTTTGCCATTTGGTTCTAGATAACCTGATCCCATATATTCTATAGAAGTGTCAAAGTTCGTGAGGTCAACCAGGTTGAAAAAGTTAACACTGTGTTTCTCGCTTAAGGTACTCCATCAAATTTTGCACAGCTTTCTTAGATAACTTTTTCCTGAATTTTCTGTAACTATCTGAAACTAAAGAATGCAGCAATTCTTGTTTCATAAAATCAAACCCAGTATCGCTGTATGGGTCGAAGCTGTGGCTAGGATGCTGGATTGTCACTTTTCGTGATAATTTCCCTCTGCAACCATTTAAAAGTAACTCTGGTATAATTAGCAGTAGCAAGATAAGGTCAAAACATGATGGGTATCAGCATCAAGTCCTCGAATTAGGGGTAAAAGCGGTTTCTCAGACACTATTTTATGTACCTTTTTATTTAAGGCAGTAAAATATAAAGCCGTTAATAACGAAATACATTCCCACGTTTTGGAAATTTTTGATTCATTTGCGTTATGAGCTTTGCATTGTTTTCATTCTCTTCAGCACTGACACACGTGTTCCTGGTTTAACAATAATTTCATTAGAAAAGGAATATTATAAAATCAAATAATGCAACTAGAGATAAATTTCAAAGTCATAGACTAAAAAACAGAGAATAAAACAAAGACAACGCTTAAGCAAAGCTAAGGGTAATAGAAATATAGAATTAAACTTTAAAACAGTATAATGTGAGCAAAGTAGTGAAGAGAGGGCAATAGAGCACAGAGGAAGTGAAGGAAGGAAGCAGATAAAAGTTAAAGTTAAGTTGATCAATTTAGAATGGAGAAATTATCCAGAGCTTTAATTTCAGCCAAGAGGCTGCGCTTAGAAGACCCGAAGCTGTCACTGAGTATATCCAAATCATTGTATAAGGCATTGTGTGACCTTTGAATTCTAAACAAAGGTGACTAGAAACGCAAGTTGGTACGGGATGGATCTCTGTGAAACGTAGATAACTGTCGAGTTAAACGGCTAGGAAAGTTTATTTTTAATTTGGACAAAAGCTCAGAATCAATAGAGCCGTGTAATATTTTAAATAACAAAGTTTCATCGAGATAGGAATGACGTGCTTCCAGGGATACCATGGAGTATCTAGTCAATCTGCCGCCATAGTGTTCATATGAGCCCGTAAGTTTGAAGTGCAAGTACCTAGTAAATCTGCGTTGGACACTCTCGATTTTATTTTTGTATGTTGTTGTGTAAAAGGGATTCCAGATTGGGAAAGCGTATTCTAATATGGATCTAACTAGGGTATTGTACATAGTTTTATGGGTAGAGAGCTGCTTAAAAGGCCTAGCTTATCGTAAGACAAACCCCAGAGTTTTAAAAGCTTCATTGGTGATACTATTAATGTGAGAGTCAAACAATAGCTTATTATCAAATTGTACTCCCAAGTCCGGGGGGGGGGAAGTAGTCTGTGAAGCGCAATGCTGAACAAGGTGAAAGCTGTATAAGAGGAAAGCATGCATACTTGATAGATGGAATTTGTTGGTTTGTTGATTTGGTGTTTATGGTGGTATGAACATTTTGATGTTTTTGTAGATCGCTTTGGCATCTCCCAGGAGAGTGCGTACAGTAGTGTGGTATAGTTAGCTGAGTGCTATGGGCTTGAACTGGCACTTCTCAAGGCGAGGTAAAGTTACCTTAGTGAAATTGAAATTGAGATTTTTGACTGTCTGGGTACTGTAGTAGGTGCTAGGCAGATGGCCCACGATGCAATTAATTTACGTGCTCATGTAAGCCAGAATAATAAAATCTCAGACATAGTGTTGCGAAGTGCAAAGATAGACAGACATAGTCTCTTGGGCAGGGGGCGAAAGGATGTCTAAGATGATGAATAAGTTGATAAATAACGGAAATCAGGTATGTTTGTTAGTAGTGCTTATATGGTTAGTATGCATGGTCAGCTATAAGACCCAAATGGTGAATCTCGAAGCCTATCCAGACTGAATTGGCCATATCTTAACCATCACGTGGTCCCCTCTGACAGCGTCCAAAAGATTGTATTACCTGTATAGGCCAAGTACAATTCTTTTAGACGCTGCTAATAAGATCTAGGCCCGAACGGAGCTACCAGTACCGTTTAAAAAAGATATCTAGCATGAAAGATTGAAACTGGGTTTATTCATGGTCCGTTGATCATGCTTTACGAAAGCCATACCAAATGGGCGGCCCGATATTGGCTAACTTGGTACTACGGGGTTAGAGGAGCCCTGGATAACAAGGTTTTATCCACCTCAACTTGGGATGGCCCCTTTATGGGAGCATCGTAGTGGCTGTGGTCTAGAGTGCCGTGACCAGAGACCGGCAGAGATACTTACTTCTACCAGTAAGTTAATGTTATGTCATGCTCTTTTGGCATACTGGTACTCGTTCTTTCGCACATGAGGACGTTGATTGTCGATAACAATCCGAGCATGAAGAATGCCATGAGATTAAGCCATTCTTGGCAGGTGCTCACGTAAAATCCTGACATATTTCTGTACTCCGAAGTCATTTATTTCTGAGACACGGGTAACTGTAAGAGTGCCAAACTTATATTCCCCGTACAGCGTAGTGCGTTTTCTTGTAAAAGAAATGTATTTGAATTTGTCGACGTTTAGGGACAACTGGTTTTTTGTTACACCATGAGAGTAGCTTCTGGATGTTGTTATGGAGATACTGGCCGTCAGATGGATCATTTATTACTTTACAAATTTGAGTGTCATCAGCATAGATTAAAGACAAGGAGCAGAGTTCATGACATTCAATGCAAAAATATCAGGCAACACTTGCATATGGTTGTTTTGTTTTTTTATTTTCTTACCACATGCAAACCTTTTCCTCTTGTGTCGCACTGCTTCGCATTTCAAAGTCAGCTTTCGCGTGTATATCCTACAATCTTACGAATAAAATTAAAATTTAGTCAGAACTATTCCTAACCTTGGTAACTACGTCTAGGTACATTTGTCGATGATTTGTAGATCTATGTTGTTACCAGTAACGTTAATATACCAAGCCTAATACTTTAATCCGGACATACCGATGGTTGTGTTTAAAAGCACTGCTCACACTGATTTCCCATATGCGACTATCTCAACTCAGCTGACTCAAACATTGCACCTTCATTTAATTTTTGTATTAGCATTAAGTTGTATGCAATTTTTCATTACTTCCCCGAATGTGTTCGATTTGTATGTCTCGCCAAAGCTCTTGCTATTCTTAAATTCTTCTATGCACACGTCTCTATCTATCCATTACAAAGCTCCGCCATAACCAAACTTTATCGTCAATTTTGACAATTTTGAAGATTTGCTTAAACGAACTCCATTGGTTTTCCATTCGACTAACAAAAGGTTCATTTCAATATTTTTAAAAATCCCATATGTGGTGGAATTTTGGTTAGGCAAGCAGGCAATTGTATGAGTGGGGGATATTTGGGTATGTTTTTAAAGATCACCCTGTAACTTCTGAACGTTACATCTTATGATGATGATTTAAAGATTGTGGCATTGATAATCGTTGGACCGTTCCAGTGGTCTATAAATTGTTCCCTTCGTTTCTCCGTTTTGAATTTATGGCTCAACAAAGCTAAAATTTCGGAATTTTCATTTGTTTTTTTATATTTAACTACGATTTTTTTCAAAAAACTCGACCAGCTTTTCACGATGGATTTAAGAAGGCCAAAAACTTTAAAAAGACCTATCACACATTGGGTCTGTACCCATATAACCCTTTCTCCATTTTTTGAATTTTTTTGAGCATATTTAAAGTCCAAGAAACCTACGGAGAATAGGGCTTTTTGCTCACCCTGTATGTAGGGGATGCGGAGAGAAATACAAGACAGTGACTCATTTCCTTTGTCACTGTCCAGCTCTCTTTGAAAAGCGTTATAGATTCCCTGGACTCTCACCTCCTGGACGAACGGCACGATGCTAGCAAGGAGGAGTGGGAGCCAATACTCAAATTCGCAATTACTCATAAGTGTGGAGGCTGAACAATGGGCCTTTTATGGCCTACATTCTAGAGCCCCCTGTTAGGGGTATCAACGTTAACTTTCAACCAATCAATCAATATCCAACGAATATCCAACTAATAAATTTTAAATCACTATCATATTCATATGCACCATATTCGTTCAGAAGTTAGTTACAGGGTAATCTATGAAAACATACCCCCAAATATCTTTAAGTCTCGTTATCTCTGAAACCGTTATTTCCCCTATCATCAATAAAAATTGTTGTTTGTCTAAGCAAGACTTCCCCATAGCTAACGGGTCTAATACCACATACGTGGCACCCTGTAGAATATATCAAACTAAAAACTTTGGTGTACATAAACATACTTATACAGTACTGAAAAATAAATTCAAGTCCCTTAGCATCTAGGGGTAAAAAGTTTATACCCCTCTATATAATTTTTTTGTTTTCAGTGAGAAGTGATAGTTGTCCCCTAACATCAAATTCAAATTCAAATTCAAATTTATTCATAATTAACTCTATACATTTAAGACATGAAAAATGGCCTTATAAGTATGCATAGGTTGAGAAAAAAAGACTAACTACTAAATGTACTTAAAGTAAGATTAAATATAACGCCATAAGATATGATTGAAACGAAAAAGAACAACTAATAGCATATAATTCTACACGCTAGATACATACAACCAGTTACTTACTTACATAATATTAGTACCAGGAAATGAAATAAAACTAAACTATAGGCCTGAATTCATATATCTAGCTAATTCCGTAGTAAATTTATCTCTGCTGCGTGCTCCCCTGAGCGCAGGCGGAAGATGATTCCACAGCCTGGTAGCCTGGACAAGGAACTGACGCTCTGATATCAAGCAAGTATATCGTGGACTAATTAGCGTAGAAGTTCGGTTAGAACGAGAAAAATTAAAAATATTATACAGATAGTCCGGTTTTCTATATTTAAGGATATTGAATAAAAAGATTAATATTCTTTGTTGAAGATAGGACACTAAAGGACATCCAATAACTGAAATAACATGTGCACTGACATGGTCAAATCTTCGAATTCCGTAAATGTAACGAACAGCTGAGTTGAAGGCAGTATTGAGCATGCGCATTGAAGTGGAGTCCATCTTACCAGCAAAAATTTCGCAACCATACATAATAATAGGAATAATGCGCGTACGAACAAGCATATGTCTAGTGGATAGAGGAGTGTAGGCCGACGATATAGAAAGCATACGAAGGGTTCCATCGATCTTAGCAGAGATGCTGTTCACTTGATTATTCTACGTTAAGGTTTTGTTAAATATAATACCGAGATTTCTAACATTATCGCTGTACATGATAGGGCATCCATTGAGTAAAATTGATGGAAAACAAGAAGTGTCTACGGCATGTTTGTATATAATAATCGAATTACTTTTACTGGGATTAAGGACTAGGTTATTTTGCTTAGACCAATTCAAGATTCCCAAGAGGTCCTCATTAAGTTTATCGACACCATCATCAATCAACCCCAAAGGCATGGAGATATAAAGTTGCAAATCGTCAGCATAGAGGTGAAATTTAGAGTATCTTATCATATTTGGCAGGTCATTTATGAAAACGGAGAAAAGCAGCGGTCCCAAAATAGAACCTTGAGGTACACCAGTATTCGTTAACAAGAATTCTGAGGATAAATTATTGCTTTCAACCAATTGCATTCTCTTACAGAGATAAGATGACACAAGTTTGCACGCAGAGAGTCAAAAATTGAAGTTGTTGCCCAACTTATTAATTAAAAGCCTGTGATTGACTTTATCAAAAGCCTTAGAAAAGTCCAGCAGCACAAGTGCCATAACCTTTTCTTCATCAATTGCCAGCCGTATGTCTTCAGTAACTTTCAAGAGAGCGGTCGTGCAACTATATCGAGATCTAAAGCCAGATTGATAAGGATTCAAGAAATTATTGCTTTCAAGATATGCACTAATCTGCTTGTACAAGATTTTTTCAAATACTTTGGATAGGAAAGATAAAATAGATATAGGTCTATATTCTGGAATGAATAGCCGTCTTCGTTCGTTTTCTTATAGGAATTATTTTTGCTCTCTTCCAGATGCGGGGGTATGACGAGGTTAATAAGATAGTATTGATGACGTGGGTCAGAGGGTGAATAATACAAGGGAGAAGAAGTTTAATAAATTTCGGATGAATGCCATCAAGACCAACGGCATTGGATTTAATAGAGAAAATAGCTTCAATAACATCATCCATTTGAGCTCTAATTAATGAGAAACCATCTGAAAAGGTGATATTGGCAAAAAGGCTGTCTATACTGCATGTAGAAGATGAATTAGTAGAAGAAGCTGCAAACTCGGCATTTAATACATTGGGATCTAAGTCCACAATATTACTATTCTTCGATGCCGCAATTCCAGCATTCTTCAGGTTATTCCAAAGTTTCTTGGTTGGAAGCTTGACATCAAACTTTTTTCTATAATAGCTTGTTTTAGACTTTAAAATGGCAGATGTAACAAGATTTCGCATCCGGCGATATTCGTCTCTAAGTGATTCAATACGATAACGCTTCCATCTTTTATATGCCCTATCACGTTTGTTCATCAATGCAATTATCTGAGGAGTGATCCAAGGGCAATTTTCGTTAAGAACACTGAAGGTTTTGAGTGGAACATGTCTATTAAAGAGAAAAGCCAGGTGTTCATTAAACAATGAAATTTGCAGTTCAACATCAGCCGTATTGTAAAGGCCACTCCAATCAACATGCATCGCCTCAGCAAACAACATGTCCAAATTAATGTTTTTGAAATCCCGATACATAAATTCTCGTCCAATAATATTACCAGGTTTAATGTTATAGATAATTAAAATTAGGTCATGTTTGGAGAAAGCTGGCAATACCATTTGATTATAAAATAGCACAAAATCTGAATGAGTTACAAGAAAAAGATCTAACAGCGTGGATGATGTTTCGGTGAAATGTGTAGGGGTAATCGAGTTCACAACAGATAAACTAAAACAGTTTACTAGGTCAAGTATGGTTCTAGCATTTGGGTTTCCATGCAACAAATTGCAATTGAAATCCCCGCAAATGATGATGTGGTTAAATTTTTGCGACAAAAGGGAGAATAATTCTTCTAAAGGACTCAAATTTGTGATGTGTGGGGGTTTGTAGATCACACCAACCACAACTTATACAGAATCAACTATAAAATCAACAAAAATGTATTCGATTTGTGCCTCCGCGGGGGACAGTGCAACTACTCGACCACGTAGGTTGTTTCTTAAGAAAATTGCGACACCACCACCCACTCTATCAATTCTATCATTCCTAAAAGAAGTATAACCATTCAAACAGCACATAGACTCAGGGTAATGAGGTTTTAGCCATGTCTCAGATACACCAATTAAATCTAAAGTTGAGTAACCAAAAGTATTCCTAAATTCATCAACTTTTTTTATCAAACTTTGTGCATTTAAATGACAGATACTCAAACCCTCATATCGTTCCGACAAAACTTTTAGCATAATTCGCGAGTTGTCAAGGCTGCCAGATCTGAAATCGCTATAATAATCTGGATTCATTTAAATGTAATATTGTATCAAAAGAGGACGCAGCAGGATCAAGTAAATAAAAATCTATAAAATTAAGAACTAGCCAATTCAAAAAGAAATTCGAAAATTCAGTTAGAATGAAGAACAGTAACAAAACGTGGTAGAGATAAAAAAACTCAAACAATAATTTACAAAAGAAGATAACATGAAATACGCAAATGTCTAGATACTCAATGGTAAAACTACTATATGCCATTAAAAGTAATAGAATTACTAAATATAAAATATAGCAAAAGAATATTTAACAAAATTCTACTACCAATATATGTAACAAAAATAGTCTAAAGCAATTCATTTACGATCTCCTCAGTCACTGCGAGTTTGTTGAGGGCATATTCGTTAGCAATATAGCAGGCTTCATCGTTCAGTTTCTTACGGACGTAAACAAGACCCCGCAAGGTAAAGACAGCAGCCAAACGCCTCTGCTTGCGTAAACGTAAAGCGCTTCGGTACAGAGCATAATTACGACTGGTCAAGCTCTCATGTATGTAAAACAATGGTCCCCTATTTTTCTCTTTCGCCCTAATGCTCCTAGGAAAGAATTTTTTTCATGTGGCGAGTGGCACTTTAAAATTATTGAGGAATCAGTACTACCGATCCTAACTCTAGCACGAAATATGTTTGCAATTTTTGGTAAACTGATATCGTGTACAGCACAAAATTTTGTAAGATAGCTTACAAGGTCTTCATCAGGCGCTGATGGAATTCCATTAATGAAAATATCAGCTGATATGCGATCTCGCTCCAAACGCTCGAGTCTAGCCTCGAGCAAGTCAACAGAGGTACGGATTCCCTGAAATTTTCCGTTTACTTTAGCTTCGAACGACATCATCATACTCTGCAGGTCACTAGTAATTTTTTTATGCAAGTCCTCCATCTGGCACCGAAATTCTTCTCTCATCAAAGCCACTGTAGAATTAAACTCACTTAGGAGTGTCCGCATGTCAGCTGTGTCTGGAATGTTGTTAGACGTCATTTCAGCAACAGCCGCCGTTGGACTATCAAACTTAGGTGCAATTGTAGTGGGTATTGTTGCTATCGTTATCATACTCACTCCAGCAATACCCGGCTTAGAATTCATAGGCTTACTTTTCTTGCATCCTCGTGTCTCAACACCAGCAGCAGAAGTGGAGTTACCCGACATACCAAACTTTATGCACTTCGCAATGTAATCAAAATATTAATTTCACGATTAATTGATTATTAGATATAATTTAATTTGATTTTTGCACTGTGAAAAACCCGGTCAACGAAATGATGGAAAGGAAAACGATTACAGTAGAATAAAGAAGCACAGATATCACGACTAAAATTACCAAACAGCAGTCGACTATGAAAACGTGCGTTTAGCTAGACGTACACATCACTACACGTCACTTTAATTCGAGACTTTTTTCTAAATTACAAAATTTTCAAAATTTGAGAAAATACTTTGAAACAAGAAGAATCGGCAGATGGCGGCCAACAGAGTTAACATTAATCGGATACATTTCCACAAGGTATATCCCAGTCTAATAACTTCTTTAAAAGTACCCGTTATAAGCGTGAACTGAAGGTTAGTGGTCTTCGACTAGTGTACGAACGATCCCTCGAACTGAACTGATTCCACAATGATAAGTTTTACTTTTCGTTCAAGGATACGTACAGCTGGTAAAGGTTTTAACATTCCTATATATAAATCTAGCTCAACTTCATAGAGACGGTATGGTGTAATCTTCATAAAAGAAGCCACATCAGACCTCCTCCTAAAATGATGCTTAGCTTTTGTTTTGACAAATTGACATTCTCGGATCTCATACCTATAAGGAACATGGATCTTATCAGAAAAACGGATATTTCTTATAGAATGCTGCCTCCCCTGAACAACAACAATTATAGATATTTATCAAAAATGAATCCAATTATTTCAATCTTATTTCCCACAATTTCCTAATATAATTTCCGCAATTTATTCCCAATCGGAGTACGTAGTCATCTTTAGTCCCAAATTGAATTGTTTATTCTCAGCATTTTCTTGCGTTATAGCCAAATTCACAACTCTGAACTTGTAAACGACCCACAATACGTTCAATTTCTACCACATTTTCGGCCTGGAGGAGGCAGACTCATCATCCATCATTCATAAATAATTTAAGCAATTACAACTAGAATCGTAGAAACTCTCCCCAGATACCTGAAATCCAATAGAAAATAAGAAGATCTGGTAACCAGGTTGCTGCATAATTAATGTACAAGTACCAAACCACATCACCAGACAGAAGCTATGAATATTCAGAGGTATTCGTCGGTACAGGGAGGAATCCAGAAGACAGCAACAACTGGCAAAATGAAGTTAGAGTTTAAAATGTCAACTCATCTGATATTGAAAAGACATGGGAAGAAAAGTATGGAAAAAAACACACATTTTTGGTGGTTATTTGAGCATTTGGGGTGGATGGACACAATACACTGCTGTACTCAGTAGAAGAGTTAAAGATGCCATAAAACGATGAATTTGTCTAGAATCTAGAGATGAGCTATATATATAAAGAGAGTTATTGAAATTAAGAGCCATCATGGAAAGAAAGAAAAATAAAAATTATGGGTCATTTGAGTTCGGGCTGGATATACCTACATAGAAGAGGGTCCAGCGAGCCTGGGCGAAATCACCTGCCGCGCCAAACACAATCTAGAGATCTCTATCGAAAGTCGTAAAAATTTGTTTTCCATAATTCATAACCAGAGGGTCTTCACACTTCTCTTGTAGTTCCTGTGGAGTTAGCCGCAGTCGTCTTCTCGCCTGTGCAATGGACCCGCGTGAATCCGCAGTGACGGACATTCCGAGAAGCAAAGGAAGAAGAATTTTTCTATTAAAATTCTAGCTGCTGCCGCACCATGAATCTATAGTGATGGGTGTTGTGTCCACGACTTTTCGATTTTTGTTCATGTAGCCCGGGATGTAAGATTGATTTCGTTGATAGAAAGATTTTTTTCCTCACCTATAATATAAGTAGAGGGATTTCGAAAGTCAATAATATTGTGGATAGTAGTTTGCTCATTATCACGGCGGCCCCGTTGCAGTTATGTACATGTTTCGATAGATGGTAAAAAAAAAACAAAAAAAAAGGGTGTCACCTTTCCTTGGTCAGGCAATAAGATTGAGTACTGTTTCGTACCTTACTGGAGTTTATGGCATCTATTGAGAATTTCAGATTCTTATCAGATTGATGGGAGAGTTTAAAATTACCAACTATATCGATTGTTGTTTTTGATGTTCATCTTCCTAGAATTTTGTGGGGTATTAAAGCTGGTTGACAGGTGATAAAGTAATCATAATGTAGACAAATTCGTATAGAAACAGAGAAACTCAATCTGTAGCAGGAAAATCTAATCTGAATTGAAAATATATAAATCACCGCTAAAATAAACCTCCAAAACAAACGTTTCGCAGCCGTCTTTTAGTCGAGCAATTTGTCAGCTTACACTGTCACCTGACTTTGACGAAGTATTAGTGCACACGTAGGGTAGAAATTCTTCAAAAGTATCATTTTCGTCAGTAAAATAAAAGAATAAAAAATATCCTCATTTAGGAGGATGCTGAGGATGATGACGGTGCTGAACTAGAATATGAGGGGGTTGGTTCATCATCATCCAAATCCTAATAAATTGTCGATATCTTATTGAGCCATTAATCTCATTGCTCTCACGAATGAAATTTCTGGCAATAAAAGAAATGAAAAAAAAGGAAGGCCAAATCTTGGTGGAAATACAAATTTCTACAAGGATTCTCGTTTACGTGACAGATTGTTCGTATCATTCTTATAGGAGAAATGAAATGAATTTCATTGGGTTACAAAATTACTTGGAAGCTGCAACGTGGTAGAATTGAGCAAAAATGACATCTAACAAATTCGCGAGTACAGTTAATATCTGAAAGTCTATTTTTCACTTTTTCAATAAGAAACTGTGTGAGGTAGGTAGGTAATTTTGTAGAAAGGAAAATCGCACAAAATGAAAACTTTACTCAAAAAAGTACAAAAAATTTAAAAGATTTTCAACAGATAAAGATCAAGGTAGGATGAGTGTTAGTAGTTGACACATTAAGGTAATCTTTGTATTCATTTTTGGTGGTATTGTGCTAGATTCTCTAAGAAATTAGAACTAGAAAAAGTAAAAAATTATTATGGCCTCCCATCCAGGTTTGATATGCATAATTGTTATGTAGCTATGTAATGAGCGATTGGTTAGGACATGAAGTCCAGACTGCCAGCAAGAGCTGACAAATCACTCGGTGACACAGGGCGGCACGCTAGTTCGCCTCGACTATTGGCGGAAAGTGTAGGGGGCTTCCATAAAAAACCTCCCGCTGTCAAATCACCATTAACAAAAGATATCGTGCCTGTTACAACCAAGTGGAGCACACATCCAGCCCTGAAGGGGCCCTCACACCACTTACCTTACATTATGATGAAGGCGCAGATGACCATTCTTCAATACCATTCCCCCAATCCACCCTTTGACATTGCGGGCAAGATTTAGCAATGTCATTATGGACCTGAAAAATGAGATGAGCGAAGTAGTGTACCTATTCAATCATTGTCTCTAAAGAGGGGCTCCAGGAGAGCGGAGGAGGAAAATAAAAAGCCTTAGAGCTTCATCACGTTATACTAACAGGTATTCTGCTTTATTACCAAGAAATTCATATGACTACTAAGAATATACATGTACACCACCGATAAGTGGGATTTTGAAAATTTCATTACGGCAACTTTTGGATCATCATTTCTCACTAAATATAAATTATACTCGCAATAACAATTAAAAATAAAGTAAGTATAATCTGACTAGTTCCGATGAACTATTTAGGAACATTATTGCACCAGATTGAACTGAACTTCCTCCCTCCCTTTTGGAATTGTAATGCTATAAATAAAACTATTCTATCCCGTGAATTATATGTATATTTTTTGCTTTCCTTCCTCCTCGAGATAATACTGAGAGAAAAACATATTAAAATCTAGTAGAAACGTAATAGTTTCAAATATTTTTCAATATGAAAAGCAGCTATTTTTTACTGTATTTAATTTAAAAGTGACGGTTTATGCACATCAAATGTCAAAAGAACTACTTTTATTTTAAAACTATAAATTTTAAAAACAATGTATGCATTAAGCAGGATTTACATTATGATGACATCCAATTTTTACAGAAATTGTGAGGGAGATAGTTTATTGAAATTTAAATGCTGCGGAAGCAATCATCGCTATACCTCACACGTACAGTCCGCTCTACTTTTTATGGTAAAACTCTTAAATTGTCAATCTGTCTACTTGGAAATTGTCAAGTTTTTAATCGTTTTTCCGTAGATATTCAAAGACGGATCATGAAAAAAAGTATAATTTTACAATTTCTAAAATATTGCATGAAAGCACGAAGGAGTTCGAAGCAAAGGATGAGATTATATCGAAAAAATGTCTCGCAAAATATCAGGTGGTACTGTAATTCAGTTCTGTAATCATCATTTTGTACGATATTTAATATTTATTTCATATAATGAACAAAAAGTTCACTCAAGTGCTCACATGACAATAATTCCACTCCACTACCGAACTAACGCCGGTGAAGATAATTCCAACCCGGTTCGTGTTCACATGACGGATTATCTCATAGACGGAATAATTCTAGGAAGTTATAAAGGAAAAGGACCCAGTCAATCTCTGAACACACTACTCACTGCTTGTGGACAGAAAACTACCTCATAAATAACTTCAATATTTTCTATAAAGAAATATTTAATAACTTTCTATTTCGCAATATTTAATTACAAACTCAAACCTTACTTTTGTTTATTTCGACAAATAATTTTACCTTATAGATATGTACATATATGCCATAATTTTATAGTAACAAAACAGCAATATGGCAGCTCTAGTAGTCGAAATTGCCAAATTAGGATTGCCAATAACAAGGATTTAGTTTCAGTAACTATAAAAACTCCCTATGCTTGAGGTCTTTTTATGGTTTCGGACACGCACACAGTGACAAATCGACGTCCGGAAAAAATTCGGACACGTTTGCTTCTCTCGTCACACATAAATAAATTTCCGTATACGATGTACTATCTCCCTCACAATTTCTGTAAAAATTGGATGTCATCATAATGTAAATCCTGCTTTAAAAGTATTCGTTTTTGAGGCCATTCCCTTTAACCCGTACACGAATTTGTCTATCTATTTATTTATATATTTCGTCATCACAGCGAGCTGAAATTTGGCACACAGGTTCATGTCGCGTGACAATTGAATCTATCAATATTTGAATCGAAAATTTGGTACAAATTTGATTAGTGATCAATCGGTTTCAGGTTTTCCGACTTTTCCGAAAAAATGTCCGGAATTTTCCGACTTTTCCGGAAAATTTTCCGATAAAAAAGTTTTCTAAATTATGCAGGATCAAGTTCCCTATCAACTGGCATCATTACTTTCTCTCCGGCAATGGTGAAAACTTGCAGAAAAAATCGATGAAAATTCATGTAAAACGCTTTTCCGGAGTTTTTCAGACCAAGGAAGCGTTTGAGCGTTTTGCAACCTTAGACAAAGTTGTAGAGCGAAATGAGTTGCATAAAGTTGCTTCTGTGGAAAACTCCGTGGAAAACCCGCAAAAGCGGGAAAATCATCGATATGATTAGTGATAAATCTGTTTCAGGAAAAATGCAGAATTTTCCAATTTTTCTGGAAATTTTTTGGGAAAATTTCCGGAAATTTCCGACTTCCGGAAAATTTTCCGACGAAAAAGTTTTATAAGATATGCGGAATCATTTTCTTTTCGTCCTACTGGCATCAATTCTTTCGCTTCAACAATCATGAAAACTTGCATGAAAAATCGAGGAAAATTCATGTAAAACGCTTTTCCGGAGTTTTTCAGACCAAGGAACCGTTTGAGCGTTTTGCAACCTCAGACAAAGTTGTAGAGCGAAATGAGTTGCATAAAGTTGCTTCTGTGGAAAACTCCGTGGAAAACCCGCAAAAGCGGGAAAATTCACCGATTTGATTAGTGATAAATCTGTTTCAGGAAAACTGCACAATTTTCCAATTTTTCTGGAAATTTTTCCAAAAATTCTGGAATTTTCCGACTTTTCCGCAAAATTTTCCGACGAAAAAGTTTTATAAGCTATGCGGAATCATTTTTTTTCGTCCTACTGGCATCAATTCTTTCTTCAACAATCATGAAAACTTGCATGAAAAATCGAGGAAAATTCATGTAAATTTTTAAAATAATTTCATAGTAATAGGAAAAGTCTGTGGAAAACATGGAAAATCGGAAAAATTCAGTAAATCAGTGTCTTTTCAGCCGGCATAAAATTGTTTTAAAATAGCTCCATGCAGCACGTAATAATTCAATTTAGTTAACGTGAAAAAGGAAGAAAATAAAATAAGTAAAAAACGAGTTTTCAAACAAATCTGAGGCCAAGCCGCATGAAAAAGTAGAAAATAAACTTTTCTTCACACGCAGAGGTGAACTCAGACTTTATTCGCTGACAATCACCGATATATTTCTGTGTGATCAATCAGAGGTAATAAGTGATTTGATTCATGAAGAGAAAGAATATTCAAGAGAAATTTCCCAATCAAAAAAACCTGAATCCACCTCTGTGTGTGAAGAAAATTTTATTTTCTACTTTTTCATGTGGCTTGGCCTCAGTTTTGTTTGAAAACTCGTTTATTACTTATTTTGTTAATATTTCAAGCGAAAGTTTTTAGAGCTTCATTTAAAAAAATTAGTGTACTTTTAATTTAAAAGTGAATGTTCTGGAATTTCAAAGTTTAGCATATGCTAAATCTTCCACATTAATGATTTTATAAATATAATTTAATAGAAAAAATAATGATTTAATGAGAAAAGTGATACAGATTATACCCAACACAAAAAACCAAATTTGCTTTTTAAGATATTACACTTATTATATTATTGCTTTAAATTTAACAAAAAAAAAACATATTCATTTAAATAAAGCATACTTAAGGTAATTGTTACTAAAAGAAATAAAGTGATATGCGAGATCAATCATTAATTCTGTACATTTTTGATGTTTTGATAAGTATCGTTTAAATCAATTAAAATTCCAAAAAAATTATTTGTGTGCATACATTTTAAAAGATTTTTCTGTGTAATTAAATGATCATATTTTAAGTACGTTGTAAAGTGGTTCAAAACTATTTCAAACATTTAAACAATTGCACATTTTTGATTAAATTTATTCAGGTTATATCTAACAGTTCTTTATTCTTGGCCCATAAATTCTAAAAGACAAGCAAAACTTGGAGATTTAATGACAAATTTGGTATTGATATGATAAAAATATGTTTGGACAAAAACCCAAGGAAGTTCACAAACCTTTGGATATTTCAATGATAATACCTAATAAAGTTTAAAACCCGTATCGAAGCTTTTAGGAAAGGAATCGAATTTGTACAAGGTGCTATCAAATTATATGTTAAAATGATTTAATTTCATCTAAAGTAGATCCTTCAACCATTAAAAATGGTTGTATTGTAAGATGATTGAAGTAATATTTACCAATTAATTCGGTAACTTGCTGCCGGTAATCATTCATTGAAACTCTCCTCTTAATCGCGCATAGTAGCCTTTTTGTTATTGTTTTCATTTGCATCTTTAAACCTTACTGATGGTGGCAGTATATAACATAATAAAGTTTAACTAAAATATAATTTCCGCTATCTGAAAAAGAAATTTTAAAATATAATTACATAAATATTACTCGTAGCCAATGAAACAACTTCAAATCACATTCGCAAATATATTCATATATTTACAATAAGTAAATAAATTAAAAGTATAAAAACTTATTTATATTCTTTGTTATTTTAGCCAATTGAAGAAATTATTTTCGAAGGGCATTATGAATATTGCGTTGGTAAAACAAATTAATTCTTTCTTTGAATGTGTCCCATTTGAAATGAAATGAAAGTACAGAATGCAT
The DNA here is from genome assembly GCA_963930735.1 of Dioctria linearis. Taxonomy (NCBI): domain Eukaryota; kingdom Metazoa; phylum Arthropoda; class Insecta; order Diptera; family Asilidae; genus Dioctria; species Dioctria linearis. The sequence continues at coordinate 31,924,379 of OZ005742.1, forward strand.
CCATCACAATTTGAAAAGAAGAAATTTAAATGCACACTTACCAGTACTGGGGCATCACAGTTCTTAAGTTTAGGCCAAGCTTTCATAAAAATCGAAACTCGACAGCTTCTTCAAATCTTGCTATCGCAAAGAAAATGTTTTTTCCCATAGTTACTAAAGGGCCACCAAAAATTTTACGATATTTTATAGTAGGTATATGTATTACCGAAAGTTCCCAATTCTTATTAGAGTCACCTAAATTACTGATTGTTGTCGAGTTATATAAGGGTAATCACGGATACCACAATAAATACTTACTACCAATAAGTTATATAACGTGGGGATGAAAACAATTATAAAACTTTCTTATATACCTTCTAGTAATGGTAACTCTAAGTTATGTAGACCGGTGATTGAAATATTTCCATCACCAACTTATAAAACCTTTAGTAACTTACTTCCACGATAACCATTAGTAACATTAAAAAACTCTAATATAACTACGTCACCAATTGGTAATATTATAAAACTCTTATATAACCACTGAAATTCTTATATAACCGAGTAACCATTATGTACACCTTATAAAACTACCTATCACCTTCAGTCACAAAAAATTGGAAGAATTGTTACTTGGGAGTACTAAGAGGGTTTTTCATAAGCGGCCCCTTTGTCGTTAACCATTTAAGCTGGTTGGATGCCTTCGTGGGCTACCTTAGTAAAATCAAAAAAAAATAAATATATTTTGAAGAGAAAGTCGTTCCTTTTTCTTCTATCACAATATGGAAAATAAGTAGCTGTATAAGTTCAAAGAAAATTAGTTAGAAGGAAGAGCACAGGATAGTGTTGAGATAGGATACCAATACACAAACCCCCAGCTGAGCTACCAAGGCCACAGTGCACTCAATTAGCTATGCATTATGAATTCGAACCTCATGACTCCCAATAAGAAATACGTTAGTGTGCAAAGTTTCAAATCAATTGAACATTGAAAATAGGGTTAAAATCAATCAGAAGATTTGAATATAACCGACAGAGCAACCTTAATAAAATCCTGTAAAATATATTTCGTAGCAGAAAGTGTATCGAACAAAAGTGCAATTTTTTTAGAAAACTATTGCCTGGAGCAGTGTGTTCATATCTCGTGAAATTTATACGTTATTTATAGCTATATCGCATCTCGTATCCAGCCCGAAGTATTTCTAACATCAATACATTCTACATGTTTGCCCATAAATAATGTTCTTATCTTGTACAGACAACATAAAAAAAGCCGAGTGTCTTATTCAATTTACCGGACACAATATCCATTTACCCGGGCTGAGAACCTCTATACGCCAACTAGCTTCACAAAGCTGTATAAGAATATCATACAAGCGCATAATCCGTATACAATAGAATATTATCTTCGACCGGGAGATGCTTTCAGAACTGGAGAGAAGTCTTCATCCTTGAATTTAAAAATAAAAGCGAAATATAAAGAAAAGTCATTTATTGAAAAAGTTCAAAGTTCGCTAGAGCTATGCTTATGGTTACTTTAAAAAAAAATATAAAAAAACAAAAAAAGTAGTAAACGAGTCTAATCTCATTTTAAGAAGTGTATGCACGTCCACAGCAAAAATTTCCTTACGAGCAAGATAAACAGGAGTACAACGTCCTCAAAACGATGCCAAATTACGTGAAGCAAGCTGCAATAGCTTAGCTCCTTCTATTTTGCCCAACACTTCTCTCGTCTCGTAAAGTACTTAAGGTGAGGTCTTCAAGGAAAGATTGGGATGTGATTATATAGTATTCTGAGGTGAGGAAAGACTTAAATTCTATTAAGTAAGTTCTGAAGTTCCCATGGAGAAGGTAATTTGCATGGTTTCACCGATTAAATCCACAAAACGATCAACTCAACTTAAGCACTGTGACACTGACTAAAGCAGTTGACCCAGAGGATTTGTGTTGACTAATGTCCTGGAAAAACGTTCCCACGCTATCTGACATTGTTCTACTTCTCAACCCGGGGATAAAATCCAGCACGTGACCACATTTTTCCTGTATGGAGAAGAAAATGTCCTTTACCCACACGTTTCCGAAATGTATCAAGGCTTAGTACACGGAAACTCAATTTTCGTTTATGACTTCACGGGATCCCGACAAAAGTCGGAAAACATGATTCTCGTAAAACATGGGTGAAACCCTTCTAACTGCATTTTCTGGTACTCCATGTACTCGACTGCAGGCGCTGTTATGTGTATGCATTAAGTTCTGTGTTCGCTTTATCTTTTTCGTATCTATATAAAAGGAGTACCGAGCATCCTTTATACTTGTATTTATATATGTAGACATCCTTGCATCCTTGCTCATGTTTCGATTGTCTCCTTGGGGCATGTTTTTCAATTTATTCGCATCGATTGATCACTGGCCATTGGTGACAAACAAAAGGTCATTTCAGAATCCCTTTGGCATCTCTCAGATATAAGGGTGGTTGTGTTAATTGTGTTTCAGGACCATCAATTTTTGGGCAGATGGCAACATTTCCAAGGTAATTTCTCTTTCAGGAAAAAGATAATTCGCTTTGACCGTCAGTTTAACAATAAAAATGACGCTATGCGTCTAAAAAGGGAGACCTGAGTTGTCTCGTGGTTAGATTCACGATTTATTGTCCACGGAACCTTTGATATGATTTGAGATTAAAGGTCAATAGACAGTGTAGGCTACTGTGAGCTTGCGCATAGATCAGAACTGGCCATAATTTCAAATGGTCTTAGAAGGGAGTATTGTTATAGTGGGTGAAGCGTATTATAACAGAGGCATGTAGTAATAACTCGTTTACAGGATACTCTTGGCAGAATTTATATACTATACAAAACTGTTGTAGAAGAATTTGCAAAAACCCCATTTTCCTGTGTGAATCAGCTGAGCCTCTTGATGAAGGAATGCAAACCGATAACGAAGAGCCTAATTTCAGCTATATTGTGACTGCTGAGGGTAATGGTCCATTGAGAAAAATTAGAGAGGAAACGAACAAAGAAGCTAATAGGGGTTGTGGCAGATAATAAAGGAAGCAAGACGTATTTTGGATGGTTAATGATTCTGAGCATAAAACTACGAGTACAGATTCAAGATGAAAGCTCATATTTTCGTCTAAAGATAACAAATGGCTAAGAGACTCATGATAATAACTCTGAACAAGGACTAAGGCTTATACCTGAAACAATGCTAATTGTCCAGATTCATTTGCATTTCTACGAACTTGCTTCAAGTAATTCAAATTTTCGTCTAACATGTTTGGCTGCATTTGGCTAATTACAGTGCGATATTGATTGCCGTCTAGAATTAGAATGGAAAGGGACCGAATTCTTAGACCTTCAGTTTATACTCCGTATAAGTCTATGCTTTATAAACGTATGGTTTCTACTCAAAGAAATTTCCTGATGCTGATACCCGTAATAGGCCCAATCGAGCAAACTTTACACTTCTATTTTAACATAAGGTAAAAGATGGAAGAAATAACTGGTATTGAGGATCTAGTCATTTTGGCGATATACTGGTGTGATGGCCCAACATACGGTAGGTTCTTCCAACAGCCAAAGGCATTAAAGCCAAATAATCAGAAATTGCTAAACAATAACCTCGCATGGTATTGTTGTATTGTTCTGCAACTGTCGGTTGTTTTGTTGATTAGCCCAACAGCTGGCTGCGATGAGCTCTTAGTGGAGCAATCGACGATTACGGTAATAATTAACCTCGCAGGGTAATTATTATGTAAGGCGATTGTTAAAACTAAGCAACTCAGGTGCTGCAACCGGTAGAACAAATGACAAGGATGTTGTCTGTTGTTGGTCTGGAGAGTGCCGTTTCTTATCATCAGTTATCGCGATATCGAGTTACCCTTCGGTTCGGGTTAGGATTGTTTGAATTGTTAAGATAAGTCAGTTTGTTTTATTGTAATAAATAAATAATATGTTAAAAGAAATTCGAGTGTCGTTTCATTGGATTTATTTATTCGATTGCTTAGGGAGCACGACACTGGTTATCTGAACTTATCAAACCAAACACTTCTTCCTGATTTAAAGCAGCAATCTTTCCATTTCCTCCATACATCAGTAGAAACATCTGCTGTAACTTTACAACTATGTAGTTATCTCCTCTATCTAGATACTTTTGCAAGCGGCTCCGTTGCCATATTTCTAATTCATGTCTGTAGAAAGCGATATCCCTTTCTTCATCTACGTCAGAATAGCATTCCCTTCACTTAATTAAGACGCTCCAGTATGTAGGTTACCTTTAAGTGTTACTTTAATTTAGGAAATAAGAAAAAGTGCTGGTGGCGAGATTGCGACTACAAAGTGGGTAAATTAAAATTACCCAGCAAGGTTCTCTCAAAAATTCGAACTTATCATGAAGGATGTGCTGACGTATTATTGTACTGAAACAAAACTCATTTCTGAAGCTCATGAACACCTTTAATTTCTTTAATACTTCAGGATAAAATAATGCCCGTGATTGTCTTTTTTCTTTCCATAAAATCTACGAGAATCACTCCTTTGATATCTGTGAAAACAGTTTCCATCACTTTGCCTGTCCGATCTATCAGATTTGTTTTTTATGATTCTGATGATCCTACTCATAACGGAACCGTTAGTTGGGCAGAATATTGCCTTTTTGTGTCTTAACCCCGTGCCAATGCTTGAGTAAAAGTCCTCTGAATTTTATACGACCCTATTCAAAAAGGCACCAAGTATTCTAACCGCTGATGCCTAATACGAAAAACGTTGCGACAGAGTCAGATGACCGATAAGAAATGCCTGAGATATTCCGAAGAAAAGGACAGCAGTCTTTCTTTTTCCTTCACGTTCTATAATTTCTTGAACTCTGGCTATCATTTTATTGTGGATTGATGCCGACGTTCGTTCACAGTGAGGATCCTTTTTAAATGCTCTCGCTCTCTCTCTCTCGCTCTCTCTCTATCTCTCGCTCTCTCTCTCTCTCTCTCTTTCATTCACTATTGTATGGTATAGTAAGCCATAGCTATAGTCTGTAGTGTCCATAATTTGATTGCTGCTCCAATTCAATTTAAGATTTAAAATGGAAAGCTTTCTAATGTTATCATCATCGCAGAAAACTTGTGACACACTTTGATTTCTTCTCAGAATTTGTGAACGACTTCATGAGAAACAAGAGCAGCCCAGAAACTTCTTGATTAACATATACGAGATTTCGATAATATTTAGGACGCTAGGCTTGTTTGAGTTACTCTGATTGACTTTTGATAGATATACTAGAGAATATCAGTTTGTCAACAAGAATAGATTTTGGATAAAAAAAAAAAAAAAAACTCTTGAACTTTTCGCGCTGTTTCTAGCAATATTTTCCTGTTTAACGTAGGCCTCAGTCGTACTCCTCAAAAATTTCCCTGTAGGTTCCATTTGTGTGCTTTATTAGCCATATTTTGTTTCAAATATCGGATTCTATGGCCCATCCAATCTCACTTCTTTATTATTAGTTCATCAACGAATCTATCCTGGGCTGAGGGTCTCCTACATTCTTCGTTGAACACTCCGTCTTGACATCACATTTAGATGACTTAAAGTGGACATCTATTCACAAATATCCATCAGCATTTTACAGATTGTATAGATTTTTCTTCTACATTTGACATCTTTGCGCCACCAGCGATTTAATATTGAACTTTTTTTATGGACAGTTCATTGAAAACATTTGACCAAATCCACTTCTTCGTATACCATCTAACTCGATAAATATCTAATTGAAGTAAGATAAGTAAACATCTTTTTTTAACTTCGGAATCTACGTTGCAGATTCTCGACAATATTCCACTATAGATAGCTCTTAGAGTCTTATATTATTATAATTCTAGAGGCCTTTGACAAATTTAATTATTTCCTGAGATATTTGGCAACGTCGCAATGAATTGCCTTTTTTAAGTCAAAACTTTTTCATAGTATAAAAAAGATAAGTAGAGTCGGGATTTATGTTCTGTCCATCGCTCCAGATTTTCTGCAATTTGTGGTTAATGTGGTCTATATAGAAATGATCTCTTCCGCAGCTACCGGGAGATTCTATATCGATATGACAGAACGGAGTCTTCTGAAAAGTAGCCGTTTCTTCTTTTTCATCCTTAAGAGCAAATCAACCAACTTGACACTTTTATCATCCTTTATTTCTAATACCCTTGAGACTGACCGTGTTGTATATACCGACTTCTACAAAGTCTTTGACAAGCTTTCCCACACAGTGCTGCTATATAAGCTATTAAAAGTCAGTTTTTCTCCGTTGTTGGTTGAATGGATCTCATCTTATTTATGTGATAGAAGATTTAAAATCCTCTTCAGAAACGCACTTTCAAGTGTTGTTTGTACGCAATCTGGAGTTCCTCAGGGAAGCCATCTTGGTCCTTCATTGTTTGTCTAATTTAGTAATGATCTCGTAGCTGTGATACAATTTTCTGAAATTTTAATATATGCTGACGATGTCAAGATCATTAAACAGTCTGAATGATTGTGTTATTGTCTTTAGACATAAGATTTCGTCTTTTGCGTACCAGAATCGTACAGACAATGTTGCTATAAATGTAGTATACAAGATTAAGGATCTGCGCATTATCTTTGACTTAAAACTTACCTTTTCTCACCGTTTTGATTATATTGCTGGGGAGAGCCTTTTCGATGCTTGGGTTTATTAGGTGCAGGGCTAAAGAATTTAATGGTCTGCATGCATTGCGTTCCTTGTATGATTCATTTGTGTCACGGCTGTCAAGTGTTGAGTCCTTATTACAGTCGTCGCTATTCATGGAATATGTAACTTTTATCTATAAGTCAGATTATATATATATGTATGTCGGCTACATAAATAAATAAAAATAAAAAAAAAATGGATGAAAGAAACTACGTAGATGAAAACCATCTTTGTATTCTGAGTATTATAAATAAAGATCTTCCTGTACAAGACTGATCAAGGTCTTATTTTACAAAAGTGCATTGGATATTAGTATTTCAGACATAACACACCTCGCTATGTTCTCAGCTATCTACATAATATAAGGCAGACATTTCTACGATATTGACGAAGTTTCGTCATCTTAAAATGGGTAGATACGGCTAGAAAACTTATAATTTTTACGCATTATTTCAAAAAGATCTCAATCTTCAAAGTATTAAAGGAATTTCTGCTAGTATTTACTACTTCTACTACTACTACTACCACTACTCACATTGCCGTTCCTAATTCCCAAGTCGGGGGCTTTAGCAACAAAAATTTTCTGTTTCCATAATTCATTAGAAGGTTAGGTAAGTATTATTCACGCGCACCCTGACCTTACAGGTAAAACTGCCTGCAACAGCGACAAGTTAGTAATTGCTATACAATCACTGCAATATCTAATGCTATAAATTTCATTAATAGCGCATTTTATTTACAACTAAAATCACCGGTGTCCATATTTTGTCGTAAAGGTCAAACGTGACTTGAATTTATTTTGCAGACTCGAAGTGGAACAATTTTCTGCAGTAGAAGTTTCGTCAGAGTCGCACTTAAGAAAGCCGGTGGCGGTAAGGTGGCCAGAAAATATTCAATTTTATCGGCATTCAGCTTAATGAGAAATAATTTCTATCCTAAATCCCTCGTTGCATAAAAGAAGTGTGGTGGCTAAACATAATCTCGAGTCAAAAAATTGCATATTGCATATATATATTACTACATACATTATATATGCAGGTATGTAACTTAGACATAATAAACAGCATTTTTCATTGAATTGGATTTTGCTGCTTGAACAGGTTCATCATGCCAACGGGTCCATATTCTTGTCTATAACTCTACCATACCTATGTACACCGAGAGCACCAGTCATCTGGGGGGCTACAATATAGCCTCGGGCGTAATTAACTTATGAATATGCAATGGATGCAACCTCTTAATTATTGGAATTAATCAATTCCAATCATATTTTCCCGTAATTATATATCATCTGAGATCTAAAAATTCTGCATAATCCTGAATGGAATGGGACGCCCTAATCCATACTACTATGCTCTAGTGACTTACCTTCATTTTGCATGCAGAAATTTGTTGGGATCATCTTCGTTTTATTTTCAAAGAAGAAAAAAAGGAATCATCTGTAGTTCGAGCTAGAAATAGGTCCTCGATCTTCTATATGTCCTATAAATTTCAGGTACAAAAAAGTATAGCAAGCCGTAGACTAAACTATATACCATAGGTAGATGTGTAGAAAGTGATGAACTACATACATAAAAGTAGGTACCCGAGTACTGTTGCCATATTTAGATTGCTTTGCCGCACAGAATGTTTGAATTTAAAACTGGTTTTGGGGCGTGTCATGGCCGTCATTTTTTTCGTGTCACGATCGCACCCTTCTCCGAGTTCTGAGATTATTCTTTGTTGGAATTTCTTCCTCCTAATGATAAATGCCGTTCATGAATTATTTAAAAAAACTCCTGTCAGTTTTTGGTCAAGTGAAACTAAAATTGATGTCCATTAATTGCATGCAATTTTGCAGGTTTTAGATCCTGGGTTAGGACCACATCAAATGAATATTTATCGGCATTAATGCACGTATGTAGATATGTTTCCAAATAACTATACACATATGTATGTATTAGATGTGGGCAAGATTAACAAAATAATTAAGGAATTTTAATTTAATCGATATAACTATGATTTCATTGCAAACCGGGTAAGAATTAATTCGTGGATATCAGGGCATACCGAAATTTGATGATTATTTTTAAAAATTTCGATTTTCAGTCACTAAGGATACAAATTATCTTTGAAAATAGGTTTGAGACTACAGTTAGGACATAGGCCGTACAAAGTCAAACTAAAGAGGAAAGTCAACAGTTTACAGTTTTTATAAAAAAAAAATTATGTTAACCTCCTTTTTGCAAAAAACGAAGATGTCAAAGTAAAAAAATGGTAAGAAAATCCGAAAATCTTACTTTGGACTACCAGAACTCCGAAGATTGAAGACTACGGGGGTCACTGAGTAATCGTTGGAAAGGCCATGAAGCATAGAAAGAGCTCTTGATAGGGACCATAAACGCTGTTACATACAGGGTGTTTTGTAAAAGACTAGCATAATTTCTAATCACCCTATATATCCCAAACTGTTAGTGTGGACCCACATCTGCGATAGAATTTTTTGTTTGCCTAGGTGAGTACTATCACCTCCTGTTCTATGGATAACCTAGACGGAAACACCGAGTAAGGTTTTTAGAAAAAGAAAAATTAGAATCGGCAACCCTTTCAAATTTTGTACACGGCGTTTTTAAAAAAATGTAACTTTAAGCTAAAAAATGTGACGAATCGGGCAACTCCTTTGCAGGGTTGCCATACAAAAACTTCATTTTTAACTATATATTTGGGCACTGCCTGAGACAGCGTCGACGTAGAGAGCTACACTCTAACACATATGTGAACGTATACACGCACATACATTCGCGCACCGTCACGCACAAACAAGGACACGTGCGCAAATTAACACACACACAAACACAGAGTGAAACCCTAGAGTACAAAATCGCGCGATTGGGTCAGATGATAGCTCAGATATTATACAAAAACTTTTTTTCACCAAACTTGGTGGATAGGTTCCTCTTCTTTGCGCGATTGAATCCCTGAAGCCCGTTTTGCGCGAGGGCTCGCATCCGGCAGGGGAAAGGGGCAAAGTTTCAATTTCTTCTGCTTATACTTCATGAAGGAAGGAGTGTAAGAGTGTAGCACACCGTTTGAGGCCTTAAATAAAAACTGACGGCGGGGGCTATAATTAGTAGAAATTACGAGTTTGGAATGGAAAGGGGGGTGGAAATATAAACTGAAAAATTTGTGATCCTTCTACCTCCCACATTAAGCGACCGATTGGAGTTTCCTTACAAAGGTACTTTGACACCCTGGTTGCGTTAGGGTACTACGTTTTTCGATCTTTGGACTTTTGACTTTTGGACTTTGGACTTTTTACTTCTGTAACCCCTGTAACTCGGCCATTTGATCTCGCAGCGTAGGCATGTGGGTACTCAAACTTCTTAAAAAAAAAACATATTCAAAACTGTACTGATTTCCGATATTGTACTAGAACAAAATTTGACCCCCCCTGCCGGCCGCCCTGATTGCTTTTGGATTTTTTCTAAGAGAGCGAAAAGCTCTATTTGCACTCTTCTATCGATTCCCATACTTACTTTTTTAGTACTTCCCTTTTTGATTTCTTATTTCTTAACATTGTAGTACTAGGGTATTTTCTATTATCGAGCTAACTCGGATAGATTAAGTCCGATCGAGGAACGGTTTTCACTTTTCAACTCAGCTGCCCAACAGCTACAATTCGTTAAAGAACTTTTTTCCAATTGGCGTATTTTTTCTGAAAATGAGATTGGAGGGGGCTACCAATTTCCTGTGGGGCAGCATGTTGGTAATCAAATGAAAGGTCTGGCCGAGTACTTTCCAGTGGTGTAGCTTTTGCCCTATTTCGGTTAACTTTATCGAGTTTATTGATACATTTTACCCTGCCCCGCGGCGTGGCGTCGCAAACAAATTTTCATATCCTTGGGTCACAAATTCCAATTACAATATTTTCCATACATTCCATCTAATCGTTACTACTACTGAAATTATCTACTCTTTACTGTCTTTCATCTACAGAAAACCGCAATTCATTATCTTAATTAGTTTTGGAGCATTCTGCAAAACTATGTTTGGCTGCCATTTGCAATTTTCTATCGTCCGTCTATTACAAATTGATCCATACATTTTTCCCTCAAATAAAAACTGATCCGTTTTTCTCAATATCTTGGTCATATTTCAACCAATTTTAATAATTCAAATAATTCTTTGGGGAAGGAAGCTCTCATCTATCCACTGATGTATACCATTTTGGGCTGCACAACTCACTGGAGTTGCGTCCGATCGGGAAAGGGATTTCCCTGTTTGCCTGAATTAATCGGCGCCTAAAATTCACGGAAGACATTTTTTTTGCGAGAGTACTTAAGGGTGCGGGGTAGGTACCCTTTTCTTGGGGTGCTCCGCCACGGCAAGTTGCATACCAAATTAAGTAAACTTTTTTCCGATTCAGAAACAGTATGTGAGGAACCATTTCCCGAATTCGCTGGATAGCCCGCCTATCTTTACACTAATTGTCCCGTCTTTTTTGTATGAAAGGTCTCTACTAAGGCTGGGCATTCCCCTCTGGGCGGGAAATCCTGTAACCTGCTAGTAACTATAATAATAATATAAAAATTGCAAATAATGTACAGGAAAAAAACACCATAGAGATCACAAACCAAAAAGAAGAAGAAGAAATCAAAATCTACAAAATAAAAAATTGTAAAGACTAGAATTTAATATGAATCTAAGCTACGCAGAAAAAAGTGTCATCGGCACGTTTAGTTTAAGCAAATACGCTTCACTTCATTCTTAAAATCCAATGTCTGAGTTTAGATTTTAACCGGACGAGAATTCCATACGCGAGAAATACCGAAAAAATAAGATCGTTGCCAAACAACATAATGTGCGCTAGGAATTCGAACGATTACATGGCGGGTCGAATGCAAGAATTGAAAGTGATTATATAAATACAAAGGAAACTTAAAACTTATCAAATTGCGTAGGAAAACTAATGTTATAATATTTACATAAGTACTTGAAGAGCATTTTATGTGGAATTTCTATAAGCAGCAACGTGATTGTGGTGTCTTAAATCATAAACAAAATTAACGCAATCATTAAAAGCTACATTTAGCTTACGACTGCATACAGAGAAAACCAGCGAATGAATTGGACTTCAAAAAATGAAATGTGGAATTAGCAGTGCCTCAATAAGCTTTAGCTTTAGCTTTAACTCAACCCTACTCGACAGACAAAGCAATCGAAGACCGCTATAAATCTTTTGTAATAAGGTATTAACATGGTGCAATATTCCAATTTACTATTGAAATAAATCCCAGGATTCTTAACCTTGCTGGCATATGGCAAAAGTACACCATTAAAATGTATAGAGGGAAGATCTGAAAACTCTAAGTCCCTCCTCTAAGAGACCAACCAAGAAGAATTCAGGAGATTCCACAAGAGTCGGTTGCAGGTGGCCCAATCAGAGATATTCATTAAATCACAGTTTAGTCGGTGTATGAAGTCCACAATTAAAGCAATTGGACGAGATAGATATATATGAACATCGTCAGCATATATGTGAATGTTCACGTCTTCAATAATATCAGGGAGATCATTTATGAATAAGCTAAAAAGAAGCGGTCCAAGAATTGAGCCTTACGGAACACCACATTTGACCTTAATCCAATTCGATTGTGCATCCCCAACTTTGACATGCTGAGAGGGTTGGAAAGGAAGTCCGAAATCATTCTAGAAGATGAATGAGAAAAGTTACACATTTTTTGCAGTTTTGATAAAAGTCAACTGTGATTGACGGAATCATAAATGTTTTATTGAACTCGAGGAGTATCAAAGCTGTTAACAAATCACTGTCTAGTGAATTGCATGTATCAGCAGATTTTTTCAATATGGCAGCTTCACTGCTATGGCCAGAACGTAAGCCGCACTACTATTTCGAAATGAGCTTATTATCTGACACATACTGCAGAATTTGCGAGCTTATTCTCGAGAATTTTGATAAGACAACAAAGTAAGCTTATTGGCCGATAATCAGAAATTGCCTTTGGTGCAGAGCATTTTGCCAATGGTATAACAATTGCAATTTTTCATATTTGATGGAAATCAGAAAATGTGAGCCAAATGTTACAAATGTAAATTAAAAAAAAATTATGGTGCAGTATCTTCTGACCCAGTGGCGGACATTCACGCCTTGAAAGGCTCGTTAAGTGATAAACATCGAAAACTGAGACTGCTGTGACCTGATATTAACTGATATTAGGAACGGGCCTTGCTATGGAAATATTACAGGGTGTAGTAAAATAAATATAAAGATCATACGATATTCAAGTCACATGATGGCAAACCCTTTCCGCATAAGCGAAACCACTTCAAATTGGACCACATTTTCTTAGAAAGCAGTGATGGATTTAATATCTTATTCAAATAGTTCCTATTTGTCCTATTAATTGCAGTATTTGTCTTGTTTCTAAATGCTTTGTTCCTGGAAAACCGTAGCAGCACATAGCACAGAAGACAATATCTAGTATTATGTTTGAGCTTGAGAGGTTTAGGGTTTTGGTCGGAAGCTTGCAGTTCCTTGTCGTAATTCAAATGTACTCTATGTTTTTTTTTCTTTTAGGTAGGTGTACAAATTAGGCCTTCCTTGGAGAGTTAATAAACTAAGCTAAGAACTATTGGAAGACCATTTGTCAGATCATTTGTCAGTAATACCGATATTTTAGGAATTAGAGCAATTTACATTTAATCATCACTCATTTTTACAAAAGAACTGTTCCGTTATACCCATATTTTAGTATCACTGCATAAACTTAAGACTTCATCGTACGATCATAGGCATCCGCCTATGAAAATGCAGAAACCGGTTTTTTTCGCATTTTTGGGAGAAGAGAACAGACCACAAAAATCGCTACGATCATATGTTCATTCGACAGAGCGCACTGTTTACATTCAGTGCAACTAAAATTCCAGCAGGGGCGCGCAAAGGGGGGGGGGGGGAGGCAACGGGACTCCCAGTCTCTCCAGAAGTCCAGTTTTTTTTTTAACATAACTTACAATTTATGTATAAAATGTAACGTGTATATTATTACAAAGTTCGATAAAATTAAATTAAATCTTTAGATATACAATAGCAATTTTTAAGTGCTCAAATGGTCGCAGAACGCGACTTAAGAGCCCTATTCTTCCGACTCCTTTGGATTTGGGTCACCTATGCCTGCCCCCTCCCAAAACCAAATCCTGGGTGCATTACTGAAATTCAGCAATTCATTTTGTTTTTGCGTTTTCGAGAAAACTGGTCTCAGATAGACAGGAAGAATCGCTACGATCATCGGGACTCGTTATCTGTTGTTTAGCAAGAGTAAGTTTTGATTATGAAAATGTGATTATTATTAGTAATCTTATTATTTTGAATTATATTATAATTGGCGTAAATATGAGTGATTAACAGCCTAACAGCACAGCTCTGTTACGGTCTCCAACTAGATCCTGTTTGCCTTTGAGTAGTATACTGGTAAACTTCAATGAAAAATTCCTTTCATTGCTCCACGCTACCACCGCACTGCCCGGCCGGCGAAGAAATTATGCTAAAAGGCATAAAAGATAATATCTCGTAAAAAATGAATTAAGGAATGCTAGAAAAACATCTCCAAACAGTCCGCCATATCTAATTTGATAATGAAATTTCCAAAGTTTCGTCGAGCATCTCTTTCATTCTCCTCCCCACACTCCATTCCGCTCGGGTAAATTTGAATGTTTGTTTTAATTCCTCCGAGCACATTAGACGCATAATCCCCTTCTAATTGCGCTCATTTAGCATGAAATCATTTGTCGGAATAAATTTCCATAAGTCCGGGGTCTGGAGCCTAACCGTTCCGCAATCACCTGCCTGGATACCATTGGGCTTGCGGAGTTGTGGCCAATGGCAGATCTAGCTGTATACTTCTACTTCTACTATGTCTACATCTATTTCCATGCACTATCAACAGCAGCAGCAGCAGTAACAGCACCGGGAACCATATTCACAGTATGAGTAGCTCTAGGTCGTGCTTTTGGTATAAAATCTTCTCAAGAATTTCTTATGAAATATTTTTTTTTTATTATAAAGTGTTATTGAAAAAAATGGTGTCGGCTACTCTAAAAGTCAACGCATCTCATTTGAATAAAAATTTAATTACAGAAAAATGAGATATAATTTCTGCCGCCCTGGCTCTGTTCGACTCTGCTCTGTTTTTGGTTGGAGATAACAAAACGTTGTGGGTCGAAACTAAGATCTCGCTAGAGGCTAGTGGAGTAAAGTGCTGGGCCTTCGTTTTAATGTGATGCACAGAGTTATTAAGCTGTTTCCTCTGCGAGGAGTTCATGGGAGTCATACTATGAGCTTCTCATCTATGGATACCGGATAGCAATCATTATCAGGGGCCGCAGTAGCCCGAATGTGAGAAAATTTAATGAACCAACAAATTTCCAAGTAATCGCGATGCTAATGCTGTTGTCGCCCATTTTATTAGCATGGGCATTGGGCATCTTTTTGGAGACTTACTCAAGAGACCTACATGTATATTGGGCCTTGTTAAATGTTTTTGTCAAGTGCAAGATCTTGTTCACTTTTAATGGGCTTTTAGGTGACATCACCTTATTTATAGATGCAAAGAGGATGAAGCAAATTATTTTCTAGTCGATAATAAAGTTCAGTGACATTCTTACATAATTAAAGTGTCAGAGCTGGGAAAGATTTAAGGTTAAAATGTTAATTTTGATTAGGAATTAATCGATACTGTTGATGGCAATCAGAGTAACATACCTTTGTTGGTTGCAGTGTGTAGGAAAAATATCATCATGAGAGAGGCATAGTGTAGGCATTGAATATATTATGGCGTTTATATAATTAGGGAATAATTTTAAATTGAATTTGAAATTTAAAAATTTTAAATATTAAGAATTCAAAATAATTGAATTTTTCCCTATAGGGCTCCTATATCAGTCTCTCCATATGTAGGCCCCTAAAAATGGCAGAGGGGATTCTAGATTTATGGGCCTATTTAAGCTTGGTAAATCACAGATCGTGAGGATTAAGATATATCCAAGGAAGACCAATATATGTCCTAAGAAGATCGAAACTTTGCTAAGGAAGAACCATAATGACATGTGGAATTTTATCAAAAATATCATAAGACACTGAATCTTCAGCAAACATGCGAACTGCATTCAAGTTCCATAGAGAATATTCAGTTCGTCTACCATATACAAATGTGATGATGTCGCTAATGTTGGCATATACAGAGGACCTTTCTATTTTCGTGAAAAGAAAAATAAGTTTTTGGGTCAGTCGTGCTGTTTTCGAACAGCACGAGTGTATAACAAAAATTAACCTTATTAGGAGTCAAGGCTTGAGGTGTGGAAGGAGAGATCGTATAGATACTCTATTGAACATCTAACGGACTTAAATCTGCCTGAATTATTTAGGAGTGTACATAAATCTGGCGCGAAAGTAAATAAAATAATAGTGATTTGCTCAGGAGAAGGGAGATGTAAACTCATGGCGTAGTCAGCTGTTTCTTTTACCCTTAATGGGTCATGATAAATTATTTAATTACCTTGTCCATCGTTTATCTGTTAAGGCTCGCGACGTTTGATGAATCCATTTTAGGACTTCTTCAAACAAAAGCGATAGATGCCTTTTGGTGCGAAGAGGATGGGCTGCTACAAGCACGAGTGAAAATAAGTGAATTAGGTCTCACTAACTACGGTACACAAAATTCGCATCAATTCCAATTAGCTTTAATCCTGAATTGACAGATTCAGTGTTCAGTAATGCTGGAGGCTTTGAACCTGACACACATCCACTGACGGTTCTGGGTGATATTATTGATATGTTCGGAAACTGTCGAATAAACACAATTTTGCAACTTGGGACCAGTAACCCTGACACTGAGTGGGAAGATGCTTTCATTTTGAATAGACCGCCTCATACACATTTCAGTACACTAACAATACGTGAGCTCCTTGCTCAGCTTTGAAGAATCTAATGGAACTCGTGCGCAGTGTGACAGTTGATCCACCTGATTTTCAGCATTAATAGAAGAGATTGTAGTCAAGTGTATCGTTTGATTAGCTTTGTGTTGACGTTAGCCAAATCTACAATTCATTTGTACTACATGAGAGTCGAAGATGGAAATCATAATACAGACCCACAACACCACTTCCAAGCCCTTAAAAGGTATTTCGTTGCTAGATAGAAGCGAGGTTTACGTCTTGAATATTGAATACTTGAAACTGCACATGGCAACCACTGTCGTCGGTGCAGGACGAGTTGCGCTCTTGTATTTCACTGGTGATAACAAGCCATAGAATTCACAACACTAGTTCACGGGGCATTTCCTCGCTTTGGAATCATTGGAAGTGTTGTGGAAAGGGCCAAGCACTTCGTTAGAGATTTTTAGCTGGAGGGTTGTTGGGGGTAGTTTGAAGAAGTCTATGAGACTGAAATGTAGTAGCTGGAGTTTACGTGATACAATTGGATGAAAATATGTTTTGCAGCAGCGCAAATGGCCCGAGAAAGTTTTCTGAATCGGAAAAAAAGTACACAACCCGATAGTACTTGGCGAGATCTTTAATTTGATATACAATATGCCGTATTGGAAACATCCCTCCTCTCCGCTGGGTTCTTACCCGCCTGAAAGTATCCAGAGAGCTAATAGTAGCTAGTAACTGAACTGAGGCGAACAATGAAACCCGTTTTCCGATCGTGGACATAACCCTACCAAGTTAGAATCGATCTAAGGTGCGAAAAATCTAGTACCTCGGTTCGAATACAAAAAGAGGGAAATACTAAAAAAGTGCTCATAGGGATGGCTATAAATAGTTATTTATGTAATCTTCCGAGAATAGGAGTGTACTAGGTATCCAAAATGTACTAGATCAAATTTTGACACCCCCTCCCACCGCTTAATTGAAATAAACATTGCTAATAAAATATGTTCAGAGTATCATAATGCATCGTTTAAGACATCTCTCATGTCTCGAGGTGACGAGCCTAAACTGGGGATTCCCCTTATAGGCACACTTCTAAATTTTATCTTTGATTTGACTTTAAAACTTTATGTTAAAAGTATTTAGTGAAAATTCCATTTTACTTTTATCTTATATACTAATTTTAATCCCTTGTGTTTTTGGAGTGCCTTGTTTTGTTTGTTTTTCTATAGATTTTATACAATTGTTTGCGCCTTTTGTGTGACCTTTTAGATTTAATTAGTTAAAGCGTTTTCGGCATAAGGCCAGATTGTGAAACGGCACCGAATTTCTTTAAACTTTGCACACTAGTTCCTTTTACTCACAAATCACAAATATGAAAACAAAATTCCGCGGAAAGGTATAGTTTTCAGAGATAATCGACTTTAAAATTCCCGAACTTTGTACTGCAATTCACAACACAATTTGACATTATCAAAATTAATTAACTCTTCTTCTTCTGTTTTGGAAAAAGGATTAAAAGTAGTGTAAACATACCTTCCGAACATTCGGGTTACCAGCATCGGGTTTTTTATTCATTACAAATGTTCAATTGATGTGTATTACAGCATTTAGTTAGAATGGAATAGAAAAACATTTATTAAGGAAACACACACACATACACACACACACACACACACACACATGCAGGCAGGCGCACACGCACACACACACACACGCGCTGCTGGTAACCCGAATATTCGGAAGGTATGTTTACACTACTTTTAATCCTTTTTTCCAAAACAGAAGAAGAAGAGTTAATTAATTTTGAGAATGTCAAATTGTGTTGTGAATTGCAGTACAAAGTTCGGGAATTTTAAAGTCGATTATCTCTGAAACTATAACTTTCCGCGGAATTTGTTTTTCATATTTGTGATTTGTGAGTAAAAGGAACTAGTGTGCAAAGTTTAAAGAAATTCGGTGCCGTTTCGCAATCTGGTCCTGTTTCCGCGTTTTCTCTCCTTTTTACAGAGCCACTTTTTTTTGCTTTTTAATTTTAAGAGTCATTTTATAACGTTTTTTTTAAAGAATCTACATACACAAAAAAAAGATTTTAATATTATATACACCCAAGTCCCAGGCTCGCTAGATGTCGTTCTTAAATTCAAGACTGAAGCCTGGTTTCACTCATAAGTAATAAATGAATATTTGTACCAGGAAACATATCCCACACTTGACCAGCTTTATTCTTTATACATAAAGCTGAACCTTGGGCGTGTTGCTAAACTAAGAATCTTTAAGATATTCAAAAAAGTGTTGTAAAAGTCAGAATTTCTTAAACGTCACGTGTTGCTAAACTCAGCCTTAAGAATTATTCTTTAAAGACAATCTAGGGCGATCCGAACGCACTTGATTATCTTGATGTATATATGTGTGTGTTAAGCATGATTTCTGTTTTTTCATTCAATTGTCTTGTGCTTACTGTTAGTTATTTAGATATTTAGAAAATTTGGTGAAAAATTATGAATTTAAGGTGTTAATAAATGGGGTAAGGCATGCTGTCCAAATTGATGACAATATTTTAAGTGTTCCTCGCCTTCTCAGCTAGATTATGTGCTTACTACCAACATTAATAAAATTCTCTTTCATACTCAAATTTCACCACAAAGCAACTTTGATCACGATTTTCTGTTTTTAACATACGAGATGAATTTGTCCGCTATTCCACTTTCAGTCTCCTTCACTTATCGGGATTTTAAAAACATCGATATGCAGGCACTTTCGGATGATTGCAACGGAATTTCTTGGAATCACCTATATGATGAGGAGTCGCTGGATGGTAAAGTTTTTATCTTAACCAACACCATTCTGCGTTTATATAATCAGTATGTACCTCTGAAAACTTCCAGTATTCGTGACAATAAATGTCCCTGGATTACAGATGAAATTCGTCAGGCGATGGCTGAGCGTGATTTCTTGTTTAAGCGATTTAGAAGAACTCAAGACAGTGTAGTTCATGGTAGATATAAAAGAGTGCGCAATAAAGCTATTTCTCTACTTCGATCATCTAAATGTGCCTATTTTGGGACCAAGCTAGATCCAAAACTTCCTGCGAAAAAGCTATGGAATAATGTTCGTAGTCTCGGTATTCATGGGAAGGATCCACCAGTTGCAAATTTCAATCCTGATGACCTAAACAACTACTTTGCTTCTAGCTCTGTGACTGCAACTACGCCTGTTTACAACTTTCAGGAATACTTCTCTCATGAGGGTTTCTCCTTTTTTATTTACTTATTTTTTTTCTTGTCTTTTGTTTTTAATTTATTGCATTTTTATTTATTTACTTATTTTTTTATTTTTGTTCTTTTCTTTGCCCTTTATCTTTAAGTTCTCTTTTTCTTTTTCATCTTTGGATATCCTTTTTTGTTTTTTTTTGTTTTTTTTTCTTTCTCTAATTATTCATTTGTTTATTTATTTATTATTATATTTATTATTATATTTATTTTTATTATTATTTTATTTTTGCTTTAATTTTAATGTTACTTATGTTGTTTTTTTTTTCCACCTAATTATACGTGATAAGATTTTGTAATCTTCTGTACAAGGCCGAATAAATGTATTGTATTGTTTTGTAATACATATGATATCCTGCAAGATCAAGGTAAACTATTGTTTTCACTTTAAAACATTGGCGGATTATTGTAGCAGTTTGTTTGGCGTTACTGGCGAAGTACCCAATTTACCGGAAAGTATTGGTGAGCAGCCTCCAGTTGAAGAAATGGAGGGGCAATTTTTGGACAAGAAGAAAATAAAATTGCTTATAAACCTTAGGTTAGAGCGTGATGTAGATTTTTCTCGTCCGATTAGTAAGAAATGTAAGCTCTGACAAAAAATAGCAACCGAATTCAATCAAAAGGGATACACGGAAGTCTTAAAAAATAACAAATAATTCCGCAATATTAATTTTGGTTTTGATTTAATTTGAGTTTTAATTTATTTTATTTATCAACAAGTGCCGTATTTATTTAAAATAAAACGATCCACAATATTTCATAATCTGTTCTTTTATTTAATTACGAACGAATACCAGAAAAATATTGTGTTAAATGTTCTCTTTTAGCAATCGCAGCTCTCGTTTCCGCCTCATTCATGCGATCTGGTGCATTGGTATCATCCTCGAAAGTGTCAGATTCTTCAACTTCGTAGATGTCTATACTTTCATCATCCTCTTGATGAAGAAGTATGAAATTATGTAGGATGCAAGCTGCGATTGCAATAAATTCTAATTCTCTGATTTCTAAATACTTTAAACGTCTAAAGAGACCTTTTAGTCTTCCGAAGTCCTGCTCGATAACAGCTCTTGTGCTGCTTAGATTCCTATTAAATTCTTTCTTTTCTGTGCTGAGATGTCCATCGTCTCTGTGAGGAGTTAATAAAAACCCCGCTATGTGGTATGCCGAATCACCCAAGATGTGAAATTCTGGGGGTAAAGAATTTTCTTCGGAATGTTTTTTATATAAGGTGCTATCTCTCCAGACGCGAGCATCATGCACACTCCCTGGCCAACCAGCGTAAATGTTGGTAAATATCATTCTAGAGTTGCATGTAGCTTGTAGTGGAACGGAGTGCTGCCCATGTCTGTTGTAATAACTGTTATCTGTTGTAGGTCCAGTTATAGCAACATGTGTTCCGTCGACACAGGAAACAACATTAGGAAAGGAGTTGTTGTCTCTAAGTAGATTGAATGCATCAACAGTTTTTTTAAGATCTCTTTCTGGCCATTTAATAAACTCTTTTCTTTTATTGTACATCATCTAGCATATTTTTATCACAATTCTTTGAGCCATCCCCCTCTCAAAATTGAAACGGTCACCGACTTGCTTGTAGGTTTCTATGTTAGCCAAATACCGAATGGTAGCCAGCAAATCCCTCTCAAATCCGTATTTAGATCGTCCAGTAGGACGTAGTTTCCAGTGACTGCCGAAAGTTGCTAACAAACGCTGAGGTCAAGAATAAGCAAGTCAGCAATATAAAAATATAGTTTTCTGGTAAGGGTTACCTCGAAAGTACACTGCTCAAAAGTGTATAAGCAAAATGTGGTTTTTCGGTTGTAAATTCCTGGAATTTGGTTTGATTTTGGTTCTGTTTTTTGTAGATACATCTATTGCGCATACAACAATAACAAAATTCTGGAATAACGATACAAACAGGTATTATATAATTATAATGGGACAAAACCAATTTTTACAATTCAAACCACAAACCACATTTTGCTTATACACTTTTGAGCAGTGTACATCTATTCATCCTAAAGTGGCTTCTAAAATCCTCCATACTGTAGAAAGGTACAACAATTGTAACAAAATGTTCGACTCTTTGTCTTTTGACCCGTAATTCAATCTTTTCTTCAGAATCTGAAGAGCTACTTTCATCTAACAGAAATGTTTTCATTTCTTCTATATTCTATATTTCATACAATTCAGAACAGTTTATAATCTGATTCATTTTAAATTTGTATACAATATATTAAAAAAAATTTACAATAACTGTCAAAAGGATATGAGCTGTCAAGTGTTGTAAAACTCAGTCTCAATCACATTCAGATGGTTCAGTTGACAGCTGCCTGACCTGCAGAAAAATTCTTAGTTTAACAACACGCCCCTTCTCTCCGCCATGGCCTTGCACTGAGAGTGAAGAGACTACCCCTTACCAGAACAATTAATTTTATTTGTAAGTTTCGGGTAAGTAGGCTCTACCGCCTTCATATTTGAAACGTGGATAAAAACCTTGCTTAAGGCTGGGTCTATGTCATAATTGGGACAACTCGGTGCACGATTAGCAAGATGGGCGGGGCGTTAAGATTTTTTGAATGAATCGTAAATTGATTAATGGAATATTTATTTAAACACCGAAGGCAACAAAACAACGTTTTCTATTTTTTAAATGTGTCCCCTAATTTTTATTGAAAATGATTTAAAAATGCAAGTTCAATAATTTTTATTAATATCCGGGGCGAGGTGCCAAAAACTGGAAATAAATTAAATAAATTTTTAACAAAATTTTTAAAGTTTTCCTATTTTTAAAATTTTACTTATATCTACGACAATTGGACGCAAGAGATTGCTTTACCTGCAGTTTACCCATCAAATTTTCATAAAAATAAGTAGAATTTTAAAAATCGGAAAGTGTTTTCATTATATTGTTTTATAAAGCTAACGAAAATTAATTTCCCTAACATTTCAATCACTAAAAGAAATAAATCTGAGAAAATTCCAAGCGTTGTGGAAACATTATCATTAAAAAAAAGTTTATAAAGGTAACCGGAACATTGCTGCAACCACTGTTATGACAAAAATTTTACGAAGTAATTCAATTATTATGCCCAAAATAAATTAACCGAAAGCACCCTGGGTTATACAGGGTGTTCCGTAAATGTCTTTAATCCTTTAAGGGGATGAAAGTAGAGGTCATTTCGGTCAAAAAAGTGTAGATACTTTTATATCGAACTCCGCTTGGTTTTCGAGTAAATCGATAATATCGATTTTCGAGATTTTGCATACCTTTTCAGAGTAATTTCGTTATAAGTTCTATTGTAATTAATGGATTGTGACGTTCAAACCTTTATTTAAAAGAACACATATTGGCCTTTCTAAGAATGCATAATTAGTTATAATTGTGCCTTTAAATATAAAAAAAAAAACAGTTTTCTCTATGATTTTTCATTTCACCAACATTTTTGTCGCGTTTCAGTGTACATTTATTCGAAATATCACCATTGCACGAACTTGGCAAAACTATGAAAAAATTTGCGCATTATGTCCCCTTTCCAAAATGACCTCCATAAGTGCTATCAACAATAACAATCAAAAGTTATAAGCAAACATTTGGAAGATGCGCCCATCGAGGTAATCTTCAATTTTTTCGTAAGATTCTATCTCCTCCTACAGTTCTTAACCTACGACAACCATTTATATGTCATTGTACGGGAATCTGAACTGGCTATTAGATAGGGTACTTTTCGATTTCGAATTTCGGAAATGGAGGGGGTAATTTCGAAAAAAACACTTTTTTACCAAACTTGATATTTACGTAGATTTCGTTATTCCGCATCTTCATTTTTGCGGGAGGGGCAAGCTCTGGGAGGGGCGGGAGTTCAAAGTTCCAACTTTAAGCGGCTATATTTGAATAAAAACCACCAAAAATGTCTTTTCCATTTATGAATTTAGGACTTACTTGCTAGAACAATGCTTGGTTGAGAAAATATAGCCGCTTACAGTTGAAACTTTGAACCCCGGCCCCTCCCAGAGCTTGCCGCTCCCGCGAAAATGAATTGCACTAGAAGATGCGGAATAATGAAATATACGTAAATGTCAAGTTTGGTAAAAAAGTGTTTTTTTCGAAATTACCCCTCCATTTTCGAAATTCGAAATCGAAAAGTACCCTATCTAATGGCCAGTTAAGATTCCCGTACAATGAGATATAAATGGTTGTCGTAGGGTTGAAAACTGTAGGAGGAGATAGAATCCTACGAAAAATCTGAAGATTACCTTGATGGGCACATCTTCCAAATGTTTGCTTATAACTTTTGATTGTTATTGTTGATAGCACTTAGGGAGGTCATTTTGAAAAGAGGACATAATGAGCCAATTTTTTCATAGTTTTGCCAAGTTCGTGTAATGGTGATATTTCGAATAAATGTACACTGAAACGCGACAAAAATGTTGGTGAAATGAAAAATCATAGAGAAAACTGTTTTTTTTTATATTTAAAGGCACAATTATAACTAATTATGCATTCTTAGAAAGGCCAATATGTGTTCTTTTAAATAAAGGTTTGAACGTCACAATCCATTAATTACAATAGAACTTATAACGAAATTACTCTGAAAAGGTATGCAAAATCTCGAAAATCGATATTATCGATTTACTCGAAAACCAAGCGGAGTTCGATATAAAAGTATCTAGACTTTTTGACGTAAATGACCTCTACTTTCATCCCCTTAAAGGATTAAAGACATTTACGGAACACCCTGTATAGCAGTTCTATAAGAAGTTATATTAAAGTAACCAGAATATTTTTATTACTCACTTTTTTTAAGCTCAATAAGGGGTTTTTAGTAGTCACAAAAAAGTTCCAAGTACCTACTAGTCTCCATAACTCAAGTTTTATAATTTGGTAATGGAAACATTACGGTTACTACTATATAAAAAAAAATGTATATCTTGGGAAAGCAGACAAATTTTTAAGCAATTTGTATTTCGTATTGTAGTTTTTGAAAAGTTCACACAGAAAGTCAATGTAGTCTCAAATATTACTTTCATTTCCATAAATTCGGGTCTTTTCTATAATCGACAGCAGGTGATAGATGGTTGCAGCTTTTTGGCACCGCAAATTTAAATAAAACACTGACATAAAATGTTCAGTGAAAAAAACTGCCACTTTCGCTCCATAAAACGAGTGAATACAAGTAGAAATGGTTACCATCAAAATCACTCCTGCATAGTGTCCTTCACACTAAATGCATGTTGAATCCTTAATTATTTTAAACCAAAATAACCCCGGATAGCTTAATTGTTTTTTCGGGAAATCCTCCACACCATGTCCAATTACAAAAATTAACTATGTCCCTCTGCGTCATCATTTGAGTTGTAGCTAAAAAAAAAAAAAACATGAAAATTCTCGCCCAAGAATAATTTCTCGATTTAATACCACAATCCTCTTGGCTAGCTGCTTGGTCGCTTCTACCCCCGCTGTACTCATGTTCACGGACTGAACAAATGTTTGATATTCAAACAGGCGATAAATCGTTGTAAATCCCCGACACAAACAGTGTCCCCAACAGTTGTAGCTCCAGTTAAAATGACAGGGGAGAAAAAATTAATTCATCACATCTCGCAGATTAATTTGTCACTGGGCAAATATTCCAGCAAATCCCCAAATAGCCACCACACAGCCAACACAGCAGTCACATGGAGGATGAGAGATACTCGTATTGTTCCTGGGTAAACATGACCTTTGAGAACATTGCGTGGATGGAAGGAGATCATTAGAAATTGGTAGGTACGGAGTAAGTGGCTCGAAGGAATGGTTACACTCCTGGAATGGGTTTTATTATTGGTAATCGATTCATTGGTCAATGTTGAAAAAAAAACTTTACTAATTCCGATTGCTCTAGCAAGCCAATGGAGGAGTATACGTGGCTCCCTAAAATCCGTTGCAATCTATGTGCAAATTTATGTATCTACATAAAACAGGGTGTAAGGGAAGGATAACAATATCCAAAGTTGCAGGCATATGGACCCGGGACCCGCTCGCTCATAGAATGCATGGTCACGTATTATAGGACTAGGCAAACAATGTCTGACACGCAGAATCTTTTAAAACCGTCCAGAACGAGTGCTGCTGAAATGTTCTCGTGTTTATTCTAGACCAACAAGAAGACCCCTCCAGCTTTGGTCCGTCTATTCACCTCTCCACCACCATGTCAGCCTCTTCTATTCACATATTTTTGAGCAATTCTCTGCTATGGATCTAACCCGTGCGAGTGAGTGTTCTAGCAAGCTAGCCCAGGGCACTACACTCTGTTCCGGAGATTGTTTGCCCTAACTCTTTGTCGCCGTAGTGCACTTTCATCAAACACCAGCAGGCGGGTTTAGCTGTTAATTAAAACAGCCGATTGGAATTAGTTTCTGTTTTGAGCCGCTACAATGAGAGGGTACTACAAAAAATTAACGTGGTGAAAAAAACAACACTCGGTGATTGAACCAATGCAGAGACATGCGGTATATCAATGTAGTACCTAACTCGGGGGTTAAGGGAGTCACTTTGTAGTCCATCAATCATCAAAAAATTATTCCGAGTCGCCGGTGCTTTGCTTAGGTTCTGTGTTGTTTCTTGTATTTATGTTTTTTTTTTCTTGTCTACAACATCGCATCGTGCTGAGATTCTCATCAGCGCAGGTATAATGGACACTTGTTCGGTATGCTGGAGTCTGTGAGCGGTTCATTAGCTTTAGGTTAAGTTCCGTGCTGACAAATCGACGCAATTGTGAGGTTAAGTGGTGAATTAACGACCTCATTGATGGCTGGGATTGTACATACCTAAAAGTCTTGATTATACTTGAAGAAGTGAGCAAAATATTTTGAGTGAAGATTTGTTATAAGTGTGTTTGCCCTTTTTTGGTCATTTTGATTTAATTTACTTAAAAATAGTTGTAATATCTTGTGACTCATTAAAAGATGAAGAAAATCATCAGATACCACTCAAATTCTCCTCTAATTAACAATAAGTTTTGTATTCGTAAAAGGGTACTAGTATAGGCAAACTAATAACGTACAAAGTCTGGGCAAGTAGAACAAAAATCTGTAACGACTCGTTCGAACATAAAACCGACGATACCTCGACCAGATGTAGAAAAGTCCTCAATTTTTTCTTAGAAATTTACTGGAAATTTTTTCTTTGGAATTTTTATATATTATTGAAGGCCGACAACCGCTCTTGTGCCGCTAACAATTTTTGTGAGTGTAGACGCGTAGATGAACAATAAGCATTCATTTCTTCTTAGAAATTTACAAAAAATGTTTCAGCAGTTTTTTTAGCCACTTTGATGATCGACTAGAGTTATTTTCAGTTACAATACATGCATAAAAAATCTAAAGAAAAAATTTCCAGTAAATTTTTAAGAATACTTTGATGGTCGAGGTATCGTTGATTTTATATTGAAGCAAGGCATTCCTAGCTTAAGCTTACCCTTTACCTGTTTCAGCAATGAGTCATCGTCAATTTTATTTTCGAGTTAGGCGTTGCAGATTTTTCTTCTACTTGCCTAGTCTTTGTATGTCATTCGTTTGTCTATGGTAAGTACTAGCCTCGCCTTCACTACAGCCAATCTGAAAAATTAATTGTGAATATCCGTTTTAAGTTTATTTTCTTTAGATTAAACCTAGGAGCTTTTTGGAATTGATATCATATCCACGATTAAGATGCATACTGCAGCAGCGATTTTCTGGGTTTTCCAAAACGACAAGTTTCTTTCAGATTCTAGTCAAGGCTATCTTTTACGGGGTACTATATTACGAAATAACAGCTTTTCTGTGCCCTTCCTCTCGCACAAGCTTTGACTTCAACTCAGAAGATAGCAAATATTCGAGAAGATAAAAATGCAAGTTCCCTTTAAGTTCCTTTATATACATGGCTCAGCTAAGCGATATATTGAGCCTAGGACTCTCGGTCTGCACTACGACACCAGAATCCATCTCTTATACCCATCCTTATATGTATACCAGAGTAGTGTAGGATGGATTAAGACTTTTGGAGGGGCCAACAAAATACGTCTCGGGTTATCTCGGTCCCGATAACTAACTTAAAACTATAAAAAATAACAAGAGTTAGGAAGCCATGTATTTTGATTTAAACATAATACGGTGAAAAAAATGTGTAATGTGCAAATTCCATAAAGGATGAAGCCTGTTCTATGTGAATTTTTCAAACTTTCAATAGCAAAAATGAACGTTCGTTTGAGAGCCACAAGCCTCGAATTTCTATGGTAATTAGATATTTGGCCATCTTTTTGTCGAGCTCTAGAAATTACACTGTTGCAAGTGCAGTCTCTGCAACGCTGTTATTTTCAACGAATTTTTGGCAGCCAGAATATTTATTAGAGCAAACAAGTGGAATTCCCTCCCTATGTAATTGTGGGTAGATAGTTTTTGCATTAAAGTTGGCTGTATTTTTTTCTATATTATTTTTTATACGATGAATTTAACAAACTGATTTATGGAATCGTAAATAAGCATAAGATCATTGCCCTGTCAAAACCCTTTACATCCTCCAAACTAGTATTGGGGTGTAAAACCACCCTGAATTCCTTCTCTCGGAATAAGAGGGTTCTCGTTCTGTGGATGCCAGGTCACAGCGATATTGGCGAGAACGGAAAATCGTAACAGCTTGCTCGTCTTGGTGCAGCTTCGGAGGTATCCTCCTGCACGATCGGGAATGCTCCAAAACCTCTTGCCCTTAATATTTCGGTTTGGACCAGCGTAGTCGTTTTTGGCAGAATGACTATTCGGGTATAGCTACTATGAAACCTAAACCAAATCTAGCGAGCAGCTATGAGCCAACAAGCCAACTCTGGGAACTCTGGTGTCAATTCTCACGGGACACGCTTTTCTCAGGGGTGCAGAGGTTGCGAAGAGAATTTCGAAACGGTGACTCAATTTGTTTATCACTGTCCAGGATTCTCAGGAAAGTGATACAGATTTGTTGGCTCCCACCTCCTGGACGAATTGCATGAAGCAGGCAGGGAGGGTTAGGGGCCAATATTAAACTTTAGAAGAGCGTCCCTGTTGGGACCTATGAGCAATTGTTCATAAGTATAGATGGTGCACAATGGGTCTTGCTGCGGACTTCGTTCCAAGTATCCACTCAGGATCTCAACCTCTAGTCAATCCAATCCAATGAATCGCAAATTAAATTTATAGGAAATTATTTAATCAGCAATAATTTTACGATAAAAGAAAATGACAGTGGAAGCTGAGATGTTAGTACGTCCTTGATAGAGTAGTTCTCCACTGGAAATCGTCGAAATATTCCATTTCACCATCAATTTGGATACCTGGAATAATAATAGTTTCTTCAGGCTATTCCTTTATCAGATCAGGAATCTAGTCCGAAACTTTTTAAAATGTAGCTTGACTCTCGCTGCTATGCTATTTACCTGATAAGATTTCAGGTGGTACTTTCGGTGCTATACATATGATATAAGTCATATTTGACAAATCATTCCTTGCGCAACCTCATTGAACTTGACCCTATCTTACCATATATATGTGAATAAGATTTTCTGATAGCCATGGATAGATGAAATACATGAAGTTTTGGTTTTATTTTGCGGCAGGGTGAGAATGACTTTCAGAATTTTTTCGCGATCACATCTAGGTGAACATTCCGATATAATTTAGAATCTAGCATGAATCGAAGATATATCACTACTATTATCGTTCCTAAGAGATATGATTTTACTATCCCATATAACAGTCTTTTTCTACAAAAAAGCATCAGGACAATTTTTTCTTTGTTAACACTGAGATCAACTTTGCGCATTTTTTATGTCCAAGCTTTACAAAAGATGAAACTTCATCCACAGAGCTACCTAATCCCGAGGTTGCGATCATGACATCTTTAACTTAACCTTGCACGAAGATTTTGCTTATATTAAAGTGCATCAGAGCCACGTTCACTGCATGGCACCAAGGGATGTGTATAGAACCTCGCCCGAAGAACAGCTGCTTTCGACAGTTTTCATGAGCGTCACACTCCTATAAGAAATGAGTTACGTAAATTCACTAGTACTAAGGCGACTACGGCTTAGAAAAACGTAAATTAAATTATATAACAAATAATTTTGAAAATAACGCTTGACAAAACTCACACGTACCTCTTCAAAATTGACGACCAAAATGGCGGGGAGAAAATATCAGTTAAAGTGTACAAAAAATTTGAAAGAAAAACTCATTTCCATTTTTGCGGAATCGGAACAAGGTGGTGTGCCAAAATTGTGTGTGCACGCGCAAACTCATAGTTGCGGAATCCTGCCCCAGATCTTGCTTTCTTTGTATAACTTTAAAATTTTAAAATTTTATACACAAATTTTAATTTTAATATTTAATTAAATGCAAAGTGAAGTGAAAATCTAGAGAATTTTTCTTATGTATTCATTAAGTGTAGGGAGGTATTATTTTCAATTTTTTTAATGCGGATTTAGAAGATTTAAAAAGATTTTCTTTGAATTTTCTATTTCATTCGATTCGAGTATAAATTTAGATTTATTAGAGCTCTAGGGCGGGGGGGGGGGGGCGCGATCGCCCCTATCGCCCTCCGCTGTATCCGCCCTTGGCGTAGTTATAAAAGCTATTTGTACGATCCTCCAAATAATGGGTAACATAATCCAATAAAAAGAAGGCCCTAAATAACTTAAACGTATACTGATACCGTTATATCACTGCCCTGTTGTAATAGTATCGAATAAAGTCCGTCGATACTAAAAGACTTACAGTTTTGACAGGATTGAGTAGAATCCTTAATTGCCTTCTGTATGAAGATAGAAAGAGATATGCTCCAATCACTCTTTTGCTGCTGTCCTTATAGGAAGATCAATGGATATTTTTTGCTTCTTTAATCATTGTAGCACGCGAATATGAAGATTTCACTTCTCTCATTAGTTGCCATGATCCATAGAAGCACACATATCAACTCATATCCACAGAATATTCAACGCTGACATTCTCGCAATTAGAGGGACATAGAAATGCTCTTTTTTGGTTGTTGAAACTTATGATGATGATTGAACTAGGAAGCTCACTTGTAAGATGCTCCAAAATTCCCCTCTAAAAGTTACTAAAGAAATGGAGAGTGACATAGCATAGATTCTTTTGAAACACTGAAAATTTCATGAATATTTTTCTAAGTTTTTAAAGAAAAAAACAAGTTGGCCGACGAAATGAGGGAAACCCCTTTTAGTGCAGATAAATCTCATAGTCGTTCACTTTTCAGCGCAGTAAAACAGACTCTCAATGTGCATAATTTAGAGAAAAATTTTTTAGCAAAGCTGACCTTTCTTAATTTCGAACCCATGAGATAGCATTAACTAGCACTTAAAAAAGTTTGGCTTTTATATCTCCGAAATCTCATTGAAATGTTTGATTTCGATATTCCTAGCTTTGCTGGCAAATGGTCGAAATCTTGCTAGAATAATTCTATAAAAAAAATTCATGTCTATTGAATATAATATATGCGGATAATAGAACGTAAAGATTGCATCAATTTAAATTGTAATTACCTTTCACAAACGAAAATTTCAGAAGATGAAAGAGTGCGCACTCTCGCGAAGTAGAATTATGTAATTAATATGGCTTGTTTTATGCAACAAACTTGTTAACACATACACAATTTCTTAAATCACTAAAAAACTATGTGAAAAAAGATGTTGCCTATTTTTTGATAAACCCCGATCAAAAGCAGTACAAAATAAATAACATAAAAAACTATGGAAAACACTTCTAATATAATAAATGACTCTAAGAGGTGCAGGATTTCACCAGATCTCTCACTCATAAATGCACGATTTGCATAAAATTCAAATGAAGCTCTTTCCACCGTAAGAATGAAAAGAATCACCACTTTGACCACCTTAATGATGACAGTAACAAAAGTAAGAGGAAAGCCGACGAAATCCATGAAAGCGAATAGAAATGATCCTAAATATTTGGGCAAGTAATATAATACTCGCCGCGGGAATGGAAGACCCTTCTTCACTGTCATTTAAAAGAAGAAAAAAGAAAAAAATATCCATAGGATGGGATGCAGTGAGATGAATTAAATTGATTTTATTGGAAGAAACTTAAACCATTCCTGGAGATAAAATTACCATCTAGTGAGTCATATATTACCTTCCCTGGGGAGCATTTAATTGTAGAGACATCCAGTTCCAAAATTGTGGGATATTTTGGTTTGTCAAGTCAACAAAAGCCCAAGGGAATAAAATTTTTTTTGAAAAAAAAAACAACTGAGAAATTCAGAAATACTTGACGGGATAATATTAAGGCTCCGATAGATTTCCACTTTCAAATCAAACAAAAAATGATGAATTTGTATAAGTACTTCATGAACTCATACACATTTACTCATGTATCCAAGCCTATGGTATTGATTTTAATTAGAGATGCATAGATACGAGGACAAAACAGGCTTAATCAATAAAAACCTCTGAAAATTTCCAGCTGCCTAATTTAACCCATCGGCAGACAACTTGAGATATTTCCTCGTAATTGAGGCGATCGATAAATTTCTTTTAATCAGTTTGAAGCCATAATTTTAACCGAATCTGAACGTGATGGGGGCTGAGCCATAAAAGTTAAATGGACCAAATCAATCACAGCCCACCATGTGATTGCCGTAGAAGGGAATTCCTTTTGAATTTGATTTAAAATTTTCATCTATATGTACACACATACATACATGGATAGGATACAGTCAGTGCCTAATTGGGCTGCAAAAACCAATCGCTTCAATTATTTTTTATTTTCTATTATTTTCACGACTTTTCTGGACTTCTATCAGTGTTGGATCTATCGAGTTTACGATATGCAAATTTACAGAAATTTTTTTTTTTTTGAGAAATAAGGGATAACTCATTTTATGACCAAATTACTTGAAGTAGCAGGCTATAAAATTGCCCAAATTTTGAAGATTCATAGCATTTTGTGAACAAGTCATACAAGAGTTCCCATATTATCAAGCAATAAGGATAAAATTAGGCATTGTTTGCTTTAAGAGTTCGATAAAGGCACAAATATAGCTGTAACTTTTGTAATGTGAATGGCGAATAATGCTGTATAGGCATAAGCACATTTTGTAATGATTCTAGAAATTCCGGGATGACAAAGTTACGGAAATTAATCATGCTCTAGGCGATTATCAGAAGTTTTTGAAGAGAATTTCAGTTAAACCAAAATGTAATAAATGACGAGGATACAACTGTTGAAGCATTAGCAGAAAGGCTCTATGTACATAGAAAAATCATAGAAAGTGGGATGAATGCGCTTGCATTTTACATAATTGTTCGACAATTGAACGACATACATGAATTATTCGAAAGAAATTGATCGAACAAAAGACACTACTTATTTAGTGATGATATTTATAGCGATGAGATGAAGCGTCCTATCATGCAAATGAGTAGGTGAAGGAGGGGTTAAAAATAAGAATTTAGATGTGATTTGAGTCTAATGACTTTCGAAATTTATATAAGAATGACACTTGACACTTTTGAATCGAGTGTCTTTATACGAAAATAAGACAAAAATATGTGGGAATCCATAAGTTATCACAAAAGCCTTAGACATAGTTAAGATTTTTGGTTTTGTTTTTTTTAAGGGCTGGGGATGAGGACAGATCCCAAGCACAGAGGCCAGAGTGGCCCATTGTGCTGTCCTGCTAGAAATCCCATCACCAAACCTTTCTGTCCCCTGTCATCAGACATTTGTGAAGAAGGTTTTTCAACTTATCTACATATAAGAGGGCAGAGTATCCAGCCTGCTCCGGGCGAAAGCCGGACAAGCACACAAAAGGCGTTCAGTTGCCGCAGGCTCCAGGTTCCAGGCAGGACAGACACTCAAGGCTGTCAATAACTCCCATCCTTGTTAGATAAGCGTGGATCGAACTGTGCCCAGTGATGCTGCCAATCACAATTTTATATTGTTTCTTTCCGAACCCCATGAGAAAATCAGAGATATTCCTATTTTGCCCATCAAAAAACAGTTTTATACATCTGCAAGTACTCAGGTTCTCCCATCCCTGCTGACGCTTCCTATGTACATCAGCTTTAATGAGAGACCCGATGCTCGAGGTAGCAACGCTTATGGCGGGCTTTGGTCCGAGAAGGAGAATCAGAGCCAACCACAGCTAAAAGGTCAGCCCCTGCATTCCACATGATCCCCATATGACCAGGATCCCACTGAAGGAACACCTTGTTGTGGATATATAACTTATCCACAGACGATCCCCAGTCCCTCAGTAACTTAGATGTTATCCAAGGGCCACTCAGAGCCATCAAGGCTGCCTGACTATCCGAAAGGATAGGATAGCAATGTCCCTGGCATGGCTATCTTCGCTGCCATTTAGCAAAGGCTTCATTCTGGAAGACAGTCGTGTACCTTCCAAGTCAGTACTCCAACTCAATCTGCGGCTCAAGTAAATAAACGCCCGCACCGGCTCCTTCAATAGTGAGAGAGCCGTCGATAATAATTTTTAGAGCGGACCGGGGAAGGATTAATGGAGTTATATATTCTACCTCGGATTGGTCTTGCTCTTTTTCCTCCAACCAAATTTCCTGTCTAGCTTCCCTTACTTAAAAATTTAGCACAATGCCTTGGCATTCATGGTTAGGATTTTCTGTCCCGGTGCTATTAGTTACAAAAAAAAAGAAAAATCACGTCGTTACATGAGTAGGTAGTTTATATGTATAATGGAGGCTTTTCGTTTTACTTATTTTTCAGTTAATTGTTGTTTTCAAAGAATGCTACTCCATATACTATTGTAACGCTCAATGATTAATGAATTTTTAAGTTTATTTTTTGGGAAACAGGATCCGAGTGTTGAGCAAATAATTTTTTTTTTTTTTTGGGAACTGGGAACATAGACTTTATCACAAAATACCAATTTTGAAAACTATTCTGTACCAAGATTCAACTAAGTCGAAATTAAGAAAAAGTTAGTAAAGTGAGCAACTTTTCTGCATATTTTATTCTGCTAATAAATTCACTCACCTTCGATTTTGAGGTAAATGGAAATGAAGTCATCGGGCAGCGAATTTATTTTAGAAAAAAAACTGTTTTTTGTCGATTCCGTTCAGTGTTCTACAGAACACAGGAGATTGCGAATTGAATTGGTTTTTTTAGGGTGCATAGAAACAGAAAAAGTTTTAAAACTATAGAGAAAATATTCAAGGTGCCCTGACTTTAATTCTTAGAAAACACAAAATTTGTCAAAATTTGAGCCGAAATTTATCAAGTTCTATTTTGACATTTTGTCAATTTGACATGTGAAACCAAAATAATACAGCTATAATTATTAATTATTACTAATAAATTGTAACACATCATTTACAAGCTAGAATGTTGTCCATATACCCAAAATCAGTTCCGATTGAGAAACTAAGACAAAATTAGATGTATTAGAGGGGTAGTTTGCCAGTGCACAAGGACCCTATTGCAAGGAAAAAATATGGGAACAAATAGCAGAAAAATTGAATCCTTCTGGTGTAGTGAAAAGAGCACCACAGTGGAAAAAGGTTAATTTACTTTTTTTCTTTATATTACACTTTTATTTATAAACATTAATAATTTTATATTTTTTTTGTCCGGGTAGAGTTAATATTTGTAGCCCTTTTGGTATTCCCTCATTATTCTAAATTTTTCTATTTTTTTTTAGTCTTGTTATTTTTTCCATTTTTAATAACTTTCTATCAACTTACAGACCCATGACTCAGAAAGTTTGTGTCTGAGCGTCTGAGAGTGCTGTCCGTGAAGAAAGAGTTTTAGGGTAGTAAACGTGGATGGATTTACAAGGGTTTTTTTTATTATTTAGAATGAGTGAATAGGGGCTTTCTGATTTGTTAAAATTTGTGTTGGGGAATTTTGGGGTGGAGATGATAACTACCACCCTTCGAGTTTCGAGAGTCGAGTTTTGCGAGTCGAGATTCGAGAGTTGCGTTTCGAGAGTCGAGTTTTGAGAGTATAACTTAAAAGTAGAAAATAAAATATATTAAAAAACTTCCAAAATAAATAACTTTTGTAAATAAAATGCACTAAAAAGTAAAAAATAAGAAAATTTTAATTGCCAAATAAGAAATGCTAGAACTCAGATTAAATCTTAAAAGTTTGGGCATCCATAACTATAATTACAATTGTCTAACTGCAACTCATGCCCAAACTTTTCAGATTTAATCTTAGTTGTAGCATTTCTTATTTTGCAACTAAACTTTTCTTTTGTATATCACTGAGAAAGAAAAAAATATTTTTGACTTTTTATTGCATTTTATTTACAAAAGTTTTTTTAATATATTTTATTTTATTTTAATCTGTTTTTCAAGTCACTCAATTTCGTTGTGTGGGACCTGTTGATGAGTCGAAATAGATTTGAAACTTTGTTGTCCTAATTAAAATGATTGCGTGATAGAATGAATAAAATATTTGTTTTCCTGTTCTTCTTTTGGTCCTTTTCATTGGAAGAGAGAGAATCCCAAAAAGACCTACTTGAACAAAAATAAATATTAAGCAAATAAATTCGAATACGTACAATAAATACTCATAAGCTACGCATTTTTTTATGGCTGATACTTTTTGTTCAAATGTTCTGATTCTATGTATATTTGAAAATGAATATTTCAGCAATACTTTTGCTTCGCACTTAATTCTTCTGTAAGAGTTGGAATACTTTGAAATATCTTACTGATGACAAAAGGAAAATTAGCTAAATAGGCTTTCGAATTTGTAGATATGAAACGAAAAACAAAATTCTAATTATTCCGATGTCAACCGGCAATTTAGCCATAGGCTAGGGAAAATGTTAAAAAAGTAATGGCAGAAACACATCCAGGCCTCGAGGTTTCCTCGAGTCGTTGTCAATATTTTCAAAACGGGTTTTTAAATGATGCAACACAAAACCAAGCCAGCTGCTAGCCTCAAGGGCTAGCCGCAAGGAGCGCTTTGCTCAGTGTTGGAAATTTTTTTCTCCCAGGCCTACTTCTGTCAACAGATATACTATCAAAATTACAATGGCAGCACCGAGCCCGGTAGTATCATTTTGTTTTCAATCCTCTGCGGCAAACCTTGAGGAGATCTGCGAGGAAGCCTGCGAGAGACCTGAGGCTTGTTTGGATGTGTTTCTGCCTTAAAACAGATCCAGAGTAGCATAATCTTTTTATAAAGAAACACCCAGAGAGGACATCAAAACTAATGAAGCAATGTTTTATTTTATGAACTGAAACTGCAAACAGCATCAGCGTTGTTGCTCCATCTTTAACACCCGTTAAGTCGACATAGGGTCGGTTTGACCTCAATACTAACGCCTTCTTAGCGGAATAACATCTATTCGGCCTGTAATATAGACAGCCTGGACTGAAAGTAAAAGTTGACACATCTCCATCTAGAGCGCGCGGTTGATCGGTAACCACGATAATCCGACGCCCCCAACTGCTGCTCTTATAAACACCTATGACAGAATAGTTTCTGCTCTAAAGGTATTTAAACCGCCGCAACTTGAAGCTTCAAACAAGCTCTAAGCAAGCCTCAAGTCAACACGGTTCCCTCCTTCTAGCAGGCAGGCAAGCCGCATCAGTGCCTCGTCAAGACTTGGCGTCATACCCAAAACTTTCACAAGAAACCTAAACAATTGTGGATGCCTGACTCGTTAAAGAACTGGCAACCCGCCAAAACCTTACAATTAATACCATTCCAACGAAGATATCTTTTTCCTCTTTTCATACCGCTTGGGAGCATAGGGCTTCCACATAGGTTGTACACTTGAAACAATCAAGGCTCCGCATTAGTTTTATTAATTATTTGTGTTCACTAACTATATAGGTGGTTAGCCTGGAGTAGCCCAGTAGCTACCCAATAATAGTAGGAAAGTGTCGTCAGGGTTGGACACCTTTTTGACTTTCCGTATTTGTTCAATCCAAGCATATTTTTGGAAACGTCTGGGAAAAAGGAACACTTTTTCTGAACATTGCAGATTGATTGGGTGAAAAATAAAAATAAATAGGCACTTAAAAATAAGTGTGAAATGCTGTCAAGGTTGGCCATTGTTGTCTAGGTTGGCCAGTCGACGAAAAAATGTGTTGAAATGGTTGAAAATGACTTGGAAAAATTAACTGAATGAAATAAAAAGCTGAACTTCCTGCATTTTTTTGTTTTTAGCAGTTTTTTTCTGTTTTTTTTCTGTTTTTAATAGCACATTATTATCTGGAAAATGTCATTATATAACACTTCTGTCTTGCATTGTCCTAAGAGGACCTTTCTTGGCTAATTTTGGCGGACATCTTCCTTTAGCTGGTGTTTTATTGGCGCACTTTGTTGGGATTGGTGCTGGCCGTTTTTTGGGCATCACAAAAGCACACAATCACAGTGACCAACCTTGACGACAAGCGCCATTGCTGGCATCACGTACACCACACCCAACCAAACATATTACAGGATTGCATTTTTTCCTTGGTTTATTTTTAAACATGAGTCACACAATACATTCACAATGCTTACCTTTATGATTGCACATTTTTTCCTCACATTCTGGCCGTATTCACTGCTCCTAAAAAACAAAAACTTTTTTGGACTTTCAAACCTTCAAATCTGCAATGTCACGAAAAGTTCGTTCTTACTGAGAGAAATTTTCCTGCCCTCGAACATTGGCTGCGCTAGTGGTCAAAACTAAAAAAATTCGCAGATTATTGACCTAAACGACAGGCCAACCCTGACGACCGTCCCCTACATATTCCTTTTTTTTTTTTGAGTAGAGGGGTGAGGGAACTTTTAATAGGTAATAAAAGCTAGAAAAGTCGACAAGAAACTAGGTAGGAGGAAAACCGCAAGGGTGTGTCGAGGCGGGATTTAAACTCACGACCCCGCTGGCCATCGTGCGCTTGCGAACCAAGCTACCACGACATATATTCCAACAAAGATTTCACCATAATTATTTCTTGGAAAATTATGTGATGTGCCCGGGTGGCACGGGGTAGTGCCATGAATTTAACTGTTTCGTTGAATTAACGTCTTGTTATACATATCTGGTGGTCACGCTATCGAAAGGCATAAAATCCTATACTAGCCGATAATCAATAATTAACCTAAATACGTCTAAAAGTGTAATATATCTGACTCAGCCCTTTACTCTCTTGCTTGATGGCCCCATTATATTTTTATCTATATCATTGGCGATATGGCAATAACTTGTCATATCGACTCACTCGACAACGGCCGCAATATTGGATGCTTTTCGCTCCTTTATTCCTAATCTGATCCCTTGTTGATTGATTCCTGCACGCAATTCTCGCGCTGCAAACCTCGAACATCCTGTAACCCTTGAAAATACTTTCAGCCATACAGTAAAATTCCGTGAATTCTGTTTATCCCGAACTGTGCGAATATGGAACAGTCTCCTATCTTTTGTCTTTCCTCAGGTATACCCTGACCCCTGACCATGGCTTAGTAATTTATATAAAAAACAAAAAAGATATCTGCTACCTTAAACAAACTAGCTACATAATTTAACGACAGAAAATACGAAATATATTTAATTATTGGATAGTCGGTCTGTCAGGGCCCCACGGGTACCTAATATATTCGTACTTGTTTTGAACACATAATTTGGCAAATGGGCGGCTAAACTTTCACTTTCCTGCTCATCCAATTGAATACAAAACAAATCAGAGTCAAGAAAGTTTCGGTGTACTCACGAGCACCCAAGCTTCTTATCTCATCAAAGTGGATGTAGTCTCGTACATTTTTTTCTTTTCAATTTCCACAAATTTATTTTTCCAAAAAGTCATTAAAACTAATTACATCTTGTGTAAATATTTGGATTCGATTTGATGTCTGTATCAATTTTTTTTTTGTAGCGTCCATCATCTGTGGCGTCTCTGACACTCAACAAGTTGCACAATTGAAGAGAACAGAACAGGAGAAAAAAATTATATTTTTCTTGGCGCAGATTTATTTTTTTCTTGTTCATTTTATTCTTTTTACTTTCTCGGGATCCACTTCAAAATGTAAACAGCCCAGAAACTCCAAACATTTCAATTTTATGGGCAATTAAATCGGGAGCCTCGAAGCCATGACTCTGAGCTTGGGCAGTAAACAATGATCCCATGAAAGTAAATTAATTTTTATGAAGATGTAGAGCCATCAAAAATTCATGTTCCAAGTGCTTCCTGACTTCCAATTGAGGATTGAATCTTTATTATCCGAATTGATCCAGTTTCTTCTGGAGTTGCTTAATCAAGGGCGGAGTGAATCCTTTCACCATACATCGTCGCCCTTCATTATATGCATAGCTGGCGTTCGTGTGCTCTGCATATAAGCTTTGATGTGTTTTCCGGCCGGTTGCTTTCACATCGTATTAGTCTCGTAATTAATTTGTTTGCTGAAAACTTATCATTAATAATTTACCGCATTTGAAATGATGTGGGTCCTTATCCTTAGAAATCGGATTCCTCCGGTAAGTGGCTGCTGAGAAATTCACCGATGCTTTCCCTTCAGCTTCTGCCTTTCTGTCTTGTTGAGGTATTAATTTATCAAGAACTGGTGGATCCCGCCGAGTTTATGTATCTTTTACATCTACATCTGAGTCGACGGAGATCGATATCTTTGCATACATATTTTACACCAGATTGGCTTGTCCAAGTGGAAATTACCTTGCACCAGATGTATAATATTTGACGTACACTTTTCATCGTGATTTGTGCTAAACTTGGACAGCGTATTTACTCAGACTACTTTGGTGCTGGAGTTTGGGCTTGGAAATTAATTTACGTCGACGATGATGGTGAAATTTGAGCTAAGTTGAAAATTTTCCAGGTAACTTTATGCATATTTCAGTAACTTTATATAACGAAATTTTCACTACCATAGATTCATGTAATTATGGAAGTTAAATAGTATGCATTACATTGCATGATATGTATCTCATCATGTATGTACCTCCGAACTCATCTTCGAGGACGTGTGAATTAATTACGTTATTCGTAATTATCCGATGACAGCATTAGTTTTAGTGACTTCAATTTGACAACTGTTAGTTACTAGTTTCTTTCTGAGGTTGATTATCTGCTGAATTCCGTTTTCTTGATTCTTTTTTCTTTTAACAAAATTGTATGTACTTGTTTTATACAATAATCATTAAACAGACAAGACATCGAAGTAATTGGATCATTAAAAGTGTAATTGGTACGACAAAACGGCAAATAAAAAAAGTCATGATTTCTCAAGGAACGACCAGAAGTAGAGATATTTAAAAGGATAAACAGCTCATGGGAATTCATTGTATCATGCAAGCAGGCGAACACAAAGTGAATCCTGGAGATGTCACGCCTTCGCTTAAGGGTGTCGATAAAAATAAACTTGAATCTATTAGAGTAACGTGGCTAGACTACACAATCGTTCCAATAAAGACCGGAAAGATCAAATCTAATAAAATCTACGCTAGATCGCTTCATTTCAATTAATATGGACAGGGCCCAAACATATCTGGCATATTCCAAGATTAACCTAACAAAAGCGCAATGGAGTGTCTTGATGACAAATGGATCAATAAATTCCCGAGAACACCCCTAACAAAGCCCAGAGTAGTGGTAGCCCTATTGACAATATTCAAAAGAGTTTTCCATCAAAAATAACACCCAGATCCTTGGTGCTGTCAAGCCTGATAAAGTATTGCAGATTAAGATTATAAGTCGTGTCA
The DNA here is from genome assembly GCA_963930735.1 of Dioctria linearis. Classification (NCBI taxonomy): domain Eukaryota; kingdom Metazoa; phylum Arthropoda; class Insecta; order Diptera; family Asilidae; genus Dioctria; species Dioctria linearis. The sequence continues at coordinate 31,965,962 of OZ005742.1, forward strand.
TAACACTTTTCGATATTTAAAGAAAGAAAATTATTAGAAAACCAAGAGTAGAGTGGTCATAGTCATCCTAGATAGTTCAAAAAATCTTAACAGAGAATATTGGTGTGAGGTAATAACAAGTGTATATCATTGATATAAATGACAAGCAATAGTAGCCCTAGAGGTTTACCCTGGGGTACTCCAAAAGTATTAACAATGTCTTTGAATAACATGCCACGAAAATATACTTGCTGGATACGGTTAGACAGATAAGAGGTTAACTAAAGTAGAGGAAACCCATCAAAGTAAGCCTTTGTAAAAAAATATTATGGCTAATCCTGTCGATTGCCTTACTACAGTTTGTATGGATACAGTCAACTTATTTCCCTGCATCGATGGACCACATACAGTGCTTAGAAAACTCCAATATGTTGGTAGTTGTTGGCTTTCTCCTAGTAAATCCAAGCAGAAAAGTAGATATAGAGTATGTCTCAAAACATAGCCTCGAAAATTTTCGGAATAACCGAAAGATTAGCAATTGGCTTGCAATTAGTTATGTTATTTCTGTTACCACTTTTAAGATTTAAAAAAAAAAAGTGTTTCCACAACTTGCCAGATTGAGAGAAGACGGCGATAAGCGGAATGTAGCATTTCCTGGATAAAGAAAATGGAATACCATTCGGTACCAGCCAAAATCTATTCGACAAATTCGAAATATGTTTAGAAATTATGGCATCATCAAATATAAGATCCTTTAAATAAAAAGAAGTCGAAAGAAGTATCGTTATGTGTGTAAAATCCCTAAAACTAATATCACAGTTCGAATCGTTAAAGACTGATTAAAAAAAAATGGCAATAGTTTATGGTCAGCACTCTCTATATCACCGGATCATAAACATGAGGGAAAACCATCAAACTTGCGTTTAGAATTGACAAAGGTCCACAACTGCTTAGGCTTACGGCGCAAAGTAGTCTTCATTTTAGGTATATACAACCTAAAACAGGCTTTGGAAGCAGCCACGAACCATCCGCGATGATATGCGTAGACCAGATAATCCCTGAAAAACAAAATTGTTTCCACGCTTTACTTTTCAAATTCTCAAAATGACGTATTGAGTCATTAAGCCAAAATGTTTAGCCTTCAATCTAGGAATTGGTACATTCTGAAAGAAAATAGAAATATAAAGTTATAAAATAACTTAACAGTATTATCGACATCTCGTTCACTGATTATATTACTGCAGTCCTGGCCAGACAGCCAATAATCAATTTTAGTATAGTCAGCTTTTAATGGTAATCGTCAGAATAAGAGATATCCAAACATATTCGATCAAAAGAGAAGATAATATGACGAGGTCGATGGTGAATTGACTCGGGAAGCAAACTCGCCAAACATATCTTGGCCGTATTACCACAACAATCCGAAGAGAACACCAAGCCAAGGAATTTATCTCAGTCATTTGAAATTCCACTCCACTAAAAGATACCTGCAGAAAAGGCTCTGGTATGCGCTGCTAAAGCTGGATAGCTGGACCAATAGAGTGGATTGACGGTAAACCCTTCGAACACGAAGCTGGTTCGCTTTATAAAAAGGAGCCGGATGAAAAGTTTCAGACTTCCATGGCTGGGTGGGAGAGGAGCTTACTCTCTCCAGCGAAGCAAAGTATTTGAGAATCGTCCTCGATTCCAAGCTTAGCAGGAAGGCTAATCTAAAAGAACGCGTAAAGAAGGCCAATGTGGCCTTCTACACGTGCAATAGAATATTTGGCGGAAACTGGGGACTTAAACCCAGGGTGGTACGTTGGATGTATACAGCCATAGTTCGGTCCATCCTCTGCTACGGCTGCACGGTCTGGTGGACGGCACTGACGAGGAAATGTAACCTGGATGTGCTTTCAAAAATTCAGAAAGCCACTTGTGTGGGAATAAGTGGGTGTCTGCGCACCACGCCTACGGCGGCACTGGAGGTCATGCTTGACCTTTATTGTAGAGGTTTTGGGCACTACAATATACTCCAGAAGATAGACTGTAGTGATTGCAGGGAAGAAATGGACTACAAAGTACCTATCTTGACTTTTGGTGGGGTGTCAATTCAATGATGCTCACCAGGAGTGACTGGCAGAATAAGGAGGTGGTCGTAATATCCGATATTTCTATTTTTACGGATGGATCCAAGACGATTACGAGCACATGGGCTGGAGTGTACTCTTCAGATCTCCAGTGATACGAGTCTTATAGACTGCCTGACAAATGCAGTGTTTTTCTGGCGGAGCTGGCAGCGATTTACTAGGCTGAAATATTGGTACCCATGTGCAGAGAGCCCCGACGGCTAATCTGCATATATACTGATAGCCAGGCAGCCATCAAGGCGCTAGATGCTGGGTCGATAGAAGCAAAATTGGTGCAGCTATGCAGGACCTGTCTTGAGGAATTGACTATAAGGCACAAGGTACAAGGATATCTCTAGCAACGAGATGGTTGATGAGTTGCCTAAAAGGGACTCCGAATTGGGTAGCTCCGCAGCAGTAGCTTATGTGAGAATCCCAATCGGAGCATTCAAAATGGAAATCATCGGAGGCGCATATCAAAAGGCAAACCTGCGGTGGACCAGTAGGGATACCTGCCGTATTGCGTGGCAATTTTGGCCTGCATATGACAGGAAAATGACGATGGAACTGCTTAATGGCAGCAGTACAAATACCAGGAAGTTAGTAGGAGTCATAGCGGCTCACTCGGCCATAGCGGACCATGCTAGAAGACTGGGTATAGCGTCGAACGATTTCTGCAGGAGCTGTAAATACTCGGAGGAAATCGAATTCGTCTAGCACGTGCTTTGCGAGTGTTCAGCTTTGATGAATAAAAGAGGTAGGCTATTGGGTTGCTACTTCTTTTCAAGTCTGGGGGAGAAACAGGATGGATCTGGGGCTTGTAAGGGTATTCAATGAGCTCTGGGGGCACAATGGACCCACTAGAGGTCTAATTGATGCAGGCTATTCGTCTAGCACCACCATTGAAAGTACTGAGGAGTATACAGATAAGCCGACCGAAACCCGTCTCCAACAGAGTCGCATTCCCACGAAAGAGTCAGCATAATACGATCACCGAAAGCTAAAAGATCATCAGGAGGCTGCATCACATAGTGTCAGCTTGGCGATAGATGAAGCTATCAAATCGTTAATAGAAATGGACGAGCTTGAAGTAATATGCATATACGTTGATAACAAATACATTCTTAAGCTGAAGCCCCAGAGCAATCACCAGTAGTTCAAGATCATCCACGCCATCAATATGACCCAGGGCCGGGAAATGCTTTGTGGAATCGCACAAAGAACAAGTGACTATTCTGACGGAATATCTGAAATTCGAGACCAAAGAGCTTGTTAACAAAAGTTTTTCATTTTAGATTTGCGATACAACCCGAAAGTTATTACATCAAAATTTGCAATTATATTAATAGTTGTCGAAAAGAATTATATGAAGAGTATGATACCGCTTGTGGTGATAACCATAAATCTAGTGGAAATATTTGATATTGTACAAATTTTGATATTTATATCAAGATGGTAGGCAATATATATGTCAGGAATTGCGAAAAGGCGTACAGCTTACTTTCCCGGTTTATGCACTTAGGGCATATAGTTTCGAAAGAAGGATTAAATTCTAAAAATTGCAATCAATCATTTCCTGACTTTTTTTGGGTACAGTAACTAAATATACAAGATGTCTCAAAACCACCGTGAACCCTACGAGGGCTGATGATCGACCAGAGTGGTAACTAAAATTTGACTTTTGTAAAAAGCGATAGTTTTAATATTACCCAGCATAATGGGCTTATTGGCATAAAGTCTGAGAAATTTGTATGATTGTTAATTGTACACTGGAAAAAAATAATGCGCGTGTAAAATCACCAAAACTGTTGAAGATTACTATTACGCGTACAAAATTTTAACACTTTTTATGGCAAAATAATTGCCCATACCGATCATTTTAAACATCAGTCATATTCATTTTTACAATTATTTACATTCAAAAAATATAGCCTTAATGGGTAACAGAAACATTTGGAATGTTCAATAGTGACTGTTTTCCCAGTTAATTGAACTTTCTGTAGAAAATAAAAATAAATGTTTCGCAAGCCATTAATTTTTAACATTTATTTTTATTTTCAGTAAAATGTGTTACAGACATTTTCGACTAAATCTGAAGACGGTAGACGAAAAATCCAAACACTCTGGAATACTTCGAACACCAGTTTTGATCACCTTTTCAGTAACACATTAGTTAAATATATATTATAACAATTAACCTAAATGATAGTTGAAAAAACGGAGACACGTACAAAACTCCAACCAATTTTTGCATCATTTAAGGATATCTCAGTTAAATCAGGAGACATCTTGGTTAGCTTCGATGTATGGTAAATATCTCAAAACCAATCTCAAAGAAATACAACAGTCATACTGAGCACGAACTTCTTCACTATGCAAACTGCGCAAACAAAATGACACTTCACATGATGAAAAACCTGCGCAAACAAATCCTAGTCAGTTCAGTTTAAAAGTTTTCGTGGTTACTCTACTGTAGCTCCATCTAAAAATCTGTACAAGTATCAGCACGTTTCTCTCAGTACTATTTTTGGACAGTTATTTTGAACGCAGACGCGTTTTAAACAAATTAATGTGTTTGGAATAGAATTATCCGAAATCAAATATTTTTTTCAAACAGTATATCCGGTTGCATGGTCAGAGAAAAGCTTTGGGAATGAACGCTTTTTCGTATATTTTACGCAAGAAATAGGTAGTTGTTTTAACAATTAATTTTCTAACTTTGAATTCAAACGAATATTTGTTACAACATCTGAGATTTTTCTCAGTGTAGGGTTAACAAACTCTAGGGTAAACAACTATTGTAATATGTGTGAAATATAACACGAACAAATAATTCTCATGAATTTTGGGAGATAAATTATCCGATCCCGTCGGATTGGATTTGATGGAAATTCTCGCCTCAAAAATTCGCAGTTCATTAACACTACCAAACGCAAGTCCATAAAAATTGTAAACGGAAAACAGTAGGCTTAGTCTAACATGAGAGTTAGTATCCTGTATTACAAGTACATGCCCCCGTCTTTATGGCCTTAAAAAAAACATATGCGACACATACCCATGAGACCTGTAATATGAGTAATCAATACCCCAAGTTACGATCTCTCTCAGTACATTTGCAACATTGTGCAGAAAACGATCGCCGACGGAACATGCAGTATAAAAATAAAGATGACTTAAGGAATTCATAGGCAAAATATCATTTAAGCCAAACGACATTCTTATCTCACTAGATGTAGAATCATTTTACAAAAACTTCGGCATAGAACTGACGATAAAACCACCGAAATGAATTGGTCAACTATAGAAACATTGACACCAATAGACAAAGATCTGTTCAAAGAAATAGTCATCTTCTGTGTGATGGAATGTAACTACTTCTCATACAATAAAAAATTCTACAAACAAAAGTACGGTCTAGCGATGGTTAACCCGCTCTCAGGGATCTTGGCACTTACAGTAGAAAAAGAAATTAATAATAGCATCCCGTTTCTTGACATTATTTCCAAAACTACCCGCATAAAGCCCCACACAATACGTGCATTTGTCAAATTTGACGAGGTATCTGTAAGCTACAAAGAGGAATATTTTTCATACGTAAAGCGCAACGAATGAAAAATATTCCTTTTTGTAGCTCACACACACCTTCTCAAATCAGACTATGCCAGACAAATGAACACATCGTGTGGGACCGGCTTAACACTAAAATAAAAACTAAATAAAAACACCACAATCGTTACAGATATCTTAATTAGAAAAAACTATCCATCGCATAATAATAAAATAATAAAAAGAGCAGTAAGGATCAACCATTTCAACAATTTGACACGCATCCCTAACAACGCGATAAGATTAGATAATACTAATCCTATTTAGACATAAATCCCGTTCATATATCATAACTAAACTAAACAATAATTACACAAAAACCAAGGATCCAAGGAGTCAAGGCCAAATGCGAGAACTGCAACATTGCATAGATTGGACAAACATCAAAACAGCTTAAAACCAGACTATTACAACATAAAGCATATGTTAATAAACAACCACCACGATCAGCACTAGCATCTCACTTAATATAAACAGGACATGTAATTTCCTTCGACAACACAAAAATAATCGACAAGGAAAATAATAAAATAAAAAAACATGAATTTAAGAAGCTTGCCACATATACATTAACAAACACAAAGTTACAAACTTAAGACACGACACCCCAGCAAAAATTTTCTCGGGTTTTCGCATTTGCGAGAAATTCTCGAAGAGCAACAATTCGATAATTTTTCGGTTTTACGAATTTTTCTCTACTTATTGCTTTCAGGTTCAGAAAACTTGCAGTATAATCTCCGAGAATTTTTCGTTTCTACGAATCTCCTCGAAAACTTACGAAGTCTTTCAAAAGAATTATCAGTACATGAATTTCTCAGATTATGCATGACAATGCAAGCATACCAACGGCATTCCATTCAAGTATTTAGCCGGAAAATATTTAAGTTAGTGCTGAGATATTAAAATTTGCTTTTGGTAAATGTTTCTCATAGTTTGATTGTTTATTTTCAATTGGGTATCGAGTAGTTTTCACAAAGCATAGTTTACTCATTTATCCAATTCTAAATCGAATAGTTTTTACGAAGAAATCTCGAATACATATGACCCTTCCCTGCAAACATCGTGATTCGAAAACGATTTGCTAGCAAATCATAATCTCTGGTTTATACTTCGAGATCGAACGGAAAACATTACTACGCTGGTAGAACATGTTTCACGACTTATCAACCCGAGATTCTCTCTCGATAGTGAATTCCTTTAGATCCTAAGACGAACTGAAATTGATGTTAAAACGAAGTTATGCGCCCAATGTGTTTGTGTTAGTGAAGTTATATATTAAGAGATGCGAGCTATTCTCGTGTCGAAAGCGATTCGCGCAGAACGAGTTTTTATGGACATTTAATTAGAGTCGTGGAAATGGACATTTATTTATTTTAAGTGAAAAATAAGGTTCGTGAACATTATTGTCTTGGTCACTTCATCGCACTTTTAATTATGTCACTTATCAAATAACCATTAGACATTTTAGCACGTGCCACTAAACAGATAAATTATTTTTATTTTGAACATTATCAGTAAGTGATGAGTCATTTCAATCTTACTCAGTGAAACGAAGGAATCTGGCAGTAAATTCGAAACATAGATGCACGTAGTCTCATTTCATTGTAATTGCGAAATCAGAGAAATGGAGAAATCACGAGCAAAAAGCGGAATTGTCGTGCTGAGCTCTCTATTTTCGTAACAGATTGAGAGAAACTAAGTAATCTCGGGAGAAGCTCGAAATTCTCATTTCTAGCTCAAATCCAAGATTACTTCGAGAAAGCGAACTCTTCGCTAAATTGTTTGCAGAGTTATATATAGCACCAATACACAAAAAATCTTCGAAATAGTCTCGAAAAGGCGAATCGATATTGAGTCGTTATTTCGATTTGAATTAGGGTACATTTTGTTTCGTTTTCGACTCGAGATCGAATCGAGAACGACTTCGATTGAGCGGGTCGATTCCGATTCGATGTCCAATCAAAGTTTGCTATTCTAGAACTAATAAATATAGAATACAAATACCCCAGCAAACATTACGATACGATACCGAGTCGTAAAAACGATTCGAATCCGAATCGTTTTATCGAAAATATCTCGAACTTTTTTAAATAGCCTTACATACTCAAATTTTTTTTTAAAAAATTGAATCGATATCGAAACGAGTCACACACCTTAGACAGAATATCTCCATAACAATTTCATTTATCATTTTCTTGAAGTAAAATTAAAGGAAATTGTTGATGTCTGTGACGGAGATAACATGATTTTTGCTGACAAAAATAATATCAATTAACCTCTGGCAAAAACGACCACTATCGACGAAAGTCAGTCTGAAATGCGCATGAATTTCTCAATGGAATAAATTCTCAGAACTTACAGTTTCTACTTGACCTTCAGAGTAGGTAAAACTTCGAGTAAATTTAGTTAAAATAAAAAATTATCGAAAAATCAGATCAGCAAATTGTTTTAAGTAAAAAAAAAACATTTATACGCGTCGCAGACAGAAAAAGGTATTTAAAATATTTGTAGCTAGAATTTTTAAAAAAACTTATACAGGTTGTCCCGGACTAATACTGCAAAATTTTGCCAAATGATTCCTCTCGTCCAGACAAGCAAAAAATTGTATGGCAGGAGGGGGGCAAAAGGTCACCCTACCGACTTACAGGGTGATTAGTAAAATATGCTCTTTTTTCACTAAACACCCTATATCTTAAAAAGTACAGGGTGTACGGTCTACTTGAAGACGGCATTGTATGCAGAACCTTAGGGTATTTCCTGTGAATGTTAAACCACCCCCACACCACTCCCCACTCCAGAGTTATGACGCTTCAAAGTCAAAAATTCGTTTTTTTTCCGTTATTATTTTAAAAATACCCCCACTAACATACCTTTTTTTTACAAAATTTCGAAAGCCCAGCGCCTCCTCTTTAATTTAACCCATTACACTTATGTTCTATCTGTAACGGTTAAGGAGTTATCAGCGCTTAACCTATTCAGGTCATACCGAAATTAGATGATATTTTTTTAAAATAACGTGTTTTCAGTTACTAAGGGAACAAGTTATCTGTGATCTGAATAGGTTAAAGGCTAATAACCGTCCTTAACCGTCACAGATAGAACATAAGTGTAATGGGTTAAATTAAAGAGGAGGCTCTGGGCTTTCGAAATTTTGTAAAAAAAGGTATGTTAGTGGGGGTATTTTAAAAATAATAACGGAAAAATTAAAAAAAAAAACGAATTGTTGACTTTGAAGCGTCATAACTCTGGAGTGGGGAGGGGTGTGGGGGTGGTTTAACATTCACAGGAAAGACCCTAAGGTTCTGCATACAATGCCGTCTTCAAGTAGACCGTACACCCTATACTTTTGAAGATATAGGGTGTTTATTGAAAAAAGAGCATATTTTACTAATCACCCTGTAAGTCGGTAGGGTGACCTTTTGCCCCCCCCCCCCCCCTCCTGCCATACAATTTTTTGCTTGTCTGGACGAGAGGAATCATTTGGCAAAATGTTGCAGTATTAGTCCGGGACACCCTGTATAAGCGATTAAAATATCACTTGGGCACAAGAAAATATATTTTTTTAATTAAATTCGATTTATGGGTGTAAAATTTCATCTGATTGATTGAGTTTTACATGTTTTTTATGTAATCGTTTTAAAGGGTGCTCTAACGGTGATATACAGAAACACAACATTTTTTGTGCCACATGAAATAGCAAATCACTCAGTCCATTGTTATAAGTCAGTGCATTTAACATACCCGGTCAAAAACATAAAGCCAGCTGGAAACCTATCAATGGTAAATTCAAAAGAATTATGGACATTAACATAAAAATATTCCAGTACCAAAGACTATCCACAAACACCAGCTTTTAAAACATTTGATCATACATAGTTGCTTAGGCTCTAAGTTAATGGCGAACTTATGTAAGTGCGCAGTAATTGCACTTACAATTAGCTTGATAAATTTCTGGTTAATTGGGATACGGACACGTTTGTACCTAAGACGGTTTAAATTGTTAGGATTACACCTATCGCGCATGCATACAATGGTCGTCCGGCAATAATAACCCATACTGAAAACAATATCTGGAAAATTTTCTTCCAGCCATCAGAACATATCTCATTACTACAATTAAATTAAACGCAATTAAATCGCACTTATAATTATTGAAATCACGTACTGATTGATTCATGATTGGGACATATACTGCATCTAAAGGTATCAAGCTCCTACGTGACTCCTTCATTGGAATAAAAACTCTCCTAACTCCTTTAAAGTTGTACGTGTCGGCTTAGAGACAATTTCTCTTATCTCTAGAATTTCATTGAGTAAAGTTTCCGAGTTATACATATATATTAAACTCTGCTAGTTTACTTCTCTTAAATGCATGCAACAAGTTAGATATGAACTACAAAGTATCATTGTTCATGTTAGGATTAAAACAAAAACTTTTTAAAGATAATAATCTTAGGTCTATTGAATAATTTTAAACTGTACAAAACAAAAATAAATAAAAAAAGTAGTTATTAGATAATTATCAATAAACGATCGAAAAATCATAAAAACCCAAGCCTTCGTCTGCTCCATTGAATCAATCTTCATAGACAAAAATAACTTTAGTCCACTAAAAATCTTGCTATCAACAGAATCTCACAAAAACGACTAAAGAGAATGATAAAAACCCATAAATAATAACATAAGAAAAATCTGCTGGCAGTGTCACATCGACGACGGTGGTCTCGTAAAATTCCACCATTTACGACAAATCTCCGCGATCAAGGTCATAAATCAAAAATCTGTCGTGTCCCAGAATATCAACAGGCACACATCACATCGCGCATATATTTCGTCTATTCTCTATAAATTACAGAGATTTTCAAAAAGGACAGGGACAATTTAATTCTAAGAATTCCAGGAAGCAATTTGAACAGCAAAATAAAGAAGAAAAAATTAAACGATTTCGGTCTTTTGGCCTTTAAATATGATATTCAGATGCGATATTGAACGTACGCCGAAATACTCTAGGCCCCAGATGACCGCCTTGTTAACAGTTTGTGTTCCAATGATTTTCTAATATTATAATCAAATCACACACTCACTGAGCACCTAATCTGCGATCTAATCCATCCAATTAAGGGCTCAATTTTGGAAATTCTATATTGAAAGTGGTTATCGGTTGCGCTCTGATGCTATTGCTAGATTGCTTTTATATATTCGAAGATTTCCAAATTTTCTGGAATGTAACTGAACACCTTGCGAGTTAAATTCCAAAAATAAAAATAATTTTGTAACAAAAGATGACATCTAAGGTAATATTTCATGTGCTGTCATATCAGAGGCCTTGTCACGTATACCTATCTACTTAGTTAGCAGAAATCTTAAGTATATTTGTTAGCCGTTGGTAACTAACTACTCAGTCCATCTGCAAGTCAAAATGTTCCGAAGCTAAACTGACGCTAACGCGACCAGATGAATATATGCAGGGAACAATTAGCCACCGGTTTTAAAGCGACTGCTTGCGTTGACATCCAGATGTTTGTCAAATAATTAATTAAAATAAATGGTTTCCGCCACTTCCCCTTGAAAGTGTCATCGTCTTCTTTCGACCATCGTGAAAAAACAAGCTCCCCTCTGGTGAATGCTTTAAGTTGATAACTTCCATTTCTGGACTTGCCACGTACCTACTGTACTACATTATTCTTTCTCATTTTCATACCTAAAAAAAAAAAATCTGCTCACTCTCTAGAGTGTACATAGGTAAAGCTATCGCATAGTGTAGGAGATAATCTTCATTTTCCAGATCCAGCTTCTGGGTACATCAGCAGCATCAGTTGGGCCTAGAGAGTTTCTATGAATTTCTGAACATGTGATGAAAAGAGTCCATCGAAAATTAAGAAAACTCCTACTACTGCGACGTGTTTTCAAATAAATGATTTATGCAAGTAGTTGCTTCGTGACATTGCCAAGGGACTGAGAGACTCTGGCAAGTATCACCGAATGCAGCTCTCGTGATTAATTGTTCCACGCCAGATGACAAATGGAATCATACTACTCAACGAATTTATCAAAGTTATAAAGCGAGTTGAAAAGAACCAACCAAAGGACTGAAAGTTGCGGAGGCTTTGTCTTTTAGAAAGTGTATCAGTTATAGGGATGGAATGGGTATCATGACGGGAATTTATTAAAGGATTCAACTGATTAGGATGAGTGTACTTAAGAGGGACGAACGGGTATATATATGTATGTATATATAGGCAAGTGCATTAGCTGAACAAGTTGGGGTGGTTCCATGCAGACTAGCGTAAATTAATATTAAGATCTTTGCTTTCTTTGTTGCCTAGTTTGATAAGGTGCGCTTTTTCATTAGATTATCTTACTTGGAACTACATATATCGGGGCAAAGTGGATGGGCTAGTGTCTTTGGCTTGAAGTAGTCACTTTAACTTCAACCCAGTGGCGTAACTACCGGGGGTTTTGGGTGTGCTCAGAACACGGTCCCATGAAATTCAAGGGCCTACGCTCCAGACAGATAAAAAATTATTTGCAGGCAAAGACACCCAAAGAAAGAATAAAGTAAAATATTTATATATTCCTTGAATAACCATTTCACTTTTTTAATTATTCTATAGAATTGAACAAAATCAACCTTAAAATTTCATTGATATATTGTTTTGATCAACAGAAATTCATCTTTCGCGTTTTTAGAGAAGCATTTCCAGCGCTTCCTTATTTTCGATGGAAAGTATATAGCTGGACTACTCAACCTTGTTCGGGCCATTGTGCTTCTTAAATAATTTTTTATTATTTTCAGTTTAGAAAATGACCCTTCCGCACTGACATTTGTTAATCGTTCATCGCTGAAAAGTTCGTCAAATTTCTTTCTTATTTTACGAGTTGTCTTATTTTCGTATTGAACTTATAATATCTTCCACAACTCTGCCAGATTTGCAGGAGCCGTTCTAACTGAGTAAAAATCACCTCGCCATGTTGATATTTTTTTAACGCATTTATCAAACGATCATGGTTTTTGCAAGTCGAAATGCGGGGTTATTGTGTCATAAAACTTGTTTACTTCCAAAACCATATTCAGGTTGTGGGTAGACCAGTGCCATGTAAACCGTTGTAAGCGCCACTCATATTAGCTGCACTATCGTATGCTTGACGGACAAGTTTATCCAGACTTAAATCATTTCTTTCAGGAATTTTAAAATTTAAAGGTTTCTAGTGCTTCCGTTTTTTGATCGTCTGTTGTCACCAAACCTAAGAAAACTCCTTTAATTAATCTGGAAATAGTTTCACCTTCTTTTGAGAGCTTTACGAATCGAACCATTATGCTGGCTTAGTCTATTTGGGTTATATCTTGTGTACTGTCAATTAAGATTGAGAAACCCGGAGAGCCATAAATCTGACTTATTAAAATATTCTTCACTTTGTTTCCCAGAAATTCCCTAATTTCATTTTGTATCTTAAAGCTGAAATATTTTATTTTTTTTAGTGTCGTCTGCTAAGACCTTATTGAGAACTGGATCATATTTTGCTAAGAGCTGGACGATGTTTAAGAAATTTCTAGAATTCTCGTTGTTATTTTTGACACTTTCATTATGCTCTATAAATAGTAAATTACTAATGGCTAAAGTTAGAGTCACATTCATTAATGATTCTCTCGATCACTTTCGACCAGTAACTACTCTCGTTGATGATATCCTGTTGAAGATCTTTGTCGAGTACTCTTTTACTTTTCCATTGACGCACGTTATGATAAGTATCGATATAAATCTGTGAATGTTCGTGCCTTTTAATATTCTGAGTTAGGTGCTGCCAATCACTATTTCCGTTTATTCACACAAATGTCGAAATATTGACTGTTAATTTATCTGCAAAAAGGCTTACAGTAAGCTACATTTAAGTTTATGGAATATCATAGCTAAATTTTCGAATACTTAACTCCGTTTTCTGATAGTTTTGTGTATTGTGACACATTGAAAGTTTTATTGCTGTGATCCCTTTGAAAAAGTCCCGTCAGTTTACATCGTCCGTCCGAAATGATAAACCATTTATTTATTGTGGTTAAGAGATCTTGGAAATTTGCTTGGTCAGTAGGAAATGGTGTACTTCCACAGGGTACTAATGTATCGTCGGCTATAGTTGGGTGTGAGTTATCTTCATGGCCATCTTAACAGCTGAATCTGCACTATTATTTGACGAATCTGACGAATTCTTCATTTTCTGTGACTTGTCCTCTTGAATTGGAATCCCTCCTGCACCTCCCGATCATCCTGTGATTCAGCTATTTTCTTCCAATTCCGTGGAATCAGTGTTATCAATTTTAAATACAGTTATCTGTAAAGAAACTTTCAATTTTCGGGCGTTTTTTTATCCTATCATTTAGCAGTTCCTTATTCTCTCTTTTGACAGCTCCGCTCTAGTATTTAGACATTTTTCTAACGGAAAATGCAAATTTATATTTCACGTAACCCGAATACGTGTAATGAACGTAATTCTATATAAGTTATGATTACAAAGTATAATCTTTCTTCATAGGTCTAGGATAATGAATAAAACATTAAGTTTAGGTTTAGTATTTAGAATTGTAAATACCTCAATATGTCTGGGCAACTAGATGTTGTCAAGCACACACCAAAATTTCGATTTATATAACACTTGGCCTGCTAGCTCTCTAAATAGTCTAAGTCACCATACGAGAACAAACTGACTGAAAAGCACCGTGGCTGCCGGGTAAATGTAAGTCCGCGATTTCGGACAAGTTAATGCAAGTACAGAGTCCTGAAGAGTCAAATGTGTCTGAGTGTCTGACGCTTCGATAGGTGCTGCATAAAGAAACAATAAAACATATATAGTAATTCATTCGTCATAATATAACAAAATTCAAATTCGCTTATACATTAATGAAAGATAAATACCGTGAAAAAATGGTGGGTTTGATTAAATCAATGGAATTGATATTTTGTTTGATTGATTTGGATTATAAATGAATGACTTTGCTTACTAGACGATCTTTCGAGACGTGTGTTTTTTATCTACGAATTCAGAATTTCTGCCACTCATATTACGTGTATTAGCGCTGACTGGAATTCTTAATTGGGATGATAAAAATGTAATTGCATTTAACCCTTAAGTAGGCGCACTAGCAAAATCACACAAGTGTGCGAATTGGGTCAGCAGTGACCCCAATTTCTTTCAAGAAATTTAAGTAAACAAAAAATATTCAAAAACAACATCAATATAGTTGGATAACTAAATCTTATTGCTTTAACAAAAATTGAAAAACAAATAACTTTAAGTTAACTCAAAACTAAAATACCAATTATTACCAATTATTTTATATTACATACTGAGGAACTTCCTGGCATTCTTTATAGAAAAGTAAAAAATAGAGCTCATCCGAAAATATTATAAAATGTCGAAATTCCAAAAGATATACCTAACAAAATTTACCCTACGAAAAATGTTACGTAAGTAGACCCATGAGGTCACACTTCACTATAATACAAAAGCATACATACAGGGGCTTGAGTAAGACGATTTTCAAAACAGTGTTCTAAGCTAAAAAGCTACTCGAAGACGCAAGGTCGCGGTTAAAATAGCTCCGACTCCATGCGTCTACTTAAGGGTTAAAAATGTGGATATAGTACAGTGGCCCAGACTAAATAATTGCACACGGTCCTACATAGACATAGTTTCGCCACTGCTTCAACCAGAACAGTCAGAAATCTGATATCCATGTAATACCTCTAAATAGTATTACTAATTGTTGCGAAATCTCTACTAACTATATAATTTTCTCCGGAAGTAAAAAATTGATGACGAAACTAAACCGAAAACTTTCTGATTTGCATTTTGGAAACTGAAATGGATTTTATCTCTAAAATCTTGGACAATTGAGCAGGTGAAGGATGAATTAAAAGTTCACATAGCACATCATCATGTGGTGCAAGAGGTAGGGTGATTCAATAAAGCTACATTTAACTACAATACAAATTTGACATTGATTTTCTTATTAGCCTCAGAATTAAATATCTCACCTTGAGCTCTTCTGCCCTTAAGTGAAGATCGTCGGTATTGCGAAATTATAACTTTTGTTAATATGCGTACTCCCAAAGATAGTCTAGTAACGATTTTTAAGATTTACGGGCACCTGGAATAAGGGTACCAATACGACGCTAGACATTTATAGTAATTTGAATACATAAATCCACAACAATTGTAAATCGGAGAATGAATTTTGTTTAGTACAGGTTAAGCTGCTTCTCTCACCGTGGTAGTGACGGTGGTTGATGTGTGGTAGAAAACGTAATCTGAAAACTCTCTCGGAAAAATATTTTATGCTGACACTATCTGCATCATATCTTCAAAAGTCTAGTAGGTTCATCTAAATACATGAATTGAATTGCAGTACTCTTATACTACCTGGTAGCTCCATTTAGTAGCGTATCTAGGGTGGGATTGGGTGGGGGGTCCGCCCCTGGTGGCACATATTTTTGGGCGGCATTGTTTTAAATTTCTGTCTAAATTATTTAAAAATAAAAATTAATAACATAATGTTGTAATCCACAGAATCATTTTTTATAATTTGACTTTTAAGCTTAATCACGTACGAAAACAAGTATCAGTTCTTAATACTATCTTAAGAGTCATTGTTGTAATTGTAAACAGAGCCCCCATCGGTCATGGACAGGACGAATATGGAACAGGAAGGCATTTGTTATCTCATGGTGGTTGAAGCAAAGTTAACTTATTAACAACTAAGGAAGTAAGAAGAGATTTCCTTAAAACTACCCCCCCCCCCCCTCCCCTTCCTACGTCTTTTTGTATCTGATATATGTATGTGTTATACCTATATTGCTCAAAATCAGTCAGCTTGGAAAATTTAAATTAATTGACACTTAGCCGACCGATCGGGCGATTCCCACACCTTGTCTTCAGCCCTTGTGTATAGAACTATGAAGTGAAAGCGAAAATGCTTCCTTGTTATAATATAAGATGGATCCACTTCTATCATTTTGAACAGTTAGCGTACAGCCATTCTACACGAAACCGATCACCTTGGAACCCGACTATCTCCACTTTGGATGAAATTTTCACAATTTGTAGGGAATTCCAATATAGCTCATCCGTTTTTTTCGTTTTACCCTACCCCCGCCAGGGAAGTTAGATATTTCAAAAAATCATATCGTATCATATAGAAAAGAAAGTACTAGAAGTGCTCAAGATATGGTTTTTTGAAAATGACGCTTCATCGTGCAATCAAAAAATGTCAAACCACCCTAGCGGGAGGATAGGAGCTGGTAGAGGAAAACAAAAAAATAAGGGTGAGCTATTTTGGAATTCCCTACAAGGTAATCGGTTTCATGTGGAATGGCTAGTGCGCCGGGATAAGCAGCCCTTATTTTTTATCTTATTACAAAAACGCTAATGAGAATAAATAAATAAAATAAATTATTATGTATATATTTTTAATTCTATTTTTGTATAAACAATTTTCGAAACCGTTAAACGAAACCCAAGAACGGGTTGACAAATTTGTCAATTTTTGAACTCGTATTTGCTATTGCTATGAAAGTACTATGCACCAAACTACGTCGACGCGTTCTCAGCCAGTGCTCAAATAAATAGTTATAAATGAAATTTTTGTATGACAACCCTACGAAGGAGTTGTTCGATTTGTCTCATTTTCTAACTTAATTTTATCTGCTTTTTTGAAAGCCCGCGTACAAAATTTGAACACTCCACGTCGACGCGTTCTAACGCAGTTTCCAAATACATAGTGAAAAACAGAAGTTTTGTATGGCAACACTAGGAAGGAGGTATCGAGTTCAATTTTTCTTTCCCCAAAAACCTTTTACGAACACAATAAAAACAAGTGAAAAAGCTAGAACTGGTCTAAAAGACCAATTCTTATGATACCCTAGATGAATGCACGTATGAAAGTTCGTATGGTCACCCATTTGAGCAATTTTGATTTTTTGCATTGGTTTCTCGCATATATTTCTACAACGGCTTGTCGGACAGAAAAAATGATTATAACCAATTTTATAGGATTTCTTATTCTGAAGAAGTTTTTAGTACAATAGAAATGTCTAGGACTGATCGTTTTCAAAGTATATGAAAAAAACCAAAATTTTTATATGGCTTATATGGCAACACCAAGAAGGCGTTACCCGATTTAGTTCATTTTCAAAATTTTATTTGCTATTAGTATGAAAACCTAATGTACCAAATTTCAGCTTTCTGTGTCGACGTGTTCTCAGGTAGTGTCCAAATATATCGTGGAAAACGAAATTTTTGTATGGCAACCCCACGAAGGAGTTGCCCGATTTATCTCATTTTCGAACTTAATTTTACTTTTGTTTTTTAATGTCCATGTACAAAATTTCAGCTTTCTAAGTGAACGCGTTCTCGAGTTATCGTGCGCACGGACGGACGGACGGACGGACAGACGGACATGCAAAAATCAAAATAACTTTTAATTTTATGCGGGGGTGTCCAATCCATTTTACCCTACTATCATTATTTCTGTGCGTTACAAACGGAATGGCAAACTTAGTATACCCTATAGATTTCATCTAGGGAATAATAAATGAGCTACATCGGTCGAGTCCTTCTTATGTGATGATGTAACATGAAAAATGTTCGGTGAACAGGATAGTTTGACTTCCCCGAGCGCGGTGGAAATCGTGTAGTTCGCTGTGGCGCGCGCTGTTAAATGAATTTTATTATCGAATTTCGTCAATTTTTTTATGAGTAGTCCACCCCTGTATTTTAACTTCATGACCAATGCGATGAGCAATAAACATTCAGTTTTTCTTAGGAAGAAAGGGTATCCTAATTTGAGCTTGAAAGACTAAAACATAACCTTCAAGATCTAAGCAGGAAATTTTTCGTCTACTTTAGACTGAAATTCACTGAAAATAATTTCAATGAATTTACAAAATGCATTGAGATGTAAAAAAAATATCGAACTTTTCGACCCAGCTATCAGAGCGTTCTCATAAGTGTGGTTATCTCTGTTCGCGTAACACAGACGTTTGGCGATAAAGGACACCTAATTGCTCTAAAATATTCGTAAAATTTCCAGCTTAAAGTTCTACTTAGGCTATTCGAGGTCCATACGGCAACAAGTGGAATAATCACTCAATTTTAAATTTGCAATGAGAAATCTTGCTTCCATATAATTCATAGCGATCAGAGTTAACCACACTGATGAGACCTCTGATCGCTGGGTCGAAAGGTTCGATATTTTTTCAAGATCTATGTCAATTTCTAATCAGTAGTTTTCGATGATAACTCCATAACTTGTGTTATCTTCCGATTTGGAGAAATAAATTTAAAAGCTATTTATCACAGAGTATGATTTCCAGGTCAAATTACCGCACTGTGGCTAGCAAATAGAATAGTTTCCAGAAGTTAATTATTGCCACAATTTGCATTAGGCACAATAGATTGCACAAAATGAAAGATGGTCTCATGTGTATAGATCTCATGTGTATGGATCCAGTTGTAATTGAGATACAATCACAGAACCACAATGCCGGTCTCTTTCTTAATTCGAAATTTTACAAAGTGTATTGGTTGAGATAACCTACATACATACACATATACATATGCCCGAATACCAGAGGTCTCAAATAAGGAACATATCATCAGGAGACACCTTATATAAAATATTACGATGATTGTCAATATATATTGCTATCTAGTTGTATATAAGGTCCTAGATAATTTACTCTGCCCCTAAATGACAAACATTTGATGCCAATAGAGGGAGTAGATTCAATAACGGCATAGTCCTTTTCTTTGTGGAAAGGTAAACATCACTTTTCAGATTCTGATGATCAAACAAAGGCTCGTAGCTCAGTGTGTTAGTTTAGTTGTATTTCGACTTTCATCACCGGGAAGTTTAATTTCGAATCTGCCCTGTAAGGTAAAGGTCGTCTTCGTAGTATATACATTACTTAGTGTTTTTTCCCTTTACGGGTAAGAAACCGATCGACTAAATTGACCACTCATAAAAGAAAAAGTGATAAAATACCGCCCATGAATATATGCGATTTGTAAAGGATTTTACAGCGCTCACCTCCCACTGTATCCAGATCACGCGTTCTTTCAAAGCGCCAAAAACTATCTGTTTAATATCTGTCCGTTTCTCAGACATGATTTCACTTGTCCTTTAGCGGATTACCACTAGAAAGCATGTCGCAGATTGATAAACTCCCTGAAATTAAAGCATAGCTACTTCCATTGCCTCTAGTTTTAGAAACCCTCCCTCGTGTTCATATTTAGGTACAGAACTATGGATGGAATTTATCGGTTATTGAAAAATAGAAGCGATACGATGAGACTCACATTCCTCACCAGCTTTAAGTTTTCAATTGTATTCGCGTACAGAAAATTATTCCTCCGCAGTGGAGCGAAGCTAAGGAATCATATGAATAATAATTAGTTTATCCGCATGCGAGTGTTTGCTAATCATTTCGTAAGAACTCCTACAAGTATCTTAGTAACAAGCGCTATGAAGTATTCACTTTGCAACAAGAGAACAGTGCAATCACGTAAATTTTACAAAATAAATTACTTCAGTTCGTTTACTCAATTTGCAGCTCACGTATGTGCATTAAACGTGAGATTTTGCATTAAAGCATTATAAAAGTGCTCAACTATGAAGAACTACTAAGCTACCTTATAGGATATATTGTGTTACATAGAAGCATCAAGGTGCTTAAGGCTTGAACTAAAGTGAAGTCAGTCACTCAACGTGCTGATAAAATGCTACACTAACGACGGTGTAGAAAGCAAGCTAAAGTTGCTTGGTAATTAATTTACTCCGATGAAAAGCTCAAAATATGATCCTTACAAATGCATCTCATTCGGGGTAAATAGCTCGCGTCAAGATTACAACTTTCAAGTGGTTGGAAAGAAAATTCAGTCTTGTTTGTGATAAACGCGATACCTTAACTTTTATGAGGCTTCATATTGACGTGCTTGACACACTGAAAAGATTGAACTGTGATTTCAGAGAAAGATTTAACCTTTTAATCGAGCAAGGTATAACTTTAAAACAATTTCTTGAACACAGTTTCCTTGCAAAATAGGATGACCGCAAACAGAACCAAGATTGCTTCAAAAAATTTACGTAGTGAACTCCTTTTACCATTAATTAAAGCTTTCAGATACTTCGAAAAGATATCGACGCTTATCGTAGGGTGATCGGCATAGATCAGGCTTTAGTTAATCCACTTTTATTTTGTTATTAGCTTGGTGGGTATTACATGTTTATTGAATAACACAATAACCTTCCAGCGGGACTCTGGCTACAGAGATGTAATAATTGGCAATAGATACCTATTTATCTCCGGTAGTGTGCACCAATTCAATTAACCTTTCAATATTGTAAACAGTTGTTTTGTCATATTTAGAACAAGGATTCTTGCTGTTTTCTGTGTATTCCATCTTGGAGCAAAGGTCCGCCAACTAAAGGGTAATTGATTCCAACTTTTACTGCATAACTATAAAGTTGCAACTGTAATAGTTTGCATTGTTCGAATTGGACATTCTCTAAAATTATGAATTGAATAATTCCTAGTAAAATTATATACCTAATGCATCAATTTCGTAGTTCTTTCCTTATTTCAAAAATTAACTTACATGAGAAAACCCGCATAATTTCTCTCATAAAGCCTAGTACTAAGGTCCGCGGTAAGCCAAATTTTATAGGAAAATTTAGCGCGCTAAAAGTTATTGGCGAAAATTTACCCTGAATTTTAGCAAGAGCAGTGCTAAGGTCAATTTAGCTTTTGGGATTTAATTAGAGATGGCACCATTTTTAAATACATTTTCGATTAATTGCGATTTTAACAGCAGTCACTTCGATTTCTCCACAAAAAACTTACGTCAACTTTTTACCAGCATTAAAATGCTATTTTTTTAAGACTGCGTTTAATTTTAATAATACCCGAACTCCATACTAGGCTTTAGCTTAGTGTCGAGTTCAGGCAAAGTAAAATTTATCGCGGTCTCCAAATTTTTCACATTAAAATCGCTGCCAAATTTTGACGTCTATGTTAATTTTTGGGGAAAAGAAAGTGAGAAATGTTTAAAGATTTTATCGCTGAAAATTGTCACATTGTTTATTAAGTTTAGATAAACGTTTTTACAATTTACATTTTAAAATGGACTTAATTAATCCGAAAATCGCTAAGAGAAATTAAATCCTTCAATAAATTAACAAAAACAATCCGAATATAGTGAAGAAATTAAAAAAAAAAACAATCTGAAAATTGTCATAGAAACAGGAAATGTCAAAATTTTACCAGCATTTTAATGCTTCGCGCATTAAAATAAGTGGAGACATACAAAGCGCCATCTATTTTAAAATAGAGAAATATTCACTAGTTACCAGTTCACTCTGTTCTGCACTAGTAAAATTGTCAGTAAAATTTTTGTTCCGAAAGAGGCATAAAAAATTTCCCCAGAACTAATTGTATATTTCTTACCTTTTTATTATTTATGTTATGTGACAAAAAGCACATTTACATTTCGGCATACAACGTGAAAATAACTACTCACCTATACAATGTTGAGCTAAAATAACCTCACAAAGAAATTGCAATGAATTGTTTGAATGAGTTTTTTTTTTATAAAATGAATATTGAACTGATAGGAAACTCACCAGGATATGTCAACGTGTTTTTTATTTAATAAAGTAAATCTAACATGAACTCTCATTCAAATTAACAAGAACGAAATATTTTTACTTATTACTTTCAAGGCTTTATAGTAAAGTCA